>CM053605.1:29673735-29721587 GCA_028646535.1 Procyon lotor
GAGAGAGAGCATGCACAAGCAGGGGAAGCAGCAGGCAGAGGAAGAAGCAGGCTCCCCACTGCACAAGGAGCCTGATGTAGAACTTGATCCCAGGACCCTGGGATCATGACCTGAGATGAAGGCAGATGCCTAACCAGCTGAGCCACCCAGGTGTCCCCCTCAGAGTCTCTTTTTCCTTCCTTCCTCAGAGACACAGAACTATATATCTTTGTATAACATTTTTTCACTCAATGTAGTAAACATTTCTCATGGCACTAATTTTTAATGACTTCCTAATGGTTGATGGTGTGGGTATACCATAATTTGCTTAACCGTCCCAAAGTTTTTTCTTTTTTTTTTTTTTTTTACTGATAACTCTTTTAATTGATAATATCACTTTTTTTACGATTTTATTTTTATTTTTATTTAATTAATTTATTTGTTAGAGAGAGATCCCAAGTAGGCAGAGTGGCAGACAGAGGCAGAGAGAGAAGCAGGCCCCCTGCTGAGCAAGGAGCCAGATGCAGACACGATGGACACGATCTTAGGACTCTGGGATCATGACCTGAGCCGAAGGCAGCCGTTCAACCAACTGAGACACCCAGGCATCCCAAGATAAATATATTTTTAAGTAATCTCTTCACCCAATGTGGGGCTTGAATTTATAACCCTGAGATCAAGAGTCATGTGCTCTGCTGACTGTACTGGCCAGGCAACCCACTAACTCTTTAATAAATACCTTTGCATTTGTATGTCATTCTATGTTCATGACTAACTGGTAGTGGACAATGCATTTTTTTAAAAAATTCTAGATTATATTCCCAATTGAGAAATTCACAATTTTCACCAATACTTAAGCGGTTAATTTTCAAAACTTTAAACTTTAAATTTAACTTATGGTTTTCTTGTTATTACAGATAACCTGGGGTTAGAAAATACCTGTTTCATTAGAATTGGGGCAGATGCAGAGCTTTAAGGTCAAACCAAAGAATTTATAAAGGATTCCTAGAATGAAAAAGACTGCTGTATCTGAGTATTCGAAGATATAGCAGTCATTTAAAACTTACAGCATTAATAATCTCTAAATATTTCATTATTAAATATACCATGTTTACATGAGTAACATAATGTGTTTCACGTTGAAGAGTAAACCACAAAGCAAGCACCCTTACACTCACTATCCTTCTTACGAAATAGAAAGAACCGCCCCAGGACCTTTGAAACTACTTCATGGTCTCCTCTCTCAATCCCGCCCCCGCCTCCTGTTTTTTAAATTATTTAAAAAAATTTTTAATGGCACAGAGCTCAGTGATTTTGGATTGGGGAAGATTTGGAAATGTCTGACCTGTTCCGTGTCCACTGCTTGCCCTGGTCCAGTGTGGCATGCCTTCTCACCTGGCCTGCAGCGACAGCCTCCAAACAGGCTCGCTCCCCATCTGTTCACATTCACTAACCCCCACCCCCACCCCCCCACCCGCCCACCTCCCCCCCCACCCCCGCCCAGCAAAGCCTGAGTGGTGGCTTCAGTACAAATGGAACAATGTCAGTTACCTTTCTAAAACCCTTCCCTGGTTTTCCGTGTAATTCAGAGTAAAATCTAAATACTTGCTGTGACTTGCAAAGGCCTTTCTCATCTGTTCTGGCCTCCATCCTTCCCCACTTCCTCCCCTCATTCCTGCTCGAGGCCCCACTGGCCTTCTTTAACTCAGCAGAGGCCAGCTTCCCTTCTTTAGGACCATCCCACATTCTTTCCCCCACTTGGGCGCAGCACCCTCTTCACTCGTTGTAAGGCAGGTTCCTTTTCATCCCTTGAGCCATTTTCCCTGACTACCTGATTATTCTTTCTCATAGCATCCTATTATTTTCATGCCTAGCGCTTGTTAAATTTTTAATGATGTCTTTGCTTGCTGGTTAGACCTAGTAGACTCCAAGTTTCATGAGTGTAGGCACCAGGCCGATCTTGTTCACCGCCCTGTACTTGTAGTACCTGGGTACTCAATAAATGTTAAAACAAATGAATGAGTGCAAAAGCTTAACAATACATTTGAAAGATAATATTAGTGTTATATAACTCTTTATGTTCAAAAATGGTGTGTGGTATTTGGGGTCCAACAAAATACAACTGATTCAGTTCATCAAATCAGGCCTATCCTCCTGGACCTCCTTTTGCCTACATATATGTTATTTTTAATTCTGACAATCCTATTTATTAAATGTAATAAATTTAGGTTTAGATAACCTATTAGAGATTTATTTTATCCCAAGTGCTTATTCCAGGTATTTAAAATAGAAAGATTTCGGCAACGTAACATAGTAGAAAGGCTCTCGATATAGTAGAAAGAATGTGGGTTTTGGAGGCATAAAAACCTGAGTTTAAAAGTAGTTGCACTGTTTGTTAGCTGTGTAACTTGAGAAACTACTTAACCTTTTTGTCCCCTGGTATTCTCATCTACAAAATGAGATGATAACATCTACCTTGTTAGTTTGTTGTGAAGATCAAAGGAGATAACATATGTTAAATCCCAGCGTTGTGCTTGGCACAAAATAGGCACTTAATTCCTGGATTTATTATTATTATAAGCTATGCACCTACAGCAAGTTGCTTAATCTTTTTAAGCTACTATTTCTTAGTCTTTAAAATAGGGATAATCCTTACTTTATAGAAATAATTTGAGGGTTAAATAAGTATATTGATGTAAGGCACCTAGAGTAACTATATGACTCATAGTTGACCCTCAATAAATGAATAAGTGTGGTTAATAAAAGTAATAGCGTGAGAGAGTTGGTATCAAGTTAGTGGCAATTTGGAGTCTTTAAATTCTGTTGATTCATCCACTACATATTTATTGGATGCCTGTTTTATGCCAGGTGCTCAGTTTAGTGCTAGAGCTACAAGGATGACTAAAAGGAAGCTCCATTGAGTAAATGGGGAAAGGAGATTTCACATGAACTGTAGTTACTTCATGGACAAATACATCTGCGGTGAGATTAATTCTTCGAGGTTGTTGGGTGGGGGTGTGGCTAGGAAGAGTGCTGTTCCTGCTGGAGGAACTGTTTGAGTTGGATCTCAGACACTAAATAAGAGTTCTCCAAAGGGTAAGAGGTACCCTGTACCATGATGCAGGGGTTGGGGGCTGGGAATATGGTCTCTGGTATCCGGCAAATCTGGCTTCACGTATCTGCCATTTAATGTTTTTGTGACTTTAGGCCAGTTATCTAGCCTGATCTAAGACAGAAACACTCATATTTATATCATAGGATTTTTGTGAAAATTAACATGAGAAAGTGTCCAGCTTATAGTAAGAACTTAAAAATGTGAGTTCTTTACAGTCACTGGAATTTTGTCCTTTTTTTCCTCTATATAGGGAATTACAAAATAACCTCCATTCTTAAGAGTCCATAATGATACATCCTTTCCTGGTCAAACATGATTTTTTTTTAACTTAGTTAAATCTTATCTATACCCTTGTCTTTAAAAGTTCAAAGATTGGCTATTCATCACCATTCAAGCAGTGTTAGAACATTTACTTAGCTCTTGAGGAATTTCACTCTTACTGTCAGAAAGAAAATAAAGTCCTCCTCACTCTAAGATTCTAAACAACAACAAAAAAAATCAGTCATTTGAAACTCTTTTGTCATTGTGTTTATTCTTTATAATGTCAACAACAATGGCAACTTACTTTGGGCCAGCAGTTCAGAATTTATAGAGAACCTGAATTCCTATTACCTCATTTAATGCCATCAACAGTCCTTAAGATGGAGACCAATGTGAGCTTATTTACAAGGAGGAGGCCAAGAGGCACTACTGGGAGATGGGAGACTTGGTCTTCTCAAGATTCTAACCTGGCACTTCCACTCGATAGCCTCCCTGCCTTTCTGTCTTGCCTGTTTTCAGATTGTGTAGTTCTTTGCATGGCGGCCAGCAGACACCCTCTCTACTTCCTAAGGCAACAGTGGTCTGGTTCCCCCATGGTTCAGGTTATGCAGCAGGACCCTATGACCTAGATTCCATAGCTCGGGAAAAGCTGGTGCCTGCCTTTTGCTGATACTGACAGATTGAGAACTCTCAATCATTTCTTAATTTTCTACAACGGCTTCTTATTTCCCTGTGAAGCAACTTCAAGATCCTCTTATCTTCTCCCTCAAAACTACCTGGCATTCCCATTTTTTGACCTTAATGACCTTAATACCTAAGATGAAGATACTGCTTCTCTGAGGTAGAAGCATTTTCCTGGAACATCCTTGTGCTCCCTAGCATCCTGCTAAGCACTTTCTACATGTCTTTCTAAAGCAACAGAAACCAGATTCCATCATGGCTCTCTTTTGAGACTTCCATGTCTACACTCACTCTGTTTAAAAAAAATCGTCTGGTACACTTACCTTTGTATGTTTATTCTTCTTTTCCAGATTTTGTGTGGCTTGCATTATCCACCATTCATTATTGCTAAGTTATTTTTATTTTTCAGATTCACGCAGTCTTGAACGGAATGACTTTGGTGATAAATTCCTAGGCTATAAAGAGCAGTGTCAGTTTAAATTATTCTATGAGCAGCAGAAACCAGAGTTGAGATGATAATGGTGATACTTAATATAATGTTTTTCTCTATGAGACGGATCAGAGGCTTACAAATAATTATTAGTCTTGGAATTTCTGTTAGCTGCAACCTGTTTCCCAAATTCAGAGCATATTTCCATTTAGCATGTCTTTACCAAATATAAGAACACCAAATTCAAATTCAAACTGATTTAAAATTATACTATGGAGGGTTGTGAAGATCTATTATAAGATGTAAGAATTTCTTTTCTTCTTTCTTTTTCTTTTTTTCTTTTTTAGCATTTGTGATCTCTGCCTACTTCCTTTCCTAGCACCTTTTATTTTGTTATCTTGGTTTCAGTAAATAGCCATTCAGGAAGATGGTTTGTACAAAAGAATGAAAATCAAGGCATGAAGGAAAATGTATGCACTACCATCTCCTTGTCTCTCCCTCTGAGATTTTATGTATGCTCGGCTTCAAAAACCAGTTTAAAAATAAAAAAGATGAGGGCGGTTGCAATCTGCTTCATTTTATGCAGATTAGGTATGGCCCTCAGGCACCTGCCAAATTGCTAATATGGCCTTCCGTTGGGTCTGATTAGTGTGAACCCAGATCTTCTTTTCCATTAAAACAGAGATGTATTTGCTGGGAGTGAGTTAACAATAGAGGTGATATTCTCACTAACCACTGAGGGTCAGGTTACACTTGGGCAGTGTCTCATTGTAGAAGAGGCAAACTAGCCCTGGCATTGAGGATTTTCTCCACTCTTAGTAGACTTCTTCTCCTTGAAGACTAGGCTTTCCTGAGACTGTTGAGACTGTGACTTTCTTTTGTGCTGTGGTGACTTTGAAAGGTCATTTTCCTCTGCATTCCAGATGCAAAATGTTATTGTCGGTTTTTGTAAAACGTATCTGTAGGTCTTACATTTGCAAAAGCAAATACCTTAAACTGACCAGAATGAATGTTTGTATAAGGATACTCACTCTGGGCAATTGAATTTTTGGATTATTGCAATAGTTATTTTGAGTGCCCCGGGGTGAAACCGTAATTGTCTTCCAAAAAGATAATAGAGACAGTCTCTATCTTGAGCATCTCTTATGACTCTTATTAGAGCAGATCTTGAGAAAATATTTTGATACTAATGACTGCATTTTGTGGGAAAAGAATAAAAGGTTCATAGGAGCCAAGCAGGAGCTGGAAATTCAAGAAGACAAAATTGGGGCTTTATCTCTGGGTGCACAAAGAGTTAGAGAGAACAGAGTTATGTTTGTCAGTTGTCTAAATCAAGCCCATATTGAAAATTACTGGATATTTAGCATAGTTAATAACTCATGTGAAGTTATTTTGTAACCCAAATTATTTCTGGCCAGTAGAGAGGCAAGAAACATATGAAACAGTTTGGCTTAGTCTACATCATCATGACGAGGCCAGCAAAAGAAGTCACTGTGCCCCAAAGTCAGTACCATAATAACTTGTTTATATGGGCTTGCTTCACATGGAGTGCTTTACGGATGAATGAAAGATTTGTTTTTCGGAGTCTTATTCTGGTTTATTATAAGCATTGTTACGTGTACCACCCCAATCCAGTATTCTGTGTCATCAAGTAATTCAGTAGCAGGGACAGGAATGCAAACCTCTTGCTTCTAATTTCTTTATTTTACTTGACAAAATAGAAATTAAATGCTAAAGCTATATGTCACATAGATGTGGTTGAGGAGGAAATTTACAACCATTATTGGATTCATAGTTCTTAGAACATAATCATGTTTCAATAATATTATGCAAGCATTTCTTTTTAGCCTCTGCTGAGTGTCAGTCACAAGGCTAGGGCATTCAGATGAATGAGATAGTCCCTGATCGATTATGACTGGTTTTGAGATGTTTCCAAGGGCGTAAGCACCACAAATTGATAAATAAATGTCTGTGCACATTTAACTTAAGTAAGATTAACTTACTGTGAATCATACTGAAAAGTGTTATATCATAACTTAAAAACTAATAACTTATTATTTGTTTCTGATATGACTTGAATTTAATGTGATAAATTGGTTAATTATTTAATTGGATAATTTTGGGCCATTACTTTCTACTAGTGTACTAACGTAGCACTTCCATGGTTATCATAAACTGAACGCCCATTTTTTTGATGGCTAGTTATAAAATGAATATAATAATGCACTATTTAACAACAAAAAGTGACTACAAGCTTTAGCTGCCAGTCGGCCCCACGATCACCAGGGTGAGCAGCTGACACATTTACAACAGTTCATACCAGGTAGCTGTTATGTTTTTCATGTTCAGTACAGTATTCGGTAAGTTACATGAGATATTCAACATTATTATAAAATAGGTTTTGTGTTAGGTGATTTTGCCTGACTGTAGGCTCATATAAGCATTCTGAGCACATTCACGGTGGGCTAGGCTAAGCTATGAAGTTTGGTAGGCTAGCTGTTTTAAATGCATTTTCAACTTAGGATATTTTCAACTTAAGATACGTTTGTCAGGACATAACCCCATTGTAAATCGAGGAAGAGATGCACAAATGTGTCTTCAAGGAGAGGAAAGTACTTATTTTTGGAGGCATATAAATAATTTATTTCTTCTGTTTGGTCTAAGGAAGTGCAAAATTGATCTGAGAGTATCTTGCGCCAATGGTTGTGTTATTTTCTTACATTAACATAAAAGAATCCCTGGGGAAGTTAGTCTTAGCTAATAATTTTAATGTAAAGAAGCAATGATCATAATTATATTTATTCATATAGTAGTCCATTACTAGTCTGTAGGCAGCAGCTTTCATTATTTTAGTAAGAAGTACAGTTGGCAAAATGATACTCAGAAAAAATCCTGATTGAGCCGTGTTCCCTTTTTTGGTTGATATGAAAGCCATTGTTGTTTTGTTCACCAACTGGCAGACCTTCAATTATCCTGAATTTAGAAGTTGTTTACTATACTTTGAAAGTTTAAAAATGAGCCCTCCCTGAGAAACAAAAAGCTGGGTGCTTGCCATTTTTTTAATAGAAAAGTAGAATTTTAATGAAAGAAAAATCAACCCACCAATTCAATGTTGAGTTTATTTTCACCGTTTTGAAGGCTTAATGTGTGTTTAAAATGACAGTAATCAAAGCCACCATTACTGGGCCCCAAACTATTTGGGTAGTGTTTTGATTTAGAATGTCAGAGCTACAAGGGGGAGATTATCAATAAGTCTCTGGAGGTGGCATGGATTCCATAAGAAAGTTTGATTTGAGGATTTTAGCCCCTCAGGCCTTTCTTTCTTTGTGCCTTCAGCAGCTATCTAGACTATTTCTTGTGATTGTCTTCCTGGATATCCAAGGTGCTAAGAAGGTAGAAGCTCATTTTTCCGCTTCTTGGGTGTTAGCAGGAGGCTAGGGACAGAGTCTTGGTAGGGAACATCAGGTGAACCTGCAAAGGAAGCTAGTGCTCCCCATGGGTTATGGCACAGTGGCCCACCTTCCTCCCCTTCTTCCTTCCTGGCTTCCTACCCACCTACCTTCCTACCTTTCATATATCCATCCATCCATCTCTGGGATGCTTTGCAGTAGAAGGCAGGTGGTGAGATGCAGTTCCTAACACCTCTCAGATTGTAGTCTTTCCTAAAGACGGTAAAATGGAGGCTCAGAGAGATTAAGTGATTTGCCCCAGATTCTTTTGATTATGTCAGATGACTTACCTCGGTAGCCAGTGACATTTTAGAAGATTCATGTTTTTGCTTAAGTAAAGGAAACTTTCCCTTAAAGGCATTCTAAAAAAATGCAAAGCTTACCTCTTTTATGTTAACTTAACAATTCATAAATACCAGCATGTGTTTATACAGTGCTTTATAATTTTGAGTGTTTAGCTCATCTTTTATTATAATTACCGTTTTGTGAGTCAGGCAAGGGAATTTTTTTGTTGTTATTGGTGGCGGTGTTTTTATTGTTTTTGCTTTTAAATCCCCGTTTTATGGAAGAAAAAATAGGGACCCAGAGAAGTTAAGTGGATTGTCTATAGGTACCAGCTACAACTGATAGGGGCAGATCTAAGACCAACCCTGAGTATCCTGATTAGTCTGCTGCTGTTCCAGACAAAATAGCCTTCTTTTTTTTTTTTTTTAAGATTTTTATTTATTTATTTGATAGAGATCACAAGTAGGCAGAGAGGCAGGCAGAGAGAGAGGGAGAAGCAGGCTCTCTGCTGAGCAGAGAGCCCGATGTGGGGCTCAATCCCAGGACCCTGAGATCACGACCTGAACCAAAGGCAGAGGCTTTAACCCACTGAGCCACCCAGGCACCCCCAAAGTGGCTTTCTTGTTACATGACTGTCACACACACACACACACACACACACACACACACACACACACAATTTTAGGTCCCCTTATGTTTGTGGGGCTTTAGCTAGTGTTGTATAAAGCAGTTAATGACATGGCCCTTGCTTTCTGGTGATATATAGTCTAAATAAAGTAAAGAGATTCAGTTTATGTGTATATGGGGAACAATTTTTTTTTCTGCTTTTACCTATTCAGCCTATGCCAAATCTTGCAAATTTATTTTATTTACTTACTAATTTATTATTACTTTTCTTAAAGATTTTATTTGATTCCGTTTGATAGAGAGCACAAGCAGGCAGAGTAGCAGGTAGAGGGAAAGGGAGAAGCAGGCTCCCTGCTGAGCAAGGAGCCCGATGCGGGGCTCGATCCCAGGACCCTGGGACCATGGCCCTAGCCAAAGGCAGTTGCTTAACCAACTGAGCCATCCAGGCACCCCCTCAAATCCTGCAAATTCAAAAAGAAACAGTTACAATGCACTCCTGACCCCATTTTTCTTCTCACATGCCATAACTTTCTCCTTTCTCTTCACTTATCGTACTTGATAAATAAGAATATTTGCTGGTGAGTGGGAAAAAAGAAACCTAGGAGGATTCTTGTGGTCTCTTGCCTTTCCCTTGAAAGTCAGAGGATTTTTTTTTTCCCTCTACTAAAGGTCCTCATTTTTTACTGGACATCTTGGGCAGTCCTTCTCAAACTTGGTTCATCCTTAGCATTTCCTGGGATCTATCCCTGGAGATTTATGTTCCAGAAATCAGGGTCAGGCTCACGACGGCTCTAGGCATAACTTGGAACCCATTCACTTCATCTGACCACTCTCAACAGCCCAGTCGTCACTAAACTGCAAAGTCCTGGGGGGGGGGGGGGGGTGTGAAGAGAAGAGGGAATAATCCATTTCTGACCTTCATCTATCTTCCAGATCATCTCCAGCTGTTTGGCCCAGCTACCATGGGATAACTAGACATTTCGTCAGGAATGATTGCTAGGTAGCCATCACAGTTCAGTTGCCCATTGATTTTTCTAATCTTCTAATTTTTCTAATTTTCTTGCCCAGTATTTTTCCAACATGGCTGAATATTTTGGGGCACTAAGACGGACTGTTGTTATTATTCATCACCATGTATGTTGTGGCTACAGATCTATCTTTGTTTCAATTCAAAACACTGGCCTATTGATCAAGCTCCTGTATATTGGACCCTTGGCTTCTATATCATAGCCATCAAAATGGTAATGCCATATTTAGAAGTATGGTTTGCTGTACATTTCCCCCAAAAATGGAAATCAAGGAATTTTCAGAACTTCTTTCAGGGGGAGCTTTCTGAAACCTGTAAACCATGGACATTATTAGATGTAATGGTAGAGTCTGTATGAAGATGTATTGTAAGCAAAAATTATTAAAATGTTCTTAAAGGAACCCAAAACAACAAAACGAAATTAAACACCTCCAAACCAAAAGCAGTTGCCATTTTGTAATAGTTACAGCCATATTTGCTTCCATGTCTTGTAGTTTCTTAACAAATTACTGTGAAATCAGATTAGTTGGCACATGAATAAAAATGTACAACATAAATGAGTATACTTTTTGCCTACATATTATATGGCCACATTTTCTTTGATAATCAACATTCCATCATAATATTGCCCTTAAGATCAGATATTATATAACCTTAAATTATAGGAAACAGAATATGCCTGAGGGACTATTCTGGAATATATAATTGAGAGCATGCAGTTGATAGGGTTTCCAAGGGTCTTGGACCCAGGGATGGAGTATGTACTTGGAAAGCTAGGGTCATCAGGAAAACTTACTGCAACATTGGAGTTCCAATCTGAAAAGAATACATGTAATTAATTAGGATGGGAAATAAGTGTAGCAACTGTATTTTTAGATCCTTAGTGGATACTTCTTACCCCAGAGGATGCAGAAACACTGGCTAAACATGTTATGAATAGCATCTGCTAGAATGTAGCAAAGTATGTTTAAAAGAGTATACTTTTCCCCTTGTGTCTTTGATTATTGAAGATATTTTAGGGGGACAAATGCTACAGGGAAATCTCTTTATGCAAATATATTTCTGAATAGAAAGGAAAAAAAGGAGAAGTTTGTTTGTGTTAACTTCCAAAATTAATCCTTTAATTTCAAACTCTTTTAGATAGTGGTTAAACTGAAAATAATAATAAGAAAATATATACCAGATGAAATAATTTTTAACCAGTGTCAGAAGCTTAGAACTGATCCCAAATAATTTCTCCTAACACTTTTCTTTCTCATTTGTCCTCTTTCCCCATGTAATAGTTTTGAATGGCACTCTTATGAAACAAATAACTAAATGCCAACCATATTTTTTTCATATCCTGACCAATATTTTGGCTGTTTTTCAGAAGAATTGGAATTTTGAAAATTAAATAAAGGTTTTAAAATACCAACTTCAGAAAGTTTTATTTAATTTGTGGAATAATTTTGTTCTCTTTCTCTCTTTTTTTAATAGGGTCTTTATTAATTTAGTCTAGTTACTTAGTGCTTATATTAAATAATCTAATAAAAGTCAGGGTTATAACATAACGTTTCCCAAATGTGAAGCAGCGTCTATTACATGAGACAAAATCTTTATGCTGCAAAATGTAAAAACCGTGTATAGAATTACAAGGCACCAAATGGTACTGTATATATTTTTTAAGTAGAATGTTTCTGTAGCACAAGGGGGTGATCAGCTCCAGAAGAGATTGGTAGACAGCTATATCTCACTATAGTTTATTCAGAAAGTGCTCTGAAATTCACATTTCAGGGTTTTTTTTTCTTAGTGGGGCTTGAACTCATGGCCCCGAGATCAAGAGTCCCATGCCAGGCAGGCGCCCCGTATTTCAGGTTTTTAATGCTAGTGATGTTCCTGATAGCACTATCTCCTGAAACATACAGATAGTATTTAAGAATAAAGGTTAATGTTCCTAAAGAATAAAAAAAAAAACGCACCTTGTTTGTGTTTGTCAAAAATACATGAATTGTTGCAGGTGAGCTTTCAGTGTGGTGTGTGTGTTTATTGATTTTTAGATTTATATAGCAGTATGGCTTCAACATTTATTCTGATTCATTGAATTATTTATTTTTGTCTGTGGATTTCTTTTGTATTGTTATAAACATGGGATTAAGCGTATTGTGGTTTCCCAGACAAGTGTGTTTTGCAGTTTTCATTAATTCACTTAAGCTATAATGGCACCTGAACAATGGAAAATGCCAGAAGAATACTGTTTCATTTTCTATTTACTTTCACCCCAATGCAAAACATTTGAAACACAGTATTTAAAATCAAAGCAGAAGCCGTAGAAGAGCCCACGAAGGGGACTCTTGGGGCCTGGCTTAGAGACATGGGAAAGAAGACCTAGATACTTCCGAAACCGTCTCTCTTTTGCCTCTTTTCTCTTTCCTCATCAAGAAGTCACTCCCACCCCAGGTTTAACAATAGTAACTACAACTCATGTCTTTATGCTGCTGCAATTTGATGATATACCCCAGTAAGGCCCAGGTTAGAAACCCAGGCTGAGTTATTATGTACTGTTGGGTGGTGATTTCATGGGAACTGATTTATGGATAAATAATTCTATGTTCTTATTACACGGGACAGACAGTTTTTAATTTCTTTAACAAAGCATAGCTGAACAACAGAAAATTGTATGCTA
Source organism: Procyon lotor (assembly GCA_028646535.1). Taxonomy (NCBI): domain Eukaryota; kingdom Metazoa; phylum Chordata; class Mammalia; order Carnivora; family Procyonidae; genus Procyon; species Procyon lotor. Next base: position 29,686,252 of record CM053605.1, read on the forward strand.
TCCCGTAGGGACACGGCCACTAAGGGGGATAAACTGATGCCGTCAATGTCATGCGTTCTCCCGTTTCTGCAAGGGACCCCGTCAGCAGTTGGTGTATTGCAGAAATAATACTGTGAACCCGAAGCCCCAAGGCTTAGTTCTGAGGGTGGGGTTTTTATTGATACTCCTTCACTAAGATCTTTTGCAGGGAGTTACAAGGTATATAAACCCAGCCTTTGTCTCAATTTCCCCCCACCCCAAGGCTGGGTTTTCACTTTGCTTTGAAAATTAATGTTAAATTGCACCTGGAATAAAAGAAAATTATTTCTTATTCCATATTGTAAGAATACTGCTGATATATTGCTAGCTTCCTGTATCTGTCCCACAGATTGATTTGTGGACTTTATTCTGTAATACACCCAATATATACCTATTTTATCAGCATATATCTATATGCCACTGCAAACTGTGAGAATTATTCTCACATACTTCCCAGGCAATCTGTTGCAGGTCTTCATGAAGTAAATGTTTCTCATTTTTGAGGCACAGGGGGTAAATGCTGTCATTTGGGTTTCTTTTAAGAGTGGTTTCACTTAGCTATGTAGATACATATAGTAGTAATAAGCTTCTCTCCTCATTTGTGAGCTTCATAATTGCAGGCGGAGTGTGTCTAAGGGTTGTCTTTGCATCTTAGTGAATTGTGCTAGAGAAACAAAAGAAAAATTCGTTGAATGAATGGATGATTTGTGCTTAATACAATCTTGCTATTTTATTGATTATATTGTCACATTTTATTTTATCTCCAAAAGTGATTGACATTCTAAAAACTTGAATCAAATATTGATGAAATATATTGTGCATTATCAGCTCTCTCTTTTCATATAGTTAGAGGTAAATAATACTAATGAAATGAATTATGTATCTACTGAGAAGAATATTTTATTTCCTTGAGATAGATTACAAATGGATAGAAATAAGAAACATGAACACAAACCTCTCTCTTGAGATTTCTTTTTGTGATAATATCAACTCTTTGACTCTGGCAGAATACTGCATTGAGAGAATAAAAAACTGGTTGCCATTACTACATCTTTTTAACTTTAGACAAAAATTGCCTCCATTCCCAATCTAATTTTATGTCAATAATGAGAAATTTACCATTTTGTTATTTGGTCTAAAGGCATTACACAAAGAATGCATATAAGTCCTTTGTATTTTAGCAAACAGATTTGTCTGGATAGAAACAATTTTATTTATACTGTGCTCTATTCAATCACGTTAACATTTTTATGAATTTAAAACCCCAAATAAAGTCCCATAATTTGTGAGTCAGAGACCTTGAAACTGCATCTATAATAGTCCGCAGCACCAGGCGTTTTGTAAATGTTTGCAGATGATAAATTCCTTGGAAAGAGGAAAGACGATTTGGGAAATGTTTATGTCTGAAATGGCACTGCTGTGGGAGATCATTTTTTCTCAAGAAGTCCCAAGTATAGCTGGCTTTTCAGTCTTTTGGGCCTGTCACCTGTTCAGTCTCGTATATTCTTAAATACCAAGATCTGTCTGATGTATGACTGTGGACGAGCTGTGACCAGGCTCTCCAGAGGTGTGGTTGAGCATTGGCACATGAGCAGAGCTGAGAAGAAAGGTTTTCGGTCCAATAGCTAGAAAACTTGCCTGGCTTTCACCAGCAGATGTACTTGAAAAGGGCACTCTTCAGCTGTCTTCCAGGTATAATACTGACCCCTTGCTGTCCTCATGAGGATGAACTAATGCTTTGGGGAAAAAAACCAAAAACCAAAAAAACACTTCACTAACTGTAAAGTAACACAAAAGAGTATTGTGATAAAGTAAGTTCTTTATGAGATACACAGACTGACCAAGATTATTTACTGCTATGCTCGTCGAGAGAAGGCTGGGTTGATCAGTGTTGGAATTATTTACAGGGAGAATTTGAAGAATGTGTATTATTTCTAGAAGTGAATATTGGGAATCTGTACTTCACAGTGAGAGTGTGAAGTGTATTCAGGGAAGAAATGGGAACTGTCATTTATTGAGTATTTACTGTGGGCCTGGCTGGGCTGGAAGGGTGTGTGTATGCGTGTAGTACTGAGTGTAGTACTCTCTAATGTAATTATTAGTTTCTCACTTTTCACGTAGGGGTTGTAAAGACTACTCATAAAATGTGAGGGCTGAAAATTCTATTCGTATACTTACAGTTAGGCTGTTTTTATTGAGATTTCTCCAGCACTGCAAGTCAGATATCCCTGGCAGGCCCATAGCCAATTCTTACTCTGTGCTCCTTTGCTGCACTGTAACATTAGGTGGGGTCTCCATCCCTCCCTGGAAGGAGCAAGGAAGAGGCTATAAATGGTTATATTGAGACACACCTGTCTGGATTTCTCAACTCTTTCCCCTCCCTTAGAATGTTGCCTTCTTTTAATACATCTGTATCTACTGTAGATTAATCTTTCTATCACTTTGCTTTGGTGGTATTACGTCTACACTAAAAAACTCCCAAGGATCTACTTCCCACCTAATGTTTACTGAGCATTCATTATGGGTCAATTCTAGTGCTAAATTCTCATTCTCCTTTAAAGCCTCATGATACCCCTCAAGGGTAGGCATTGTTTTTATCCCCATTTTACAGATAATGGAAACAGAGACTTGGAGAGACAACACTATTCCTTCAAGGTCTCACAGCTAACAAGCAGAGAAGGCTGCACTCTGACTCCAGGCCTCGCCCCTCACCTCTGAGTCAGTGTGCTTCTGAGTCGGGCATTCAGGGCCTTCTAAAATTGGAGTCTTCCGTGCTTCTCACTTGAACCATTGTGACTGACAGGATACTAAGAAGACCGAGAGCGTGGTATTTGAAGTTAATCTGGGTTTAGTCATTGCCTTGGTGGTACCACTCAAGGTAATGCAACCCTTCTGAACTTCCATTTCCTCTTGGAAAGAGTTGAAAAATAGGTATCTAGGTGAAAGTCCGATGGAGACTTGGGCATGAACTTCCGGTATACATCTGGTGGTGCAGAAAAATGAGAGACTGAAGGGAACGAGACTGTTGTCATGTTTTTGTTACTTTTATTTTTTTTTTTAATTTTTATTTTTTGTTTGTTTTTGTTACTTTTAAAGTAGGGGAGATCTGAACCCACTTCTAGGTGAAAAGGAAAGGAAAGGAGACACCAAGGGGCAAGGATGGAAGAGATGAATGGGGAGGAGGCAGTGGGGAGGTGGGAGGAGATGGAGGGACATAACTGATGCGCAGTCCTCCTTTTTGATTTAAAATAATGAGGGCTTTTTACAGACACATGACCCAATTAAAGATCAAAAGATAATGAAGTCATTAAAAAAAAGAAAAAGACTTGAGTCATAAGTTGACTATGTCTTTTTGCAAAGAAGCCTTAAAAATGTCGAAATAATTGCTGTAAACAAGTACATTGTTTACAATATAAGATTCATTATATCCAGGCTCTGTGCTAAGGGCTTTACACTTAATCTGCACAATATTCCAATGAGGTCAATACTTCTTTTGTTCCATTTTATAGAGAAAGGATTGAGGTACGGAGAAATCAAGGTACTGTCACAGTAGGTGGAGGAGCTGGGGTGTGAACAGAGGCAATTTCACGTGGAGGCCTGCATTCTTAGTCACTGTGTGATAGTGCTTCCCAGTTTGATTTCCTCAATTAACATTAGATCTCTAGCCCAAGTAATGTTTTTGTCTATTTTGTGTTGGGGATGGAAGATTGATTCTAAGGGACGTATTTCCCAAGAGGGTCTGTGCATTAGACAAAGACCCTGTTTGGAGGAAAGGCTTTTAAGCAAGAGTTAGGCCATGTCCCTGCCTGGCTGGAGGAGAGCAGCCTTCTAGACATAGCTGTCATAGCAGATCTTGCACCTGCAGACCCTGGTAGAGTGTAGAGCAAAGAAAGTGACTTCCAGGACCATGCAGATTATTCGGTATGGTGTGAAAAAGAAAAAAGCACACACCACTTCCCATTGCCTGAAAATAGCATGTGTCAACAGCTCTCTTCCAAGATGGAGAAACCAACCTGTAGCAGCTGCTCTCTGCGGAGGTATTAAGTGTTATGAGGACACCTGTGTATGTCTCATTCCAGCCCAGACAAGTCTCCTTCCAGCTCATCAAGGTGGAGAGAATTTTCTAAATGGAGATTACTATTTTCCAGTAGAGTGATTTGTCTGTCATTTCCTGCAGAGTTCCCTCCCCCAATACCCTTTTTTGTATTGAGGTACAATTTACGTACAGTAAATGTATGCATATTAAGTGTTGTCCTTGAATTTGGCAATTCTTATGCCCAGGCAACTAGCAGCCAAAGCAAGACAACCCCCTTAGGTTTCTTTCCAGTCAGTTGCCCCTGCTGTCCAGAGGTAACTACTTTCTGACTTCAGTCCCCATAGATTAGTCCTGTAGTCTCGCCTGTTCTTGTATCTTGTATCGTACAGAGATATTCTGTTGTGTGTGGCTGCACTGTGGTTTGTTCTTACAATGGAACACTACTCAGCAATAAAAGGAATGAGCAGCGACCCCCCCACACACAGCAGCATGGAGGAACTTTCTCTAGCATCGTGCTTGGCTGTTGACTGGAACTGTGGGCTTCATGTTCCCTTTGTACTCTCAGTCACCAAAACGACCCACACAGTAGGCTTCTTCTAAAACTTGTCTGTCATAGGGTGTGATTGCTGACTTCTTTTTTTTTTTCCCTCCTTCCAATCTCTTATGCTGAAATATACCATGTCTTTAGAATATGGCCGATTGATACTCAACTTACGGGCTATCATGATGGTGATTTTTTTTTTTTAAAGAATTTAAAAATTACGTAGTGATTTTTTTTTAAAAAAGGAAATATGTTAGACACGTTATACATTATCTTTTTAAGTAATTTTCGAATGTCAGAAGGAGCCAAAGAAGCAAGGCAGCCGACCCGGCCTCTCACGGGTGGCTGTCCAGTGGGCCCTCGATGTTCATTTCATGGTTACTGTATGCTGCGTTGCTGTGCACTTTTCATTGTCATGAGAGAGAATGTTAGCAAAACTATCCCCACAAGAAAACAGCTTTTCTTGGCAAGTAAAATGTGACTTAAGGAGCCAGAATTGGAGACATACGGTACTATGAATGAGAGCTGTGTTACTTTATTGGATCTGAGTCCAGGCACTATTTATACTGCAGCATATTCAGCACCAGATTGTTAAATCTTAATACTGAAACAGTGCATCATTTTAATATTTTTGTTCTGTTTATTCCCTGTTTTCAAGCATTATGTCAGGCATTGCGCATTCATTTATTTCATCTTGGACAGGACGTGCCCTGACCAGAAAGTTCACTTCCTACTATTGGAATTTTACTCCATAGCCATAAAGGACTCTTTTGTGAAGCTTTTAAAAGTTCACTTGGGTATACAGGTGTTCTCTCTTTTTGATGATAAAAAATATTTTGAAAGAACAGGGTAGTTGGACTCACCTGTAACGACAAAAAAAGATTCTGTTCCTTTTCTTTCACTAAAAGAGCTGTTTCTTGTGTGTGACAATTTCTGACATTTTGGGGACCATTGGGTTTTTCATTATGTACAAGTAAAATTTTTGTTACACTGTGTTTTCGAATGGGTTTTTTTTTTTAATTTTTCTTCATCAACGTTGTATGTACCCTTATGCACCAAATAAGATGGGTCCATCTTATGAGTAAGTTAGCATTTTCAGCACGTGTTGCTGAAGCTGTCCCACAAATCTTGTCACAAAGGTATTCCTAAAGTTACTGCTTTACGTAGCCTAAGTTTGACCAGGATTTTTATTCTCTCTGTTGTCATGCATGTTTATCATGTGCAGCCGGAAAGCCACAGGAAAATGGTACAATTGTCACCCTAAAAAGAGCAGAGGAATAAAATTTTTTAAAAAAGGAAGTCAAAGGCATCGCTGCTATTTCTGATCTGTGGTCAGTCATTGTGCTATTGGAAAATAACCCCTCTGCCTTGGGAAACACGAATCTGGAAGTGAACTCGAACTGCTTCATCAGCTCCAAATGCTGTTTGCACTGGGGATCACACCACAGTCAGGATGTGACTGTGTGTGTGCTGAGCCCACACACAGGAATTTTCTTGTACAATTCAAAACCAAATCTTATATTTACTTAAGGCTTGCTTTTTGTGTGTGTGTGTGTGTGTGTGTGTGTGTCTATGAAATCAGCAGTCCAGTATATTTAGCATCAGTCTTAAGTTAGAATGTGAAACAAGACTTTGGGGGAAGGAAGTATCCGTATGGTTTTCTAAGTAATTTAAGAAACAGGAAAACATAAAAGAACTGATTGTCCGTGATTAAACCTCATCCTTTCATTCCCATCTTCCTGTATAGTTAACTCAGCTGTCAGCCAGAAAGAAATAGGTTATTGCACTGGGTTGTAAAATATCTCTGAGGCCTTGAATGTTGACTATTGAATGACCTCCTGAACACTGAACAAACAAGGAGAGGGTTTAATAAATAGCAGAAATGTGTTTACGGTGTTTTTCTTCTCTCTGCAGGAATAATCAAGCTGGGCAGGTGGAACCCTCTCCCCCTCAGCTATGTGACAGACGCGCCCGACGCCACTGTGGCCGACATGCTGCAGGACGTCTATCACGTTGTGACGTTGAAAATCCAGTTACAAAGGTGGGTGTCTCTGAACCTCGGCCCTTCCCTGCCCGCCGAGCTGCTCCATCCGTCAGAGCCGCTGCCGACACCGGCACATCCTTTGTTAATTTCTAGATGTTGGATGAAATGAAAAGAAAAAAAAAGAGAGAGAGGAGGGACGGAGGGACATTTCACCGGGCATCTTTGTCGTCTACATTCCAACTGTTTTATGTTTTGTTTTCAGAAGCAGTGAAGTGGAAACCTGGGGGAAGCTTGATAAATCATTAAAAATCTGTGGCCCTTAAAGGGGAACTTTCCACAGCCCCTAGTTTAATGGGTTCTCTGCTTAAATGCTTAGCACATACTATTTGAAGAATAAACACTTCTGCTGTTTTCAGGTGTGTGTTTTGAGGGCTGAGTTCTGTCCCTGGGTAGCAGGCTTACCAGGAAGGTGCTGGCACCAGGCGTCTTTTTCTTCCCTTTCTGGTGGCTGCCTTAAAGAAGCACACTGTGTGGCCTGCAGAGGTTCTGGAAGTGATTTTTTTCAGGCACAGCATCCAGGACAAGTTATGCCTCTAAAGCATCTAGTTCTCTGCAGCCCCTTGTAGTGTGAAGTGCCTGTAAGTCACGGGATTTGAGAAATGCTGTTCCTTAGTGCAGGGGTTTTGAATTTGCTCATTTTGGAGAATATGCACGTTGGGGACGCCCCAACGTCCCCATCCTTGTCTAGGAAGGCTTTAGTGCCCTCTCTTAAACGTTACTTTGGGTTAGGAAGACAACGTCTCTGAATCGTTCTGGGAGAGTGAAGAGTAGACCTTCATGCTTTGAATTTGATGGACCATTTGTCCACATTAAACCTTGGGGATGGCCAGTAATTAAACTCGTATTGTGGAAGTTTATAATCACATTGTCACTCCATTTTTATCAACAAACTGGAAAAACCATATTTTAAAATACTGGCAATTCTTCATATCTGAAGAGACTATTTTTCTTAGGCGAGGGTGAAAACGATCTTAAAGAGGCCGAGTTGGGCTCTGTCCAAGTCCTGGAGAAGCAGTTTTGCTCCTTTCCCTCATCCCGGGCCCTCGTTGGAGCCTGAGCTTTAGCAGTTTTCCCCGTGCTGGCCGAGGACCTGGCGCGCCGGTCACACTCTGTACGCTCTCCAGCCAGGGCCCTCCGGTAAGGTCTGCGTGTTGTTCATTCTTGCTCTCTTTCCCCAGTTGTTCGAAGTTGGAAGACTTGCCCGCGGAGCAGTGGAATCATGCCACAGTCCGCAATGCCTTAAAGGAACTGCTCAAAGAGATGAACCAGAGCACATTAGCCAAAGAATGCCCTCTCTCCCAGGTCAGTACATCCGCGTGGGGTCCTGGGGAACCCAGGAAGCCGCTGGTGGACGGCGTAGGGGGAGGGGCGGTCCTGCTCAGACAGCTCTCTTCTGTCTTTCAGTTTACTTACACTACACTTCAGGTGCAAAACTACGGGGAGGTTGTGGTGCTTTTTGTCGTGGAGTAGAAGTGATCACTGACCGAGGGTTCTGATGTAATGAGCAGGTATTAAAACATTTCACATTTGCGATCCTTAACTTCTTACATATACCACAGGAGGTAGGCACCGGGGTCTTGTTTTTATAGCTCAAGAAATCAAGACTCAGAGAAGCACTTTACCATCCTAAGGTTACTCAGGAGGCCCAGTGGCAAGTTGAGATCCTAATCAGATCTCCCCGGCAAAGTCATAGGCTCCAGACCATTCCTTTACGTAGTCAGTGGAAAGAGTCAACCACGTCAGGCCCATCTTAATTATTTTTTATTTGTTTATTGAGCATTTCCCTCGGCTAGCAAGGAGAGGTGATCTTTACATCGTACACATTTGTATAAATTTTGGGGTGGATATACCGTGTAAAAATGCATCATGAGAAAAAGCGATACTCCATTTTTAATGAACTGATAAGAAACTAAAACAAGCCACAAAAATAAGAGGTAGACGGGATCAAAAGAAGGAACAGAGTAGGAAAGGGCTGCCTTTTCCATTTGTGTTCACAGGCGAAGGACTCACTTTTTCTAATGATGAGGTAATATTTTGGTGGCTAGGGTAAGTGGCTAGAGACTGCTATGACATGAACTCAGGTTGACATTGTTTCAAGCTATGAATGGAAATCCATTTCCTGTGTGAGTTGCTACACTTGATTGAAGACAATGGACTAATTACATGTCTGTCAAGTTCAAGGGAAGGTGACAAGAACCATAGAAACTTGATGTGCCCTGAGCTGTGTTCTCGGATAATAGAGTCTTTGGGGGAAGCAGGAAACCTGGTGGTTAAGAGCATGTTTTCTGGAGTCAGTTAGATCTGGATTCATGTCCTGGCTTTCAGGCCTCTATGACCTCACTTCTATGAGCCTATTTCTTTGTCATTAAAACCAGGATAGTAATAGTTCCAAGTCCTATAATGAGGAGTAAATGAGATAAATCACATAAGTTCTTGGCCTGGTGCCTGGCATACAAAGATGCTCCATTAATAGTACCAGCTATTAATATTGAGACACGATACTGTTGGTGTGAACTGAATATTTTTGATGTATGTTGTGGAGCATGTTTTGGACTTTAAATCCTCTGAGATAAAGCATGCCGTTAATATTTTTGCTTCCAAATACTCGAGAAGGCATTCACATGAGTAGTAGGTAGCTAAATAGAAAGGAACACCGGTATCTTCTGACCATCAGCCAGGGCCCTGTTGAGTTTGGAGCTTACACATAGGCCATTTCAGTACCTATATGTAGGTGAGTGTGTAGGTGCTAACGTCTGTTGCCAGGATTTTGATTTCTTCCAGTGCGATTGCTTATGAAGTTATAAAAATAAGGTTTTTAAGTAATTCTGATCATATACAGGGATTGATAAAGAACAACTTAGGGAAAAAAATTAAATCATTTGTCCTGAATTTCACAGTTAGTCATGAGTAATTGTTTCTTGGATTGACACCGAAGTCAAAATGGGCTTTGCCTGGAAGTAGACAAGCTCCTAACTTAATATCACCAATTTGGAATTGTATCCAGGACTCTTACAGCTGATGGAAATTTGGTCACAACTGATCTATTGTGAGCAATCATCAGGTTTAGTTATAACTGTAAAATGTGCCTAGAGAGATGACATGAGTGGAAAGAACCCAGATCAGGAGCTGAGAGCCCCGGCCACCATCTCCCTTCTTTTTTGCTGGCTGTGTGATGCTGGGCAAGCCCATCCACTTCTGGGCCCTTACTGACTTCCTCTGGAAACTGGGCGTGACTATACATATTTCATGAAATTTACAGGGTTGTCTTGAGGCTTGAATGGGATCACCTTTACCCCTACTATAAAAACCTCTTCCTCCTCCATTTTCTATTCTCATTACTTGCTCCCCTGGCTACCCAGCCTAAAAAAGTTTCTTCTCCATCACTCTCAAGTTTGATCCTATGGATTCTACTGCCTTCATATCTGAAATCTTCCTCCTTTGCACCCTTGCCCTGTTTAGACTTAACTGCTTCATAACCCTAACCTTGCTCCTGTCACCTGCTCTCCCAATACCAAGATCTTGCAGTTTCCTCCTCTCCAAGCCTCCGGTGACTGCTCCTGCCCAGCCTGAAGGAGGTGCAGACTGCTGACACGGCCTCTAAGAGTTGTTGAGATGATACTGTCCAGCCTGATTTCTCATAGAGCCACCACCTTCTTCCCTTTACCTGCATCCTCTTTGTGCTCCAGACATATGGAGTTAATTACTTTGGAACATTTGCTCTTGCTTAGATGTCACCAAAATATTCCTGAGGGTGGGAGCAACCTAACTACTACCCTGAGCATTACAAGTCTAACAACGCAACTTCTTGTGTTATTTTAAAAAATTGTGCAAAATTTATATTCTACTCCATATACCTGTGTTTTTGATATTTTTTTAAAATGCCATAAAAATGACTCTACCTGTGAACTTCTCCTTCTGTCCATGTGAGACTGGCCTTCCAGGAAGACACACCGTGTTCGTCTCCGGCTTCCGTAGCCCCGCGTACAATGCCAGTGACTGAAGCTTGCTTGCTTTTGCATATGCAATTTCTCCTGGCTAGCACGCAGTGCTGTCTTCTGCTTAATGAAGTCGTCTTGCACATTCCAGTTGGAAAGTCACTGCTAGGGAAGTACCCTGACCTCCTGGTCGGAGCAGTTGCTGCTTCTAGAAGCCCTTGGTGGCCTCTCATACACACCCCTATCGTAGCGCATATCACAGCCTGTTGTCAGTGCCTCCTACCAGCTCTCTTCACTTGATGGGCCGCCTGTGTCTCGTTCATCGTCACTTCATCAGCATTCAGCACCATGTATGTCTTGCAAGTATTTGTTATTCTGATGCAGGAGTTCTCAGCTTGGCCCTGTTTATGTTTTAGGGAAATAACTCTTTGGGGGTGGGGGGAGGGCTGTCCTGTGTATTGTAGGATATGTAGCCGTGTCCCGGGCTCTACCTACTGGATGCCGGTAGCATGCCTTCTCCCCCGCCACCGCCCCCCGCCCCCCCACAGCTGTGACAACCAGAATGTCTCCACACATTGCCAAATGTCTTAGGAGGGGGAGCAAATCACTCTTGGTTGAGAACCACTGTGGTAATGTGTTTAATGAATTAAGTATAAAAACGTTTTAGAAAGTGCTATAAACTGTAAAGTTTTATTATTTTTATGGTGTTCTTGGCAGCCCTAAAATGTTTTGAACTAGAAACAATGAATACAGTAATTTGGTGGTCGATGCCCAGTTCATTTTCAATCAAATGGGGCTCAGTTCTATTACTTCAATTTGGGGGAGATTTGACTTAGGCTTCTGGTATGCTGTGTGATTATGGAAAATCTTACTGGGGTAGTCCTAGTGAGTATGGACATGTCATGTGGGCCCCAGCATTGATCCTACAGCAATTACCCTTAAACATTCCAGATTATTCACTTCAGTTGCATAACTAGATTGCATTTCAGTGTGGGGATAAGCTCACCTATTTTGTTTGTGGTTGTCATAGATCAGGCGCAGGCATTTTTAAGGTTCAACCTACATAATGTGAAAAAGAATGCATTTTTGTTCTGAGAAGGTAAAATAGTACTTCAACAGTGTATCCCACCAACATTAGTAGAGTCCCAATTAGGAGTCAGGCATTTTGCCATGGGCTGGGCATGGGGAAGATGAGAGAGGGGTAGAGCTTTCGATCTAGGAAGAAGAGTACTTCAAAAGGTACAGTAGCTTATTGGACTATGTGAGATAGACTCCATTCAGGAGTAAAAAAACTGACTATTTTGGAACAATTCTTCCTTATTATCTCCAAACCAAACTGTACTAGGTACTTCCTAACTCAAGTGTGGCGATTGCATAAAGGAATGATGATTCAATGGCCAGTGTATTTTCTCCAACATCCCAGTGTTCTACAGTTCAAAAGAGCAGCCTTTAAAGGCAGAAGAAAAGTGGAAAAGTCCATAAAAGGGCAACAATTGCAGGCTGAGGCATATATATTTAAAGGGAGAGAAGTCATGATTTTGCTCTTCTCTGTCTAGCCAGGTGCTTGGAAAGTATAGGTTGTATTTGTGTGTCTGTGTATTTATTTTTGATTTCACCTTTCCAAATGTGTTTCAGAGCTGACGGCCTCTTCCTTTTCCTCTGATGTCCCCCTCACATTTCATGTGAGTTTGTTTTCATTTGAGTCACCACTTCCAGCATCTCCCTCCAGCCATATAGTCTGTGCCAAGCATCTTAACCTACCATACCTTAGTCTCAGGTCTCTTATTAAATAGTCTTCTCTAGCCGACTGTTCCAATTTGGAAACATTATGAACACGTCTTTCTGTGGCTTACTTATTTTTTACTCAAGGAAGATTTAAAAGACAAAATCCCAAGTCCTCTAGGTTTTGATCCATTAAAATAAGTAGAGCCAACAGACCTTCCTTGTCCACCTCATTGGTTATTATGGTGATCAAATGGAAAGACTCAAAAGACAGTCTTGTTAACTTAAAATTGCAATGAAGGAGCAAGTAATTTGCAAAGGCACACCCCTTCCAGTGTTTCCCCGCAGCCCCTGTGACAGAACAGGTTTTCTGGGACTCTAGATAGGTTTTTTTAAGTTTATTTTTGTGGTAAAAATATATAACATGAAGTGTATCATTCAAACCATGTTTGAGTTTATAATTCGGTGGCATTAATTACATTCAGAATGTTTTACAATCCTCACTCCTATCTGTTTCCAAAAACTCTTCATCATCCCAAATAGAAAGTCTACAACCGTTACATAATTACTCCCCATTCCCCTCTGCCTACCCCCATCCCCAGGTAACCTCTCTTCTATTCTCTGACCCTATGAATTTACTTGTTCCAGATGCCTCAAAAGTAGAATCATAGAATATTTGTCTTTTTATCTGGCTTATATCAATTAGCATTTAGATGTGTTTTTAAAGCAGCTCTGTCCCATGCCCTTAGCGGAGGTTTTATTGCCAAATATTTGAGGAACAAAATGACTGGCAGAAGTTATCGGACCGGGAAAACGTTGATAGTGTTATGGTGTTTTTCCAGTCTAGTATGATCGTGTTATGGTGTTTTTCCAGTCTCTTTAAGACATGCACTGTAGGATAATTATTTCTGTCATCTTGAGCAAGGCTTGCTCGTTTGGGGGATCCTTAAAAGACCAACTTGAATGTCCAATATGCTAAAATAATCAGGCAGTGAACTCAAGCAGCCAGTGAACTCAAGCCATGATCTTGGATTGGTAGAAGAAACAAATTGACCATGTACTCATCTACAGACAAGAGGCTGATCAACTGTGTGGACCAGTATTGTCTTAACTAGTTGCCAGCTATCTGTTCATCTCGTCTTAAATTCACGTTTGTAGTGGGGATACGTCCTGTCCTGTGTTAACCAGTTGCCAATTGTCCCTTCCAGTTATTTTCACGTGAGTTTGTTTTCGTTTGAGGATCAACCTCATGACTCTTGTTGAAGGAGGCTTATAGATGGCAGCTTGAAAGGAATCCCTACCCGGGTGATTGCCATGAACATACGAAGTGATTGTGTAGAGGGGGGAGAGCGGACACCCACTGACTCTCTGTCTTGTGCCAGGCCTTTTAGACAGATGATCTCTCCGAATCCTCACAGCCTCTGAGGCAGGTCACAACATCCCACTCACAGATGAGGGTGCCACCAGCAGCCCCGTAGGGAGGAGCTCTTGGATGTAGTCCTGCCATACTCTGAGGTCCAGCAGAAGTGCTTCCTTCAACTAGAATGGCAAAGTTTTCAGCTCTGATAGGACAGCTCAGAAATGGGGATAGAAAGGGGAGAGCAGAAGGCTGCCAAAATACATTAACTGAATTTTTCATGACAAAGTAATTTCTCCAGATCAGGTTTTTCCCTTTACTATACCTGATGGACGTATCATTATAATCTCATGTTTAATATGTAATTTAGCATATCGCAAAGCAGAATAAAAAGGCTGAAAATGAGCAAAAAATACATATATTATTCATTGCCTGCCTCACGCTCTCTCCCGCGTAGACATGGAAAGGGAAGCTACGAGATGCCAGCTTCTCTCCCCACTCTGACTCTCTTCTTGCTAAGACAGGGCGTTCCTACTCACAGAAAGTGTAACCATTCACTTTGGTTTTAAAATATTCTTTTTTATAGCAAGTGTATTATGTATCTGCAGCTTAGTATAACACTGCTATTCAAACAAATAAATCTCACTAAGCCAAGGAGAATGTGGTAAAGGATACCCTATTATTTTATCCTTCTTTTCTTGGGGAGGGAATGCTCAGGTCTCTGTCTTTTCAAGTGTATTGTACAAATTGTCTTAACCTGTGTTTATTTTTTTGTTCTTCCTCTTAAGGTTTAAATTGTCTAGGTTCCTTGGTTTTCTCTGGTTCTGAGCTCCTTAATTAACTCCCATAGGGGACCAAGGTCACAACTTGATGTTTTGCTTTGGTCACAACTTGCGTGTTCTTTGTCTGAAGAATTGGTTGCAATATTCGCTGTTGGGTTTGTACTAGCGGATGACAATAGTGGTGAAAATTTGCTTTCTTTCATTAATTAGTTTCCCTTCATAAGAGACCCGTGAAATAATGTGGCCTGGTACTCGTAACTTTTTATGATGCTTTCCACTGCTATTTGACTTTGGACAAGATGCTTCATTCTGAGCTTCCTGGCCCTCATTTTGAAAAATGCAGCCATATCACATCTAGTCTCAGAGACATCTAGTCTCTGAGCTAGTCAAAAACAAACAAGTGAGTTTAAAATTTGTCTCAGGGGGCGCCTGGGTGGCTCAGTGGGTTAAAGCCTCTGCCTTCGGCTCAGGTCATGATCTCAGGGTCCTGGGATCAAGCCCTGCATTGGGCTCTCTGCTCAGTGGGGAGCCTGCTTCCCCCCCTCTCTCTGCCTGCCTCTCTGCCTACTTGTGATCTCTCTCTCTCTCTCTCTGTCAAATAAATAAATAAAAATCTTTAAAAAAAAAAATGAAAAAAAAATAAAATTTGTCTCAGGAGCCTAAAAGAAAGTTAATTTTTAGATAAGGCAATCTATTTAACTATAGTAAGTATTAAAACAATTTATCTTATTGTCCAAACAATATATATTTGAAGGAGTATAATATTCTCTTGCAATTTGGCTTGGCACAAATTCAGATCAGTTAGTAAATTTTAAAGTAACTGATTCTGGTATATTTTAAACCCTGAAATATATAATAATAATAATTATTATTATTATTATTTTAAAGAGCCTTCAAGTCCAACTAGCAAACTATGTGTCAGAATGATTGCAAATGAGGATACCTGGATTTTATTCCTCATTTAACATCTTCATATTTAAGATTTAATGTTGAATTACAAAGAAGTCTGAAATTTTCCAGAAGTTTCTATAGTTGGGAAGATGTTTTGAACCTTCCTATTTAATACATAATAGTTTTCATAGCATAGCTTTGTCTACACTTAGTATTCCTGTGGTGCTGATGGTTGTGACTAAGTACCTGAAGGGTCTGTGTGATTGCCCAGTGCATGTGCGCCCTCCCCTTTCCTTGTCACAGCCCACCACCATGCCATTAAGCTTGCTTTGTAGTTCCAAAGTCGTTTTCATATGAGCCTCAGTAAAACATTATCCCTTCAAGTGTTAAAAATAACATGCATCTCTTTTGGGTTATTTGTATCAGCATTGTTTTTATATAACGTGGGGTTGGTTGCAGTCTGGATTGAAAAAGCTCACTCATTATTGTTCATTTGTCAAAAAAATGTGGAGATCTTAAAAGTCCAATCGTGTGGTTGCTCTAGAATTCCTGGAAAACATAAAAGAGCAGTATAAAGTACAAAACTATATACATACTTTAAAAAAGCAGTAAATGGAAATTAGGGTTTTTTTGGCAGAGTGGTTGGTGGGAGAGATTTTAATCATTACTCATCCTGTTTTTTGCAACAACTGTATCTCATCCGGTCTAAGATGCTACTGATTATAAGATGCAATCCAAATTCGGTGACATTAAAGTATTTTAAAAATGTGGCTGTAGAATGGATGAAATGTGATAAATGCAGATTGTCCCCAGGACCTCTGGAAAATTTTATTTCATGTAGAGCAAAAGCCAGTATGTCCTGGGTCTGTATTAACTCCTTTCAGTGTTGTTTATGGTGAAGTAAGCTTTGATTTTTTTTAAAAACAAATTGACAATAACATTTAGATGACCTTGTGTACATGTCTGGAGTGTTCAAGTGAGGCCCAGTGGTTCAAACTCAGGCTGTGAGAATATAACAGTCTAATTTAGGGTTAGAGAATATTCATGTTTGAGACTGGAATAAGACATAATGCAACCTTTCATCTGAAATATGCCCCAGATGTACCTCTTCTGTTTTTAAAGCTCTCTGAAGATGAATTATGAAAATGCTTATCAGTAGAACTTAGTTTGAGTGTCAACTAGAAGTAAAGACCTGTGGGGGATTAATATGAATAAAATGTGCCACAAACTCAAAGAGGACTAGAGATTCTCATTATCTAGGAAATTTTCTTTATCTGCTACCTAATTCCTTTGCTCAACTCATAGTTGAGCCCTGCCATGGTCAGTAGAGATAGAGACTCATTTATGATAACCTGCAGAAGAAAACAAATCTGATTGAGTCTGTTGGTAGTCAACTTCTTCTTCTTTTTTTTTTTTTTAAGATTTTTTATTTATTTATTTGACACAGAGAGAGAGAGATCACAAGTAGGCAGAGAGGCAGGCAGAGAGAGAGGGGGAAGCAGGCTCCCCTGCTGAGCAGAGAGCCCGATGTGCGCTCGATCCCAGGACCCTGAAGGCTGAAGGCAGAGGCTTTAACCCACTGAGTCATCGAGGCGCCCCCAACTTCTTTTTTAAATGAGTTGTGTGAACCTGATTCTAGTATAGGATCTGGTGATGGAGACCGTGGGATATTAACTACCTTTCCACATGGATTGACACTGGCTTTGTGTAGTGTCAGTGAAGACACATCAGGAGCAAGGGCAAAATAGGGAGGTTAATGTGGATTATGCGGGAAATGTGGATCATCTGAGGCCACCATGATAAGGGTTGGTGACCTGGTCTTATGGTTGAGGAAGAGTTGCCAGACAGCTGCAGGTAGTAATTGAGACACTTAGCGTTTTAGTCAGCCTCCCAGACCGACTTTGTAGTAGGAGGCTGACCTCAGTTTCCTGTCGTGGCTATCTATCCTGTGCCTCTCCAGAGGATGCCATTCATACAAACAACATAAGGAGATGACAAGTACATCTGCAGTTATCCGTATACACCAGCATAGCTGGGCATCTATTATTAGGCCGCTTCCATGTTAAAATGTTCATTATTATGACATTTCAGTTTGGCATTTTAAAATTTCATCTTTGTCCCTTTTCATCTGTTATTTTTCAGTGACTCAGATGTCCCACCTCAGAAGTGTGTTGGACATGGCGGGGGTGGGGGGTGGGGATGAAACAGACACAGTCACTGTCCTCAAGGGTTTCACAGATTAAGACAAAGAGAAAAACTCAGCCCAGAGAAGGAACTGGCCCAGCCAGCCAAGAGACTTCCTTACTTCTTTGTTAGGAACACACAAAACAGAACCCGCCTCAGGAAGATTAGGAGTCCATGGATCCTCTAAGTCAGTAGGGAAGGCTCTGGAAGTTTGGTGACACAGTCAGGTGATACTGGCTCTTTGTGTTCCCAGGGCTGTGTTCAGATCCTCAGATTAAAAAGGTTCTTCTTACTATCTCCCCTTAGAGAACAGAATTGTCATTTAGAGATCAGCAACTGGGGGAGGTTAGCCATCTGCTGTGTAGAAAGGGCCAAAGAGGTTTCTGTGAATTGAATTAGGATTCCCCTCCCCCACCTGCACTGCATAGTGATTTTTTGAAAAAAAGAGGGATTCTACGGGCTCGGTGAGGGAACTGTCTTAAATGGGAGTCTATACAGTACTGTCTGCTGGTGTTTGAACCTCTCAGTAAATAACCTATTGGCTTGATTTATTGCTATCTTCTTTATTGTGACTACTTTGGAGAAATACCATTAGAAGTTTTGAGATTTTGCACAGCTGTTCCATCCATACCTGGAGATAGAAAGGTGAGATTTCAAGGCAAGATATAAGACCTTACAGAGGTCATTTAGATCTCTCAAGTTTATGTCCATTTGTTTTCAGACAGAATTTGCTGAAGTAGAAAATCTCTGTATAAATTTGTGAGTGTATTATCACAGTCAGTTCAGGTATATAAGTTGACATCTATTACAAATGTTGGTCCAAACGTGCCATATTGACTGAAAACATACCTGTAGGAAATTGCATTCAAGGTGTGCAATTTAATTTTTCAGTGCTAAGTCAGGTTATGCTCTTCTCTTTCCTGTTCATCCCACTTACAAACGAATCAGCTCAAGAAGCTGAGGAGGGAGAAGGAATGAAGAGCAAGAAGGAATGATGTACTCAAGCACTCAGAAAGTTTTAGCTTTGATTCATTTTTTGGTTGAAACACAGTACAAGTGTTATGTTTAGTTTCCCCTGCTCTAAAATAGCACTGTTAATTTTTTCATTTGGTGAATTTTCACACAAGTGCTAATCACACGTTTCTATAAATTATATTAATTTAACTTATTTCCCTAAATGTTGTTCTGCAGTGTGTAGCACGGATGTTCTCAGATTCTTGGCTGTGTAAGCTTGTTGCAGTTGGAAGCAGAACAGAAACATCTGAAAGGCATTATTTGAATTACCGATGCTGGAGCATCTGATCTCACCTTTTACTTTGGTTCCTAAATCACAACTGTTCTCTCCCTTTGTATCTAATCTGTGCAGACGTCCTGCCTCCTCCATCTTTGACATTCCCCCAAGGTTGTTTTTTTTGAAGAAAACACTGTCATCCTACAAGTAGAAGTTAAAGAAAGAGTAAATTTAGGTAATCATGTTTGATGTCTGATAGTTTAGTTTGCAGGAGGATGACTACTTCAGATTTAAAAGAACGACG
Source organism: Procyon lotor (assembly GCA_028646535.1). NCBI lineage: Eukaryota > Metazoa > Chordata > Mammalia > Carnivora > Procyonidae > Procyon > Procyon lotor. The sequence continues at coordinate 29,705,297 of CM053605.1, forward strand.
GAGGTAGGTGTGGGCTAGACTTCTGATCCCTAAAAAGAAGTACTCGATTATGAAAAATAAACTATTATGTTTTTTTTTTCTTTTCAGAGTATGATTTCATCCATTGTAAATAGCACATATTATGCCAACGTGTCAGCAACCAAGTGCCAGGAGTTTGGGAGATGGTATAAGAAGTACAAGAAGATTAAAGGTGAACTGATATTTTGTTTTTAAAGCCTATATTTAGTTTCTTAGATCGATGAATTGTTGGTTCTTCAGAGTTTATGCTAATTTTCGGTATAAATTTTTATAAAATTTTATATGTCATTTTTACAAAGGTAAGACTCTTAATATTTCCAACAGGAGATCCTAATTAGCTCCCTTAAAACTAAGATGGTATTAGAACTAAAGTAAAATTCGATGCATGATATGTGAAGTTTATCGTTTTCACAAGAGATGCGTGGGAAGGCCGAGATTTTTAAAAATGTTTGAAATGGTTTATTTCAGATAGGCATGTCTATTTCAAAAGCTCAATCAATAAATCATTTCCATTAATATGTTAATGGAAATTTAAAAGCAGTCATTGTAGGTTAAATCTGCACTTAGAGTTCAAGTACCAATTAACAAATTGGAATGACCTCTGGCTGCAGTATCAGGAAATCTTTGGTTAGAAGTGGAGTTTCGATGTGTTTATTTGGTGACAGTTCCAGAGCGGTGGTTAAATCAAAGGGACTCTGTAGGAAAGCAGACTCAGTGTTCAAATTTCTGCTCTCCCTTTGTTAGTGTGCATTTGAGCAAGTTCTTTACCTTCACCAAGATTCAATCTCCCCATCGGAAAATTGAAACAAGGAAAGTATCTAAATCATTCACTGGCTGTGAGGACTAAATAGGTTGATACTGTCATAAAGGAACCTCTTAATAAGTAATAGCTGTAACACTATAATGCTAAAATAATAATTAATAGTAATGGTAGTACTAGCAGTAATATAGTAAATGTGGAATTGTTGCTGGTCCTGAAAATACAGTCTCTTGTATGATACATGGCATGCTGTTGAGACCATCCAGCCCTTTAAATATATCAGTGATATTTTTCTTTACAAATATGTCAGTGTTGGAAACATTCTGGTTTTCCCACCCAATTCAAATGCTATTCAAATTCAGATGCTACCAGCCCCTGAGGGAACTTGGGGAATCTTTTGGTAACATGATAGATTGATGGTCAAGCGTCCTTCCAGTCTATGTTTTCTCATGATGATGACATCGTCCATTATGCCTTATTATAGGTATTCATAGCCTTGCTGAAAGTTCACTGCCCCCATCTGAGGTTCAAATGACAATTTATGGTGGGTAGGGAAGAGTAAAAGATGAATTTATTTGTTTTACTACCTGGTTTCCTCCAGGGAGCCAGTATCAAAGTAATGTTTGTTGGCTGTTTAGTATTTGGGAGCTTGTTTACCTGGTTACCTTTTGAGGAAGTGAACTTTACGTGCATTGGCAGCACATTTCTGATTACAAAAGATTGAGAGCATTTTATTCTAAATATCCAATTTATAAGGAAAGTCAAGATGTTGAACTATCCAGGAGGAATTAAAGTGCACTGAAAATTGAATTAAGATCCATTTCTCTTCAGCATATTCTAAAATTCTTAGAAGCATTTAGATTCTAGTTTGGGCACTTGCTTTACAATATTACTAATATTAACTCTTATACAGGATAAGATGAATAACTCCTTCCCGTTATAATACATGATTGTGTAGTTCAGAAGGGTTTCTTTTCTCCAAGTTTTTCTTTTAAAATGAGACTGTTGAAGTGTTTGAACATATCCTCTTTGGCTAAAAATCAAAAGAATCATGCAGCTTCAAGGTCATTTGTTAGATCCCATTTACTTGCTGTTAGAAGAGAAAAGGAAGAGAGAGTCCTCTTTTAATAGGCTGGAGTATAATTCCAGATTCAGAAACTCTCCACTCTAGTGTTTTCAGAATTGCCACTACAGAATCCTTGTGTGTGTGTGTGTGTGTGTGTGTGTGTGTGTGTGTGTGTGTGTGAGAGCAGACAGGAAATGTCTCACACACACACACACACGAACACTTATATCTTCTACTTTTTTTTCTTTCTTAGAGATTCAATTCTTTAAGCTCTATTTTTTTTTTCAAGATAGTAAATGCACAGTTAAATCTTAAGTGTCATAAAAGCAGACTGAGACCTTGAGGTCAAGGATCCACACCTGAAGAGGCTGCCAGACACTGTGTACACACGCTGTTCAAAGAGATGGAGCTAGTCATTGCTGTTGAAAAGTGTGTGTGTGCGCATGTGTGTGTGTGTCAGTAGGAGGAGAAAAGGGAAGGTTAAGGTATGTGTGAAGTAAACACAAGCTGCCGTAAAACAGTTCAAGTGGTGTTGATTCATCAACCAAGGGAGTGGGAGGAAAAACAAAGAATTCGTGGCAGGTATAATGGTGTACAGAAAATAAACACCCAGAGAAGTATATTTTATTAACTTTCGACCCTCAGGGAAAAGGCAGTGTCGGACCTATCCAGGCACATTTCATCTGAAAAGAAGCTTTGTGCTATGAATAGATGTCACTGTGGGAGTTCCTATCGAGTAGAATCCACTTCTCATGGGAAAGGAATGATTTTGTCTGTAACATTTCTGTTTGTGTCCATCCATTTTCAAAATGAGAAAGAGAAGGAATGAGTTTCAGATCTGGAAATGAGTAGTAGCAAAAGCAGAATTCTACCTTAGGGCTCTTCCTGAGAACGAGGCGGTCGGAGTTTCGTGTCCTTCCTTGCCTACCCATCCCATTTCCATCCCCAAATTACCAATTTACATGTAGCCTGGCTGATATAATGTATAGAAGAAAATCTCATGCTAACTTACTAATGTCCCAAACTAAATGCAGTTACATTGTTAAATATGTTTCCTATTATCTGCTAATGTCTGTTTTAATAAAACAGTGGGAACTAAATGGTTGCTTCTTAATCAAAACCATGATTTCCTAACATAAGCTATGTGATTCTGTTACAAATTGCCACATATAGATCTCCTAGGTCAAAATTTTTTTTCTCTTCTCATAGAAATAAATAAACAGTAAAATAATTATATACTCTGAAAGATCAAAGTAAATATGACTAAAACCTGGCAAAAATAAAGTCTACAGTAGGATTAAAAAAAAGGATCAGATTGCAAATTCTATAGTTAATGCTTAAATAAATATGAGAAAAATGAACAATCAATAATTTGATATCATTAAAAACAGATGTAAAAACTATATACAAATGGAATTGTCTGAATTTTGAAGTAAACATTTTAATGTGCAGTTTTTGAATTTGTTGTTATTATAGCTAAACTATTTACACTTATTCTTTAAAATGTCCTAAGTTAGTTTGGCTTAGCATGTTAACTTTATTTTCCCCAGTGATCACAGCAAAGTACATTCTGTTTACCTTTTTTCTTTAATTTCAAAGACAATCACGGTTGACATGGACATATTTGAGTTAACATTAGTGTTAATTCAGGATGGATGGGGAGAGACAGTTGGCATACTCCGCTTCTAACATCCAGAACTATGAACCTGCTTCCCAGGAATTTTTGATATTGAATAAAATGAAGTGGGTAGATAGGGTAATAGGTTGGTTTAGACAGTATTTTTTTTAATTGCTGTTCATCTCTTACTGTAATTGCTTCTGGCCTAGATGTTATAGTGTAGAGCTCGTAAGCTCCCAAGTATAAGAAAAAAAAAATGTACATTCTGTGTAAAAGCAGGAGGGATAAAAGACCAATATTAACAGTTGTTTAATGTTTAGGAGTCTAAATGTTGGACACAAGGATAATCCACAGGGACCTGGAAACATTCATGCTGCTACAAAATTATTTTCAAGAATTCTTGGGATTATGTGGAATTTACCCCATCAATTTTTCTTTCATAAGTTCTGCACATTTTAATGAAACACTTATTTTTTTGACCTCTTTTCTATTAACTGTGTAGATGTAAACTTGCTTCATCATTTCTATAAAACTAAGTGGCAGTTATATATGCAGTACCGTCAGAAGTTATACTCTCTGGCAATCTATTTCTGCAGGGCATCTCTAGGAATAAAAAAGTGCCTTAACAAAGAAGGACTCATTTCCTAATTAAAAATTCATAAGTTAAAATAATATTATATCTAAAGTGTTTTTCTTCTGACACCAAAAGCAGAATGAAGTGTCATATTTGGTCAGGTCAATTTCAAGTATTTAATGTGTCACAAGAATTAAGGGGTCCTTGCAAGTTCACACAAATACTAGTGGATATTGTAAAATTATTTGTGTCATAAAATAATACCACTAGAATGAATGGACCTAACCAAACCCCCTATTTTGGCCAGAAAGCAAAATTATCCTCATCACTTTTCTTTTCTCAATCATTGCTCAAGAACCCTCTGATTGTTAGTTGTCTTAATTTTATTTATTTGAACTTATTTTGCAAAATATTAAAAAGCTGGGAGAAATAGGGATTTTTAAAAACCAGTGTTACTTTTCCAAGCCCGGTTTATTCTAGTAATCAGTATTTTATCTGACCCTGTCTGATCTAGTCTTGCAAGATCAAACGTCCAGGCCAGCAAGCAGACAGTAAACAAAGCCCGTGAAGGGTTTCAGTAAACACAAAGATTAGATGTTGAATGAAAATTAAACTCCTTGAACTAGTCCTCTGTACTAAAGTGGTTAAGTGGGTTGTGATTAAAAGAAATAAGTAATTATGATCATTATAGCTGAAATGATATAATGTTACCACATTTAAAGCACCTCTTGTACCCAAAAATGATTGTGTCATTTACAAAGTGGTGCCTCCGAGTTGAATAGAGAAATCAATGTCCCCTGACCTGGTTCCATGAGGCAGTCCCTGCTTAGCCACGGCGGTATCGGTGGTCAGGACAATGCCTTTAATCAACTGCCGGGACTTCTCCCTCTGCTGTTGTTTAGTTCTGATGAGGTAAAAGCAACTTACTTTTGTCTACCTAATTTTTCTGAGTCATGAGAGAAATTTTCTTTCAGCTTTGGATCTAAATGAAGGTGTGCGGCAAGGAAGTTTGTCCGTCTGTGCCTGTACTGTATCTTGCTTGAAGTAATGCCAACAGCAAATCCTTGGCTTCTGTAGAAATCCTTGAACTTAGATAAATTTTATACAGATATTTGTGGAAATAGGAACATCACTTCCATGACCAGCCGCTTTCCATCTTACTGGTTTTCCAACATTTGAAAGAGCCTTGTGCTTTTTTACTGTGACAGTCGCTGATGTGCATTCGTCAGTCACAATAATGTGAATAATAATAACCTGTTCGGTCCTCCCATTAGAAGCTTGTTGGTAGCACTGGCAAGTGGAAGAATGGTGTGTGGCAAATGTCATGGACCCAAGGTGTGGGCCAGTTCTTTGGTTGGATCTTGTTTTTTTTTTTAAGATTTTATTTATTTATTTATTTATTTTTTTAAGATTTTATTTATTTGACAGAGAGAAACACAGCGAGAGAGGGAACACAAGCAGAGGGAATGGTAGCGGGAGAAGCAGGCTTCCTGCTGAGCAAGGAGCCCGATGCGGGGCTCAATCCCAGGACCCTGAGATCATGACCTGAGCCGAAGGCAGACGCTTAACGACTGAGCCACCCAGGGGCCCCTAAGATTTTATTTATGATAGAGAAAGAGATCACAAGTAGACAGAGAGGCAGGCAGAGAGAAGGAAGCAGGCTCCCCGCTGAGCAGAGAGCCCGATGCAGGGCTCGATCCCAGGACCCTGAGATCATGACCTGAGCCGAAGGCAGAAGCTTTAACCCACTGAGCCACCCAGGCGCCCATCCTTGCTTGGATCTTAAGAATTCATTCTGGCTGTCCTGATAGCTGCTGCTTTGGCCTGAACTTTGTTCATAAATGAGCATAAATGTTAAAATGTAAAACAGTCATTTGTCAACAAGATGATCTGGAGACTAAAAGAAAGGAACTTGCTATCTGCTTATACTTATACTATTTATGATGCTATTTTAAACATGTTTAAAAAGGATGGAAAGGGGAAAATGATGTTTTTTCCTTACTCATCTGTCCGTCCATTCATCTATCATGTATAATTACTATTTGAAAGAAGTTTAAGACACAGTTCTTAGTTTCAAAGAGCCAGCATCTATAAAGTTAGTTTGAGTATCAACCTTATATACCTGGCAGGATTCTAAGTGGGGAACATTGCATAGTCCCTCCTTGGCGAGATAATTACAGTCACAGTTACAGAATTCGTTTTAATTAAATGTTTAGTGAGTGCTTCTACTACAGGCCATTTTTACTGCTAAAAGCAGTGAGAAACATCCAGAAACACATAAGAGGTTGTTCCTGCCTCCAGTCGGGCTGCTGTCAACCTAGCAGGGGAGGCAGCCCTCCATCTGGCAAATATATAGCAGAAGTATAAACTTGTGTTATGGTAGCACAGAGAATGGTCCATAAGTTTTACCTAATAAGCGTTAGGTCAGAGAGGAGGGTAATTTGAAAAGCAGCCCATGAGTTACACCTTAAGAACAGTAGAGTTTTGCAAGAAGAGAAAGAGAAGGAAGAACACCTCAAGCAGCTGCCAGGCTCATCAGTATAGAGGCAGAGGTGCGAAAGAGCATAATTGTTTAGAAAATATGGGTGGTCGTCCACTCTGTCTAGATGACATACATTTATCACAACACTATCATGTGATGCCCAGGACAACTAGCATTTTAACTGCTGGAAAGGAAAAGATAGAGCATGGCTAGGTGGGGTTGATAGCATCAAACATTGGTAAATGAGCTGAAATTTTGAGGAGGATCTGGATGTGGGCAATATTGGTGTTATAATGATGAAAAATAGGTTGGGACCTTACCTTGGGAAACTCTGAAAGTTCGGTTGAGGTATATCGAGAATCGGTGAAAGTTTTCAGCAAGGGAGTGATAATGATGTAAATGGTGGTATAAAAAAAAAAAATTTCTTTAGAAGTCCTCTATGTGTGGGGGTGAGTGTGTATGGCAGGAGAGGAGGCATGTGGGAGGGATAAGGACAGTAGGTGCTCCCTAAGGGAGGAAGTGGGCAAGATAGAATCTATTGCAGCCATCTATGCAAGTAAAGATAAGAAAGGGAGGCCTCGGCTTTTGATGGCAGCAGTGAGAAAGAGAAGTGACCAACGCCATATATATGTGGGGAGAAAAAAAGAAATCAAAGTAGAATGAAAGGTGTTGAGCTTAAATGACTCTTCATGGTTTGGGCAGAAATAGTACAATACAAATTAATCCTTTGCTTATACCTTATTGAGAGTTGGTGAACTAGGTAGAGATATCCATTGGGCTATTCAAGATGTGGAACCAGTTGACCATTGGACAGGACTAGAGAATGGATTTTGGAGTCAATGTTTTTGACATGATAGTTAAAATCCCACCAAAAGAGCATTCTCTAAAAAAGAGAATGAGAACCGGAGGGGATTAGAAGCTTTGAGAAGAAAAGGGCCATGGGTTAAGAAGATATGATTAGGAAGAAAGTGAGGTTTCATGGAAGCCAAGGCAAGATGGGTTACTAGTGGAGAAATGTTATCAAGGGTGCCAAGAGGAGGAGAAGGAGAAGAGGTATTTGGAGTTTCTTAGCTTTGGCAAAAAGGGGGCCATAATGACATTGGAGAGAGCTATTTCTTCGTAGTCTAACAAAAGGAGCATATATGCATCCAAGAAGGGAGGGTGTCCTGGAAATGAGGGGAGCAGACACTGGCTTCATCAGGAAAGGTTATAAAACAACTAACTGCAGCATTAGGATTAAGTTTAACACAGCTCCCCACCCCATCCCCCATACTCAGGAAAAAGAAGGTGGAGCCGGTGGAGGCAAAGGCTCTGGAGAGGGAGAAGGGTGATAGGTAGGAGCTCACAAACAGGGAAAGGGTGGGCTCTGAGACACACATGATGCTTTGCCCCTAAAGGAAAGAGAAATAGCCACGTCTTCTTTAGAACCTGAAAGAAGGAAGACGGACAAGGAGATAGGATTTGAAGATGGAGGGAAGGGTAAAGAACGAGGCATCCCATACCATAGGGGGCTGTTGTGATTATCTGGCGGTAAAAGAGAGAATGGTTGGGACGGGGTTTGGTGAGGAGAATGCCTGAAACAGTTCTGGACCACCCACATTTGGACAACAGTGGAGCATAGGATGCTGAAGGAGGTGGCGTGGTTGGGGGTTATAGAGGATCAGGGCTCTTCAGTTCTTAGCTTTTTCTTACAGTGTGCTTTAGAGTTCTCAGAATTTCAGATTTCTATTTGTCCTGCCCAGAAACAAAATGAGAAACTCAAAAACAAAGATCTTGTGGTGCCTGATGAAAAATCTACAGAGTTGTGAAATGAGTTTTTGTATGTAGATCAGGAAATGTCCAGCTTATTAAAAATATAATATAATTGTGGTGACATCATCTTATTTGGGGAAAATCGATGGGTTAGAGTCAGAGAATTCTCTTGCTTTCTTAATCAATTAAATAAAAATTATTTGTTTTTTCTTCAATGACTTACAAAGTTAAAAGCTGAAAAGCACTTAGATTCACGAGGTGCTCAAAGCTAAGTACAAGCGATATGTAAGATGCTAAGATTAATATAATTGCCTGTGCTAGACACTGTTTAACTAGTTATTCACCTGACCGATGATAGGCCTTCATTTCACCGTTAGCAGGAATTTGAGATGATAGGATTTAGGAATCCTGGACTCCCAAGGGACTAGATGAATCTGGACTCATATAGAATTTAAGTCAGGCAATGAATTCTAACATTGGGCCTTTCAAGCTGTCACCTTTCTAAGTTCCATGTTCTATGGTAACTTTGACTCACTTTTTCTTTCTTTCCTTTTTTTTTTTTTTTTTTTTAAGATTTATTTATTTATTTGAGAGAGAGAGTTTGTGCACATGGGGATGGGAGGAGGGGGAGGAGCAGAGGGAGAATCTAAAGCAGACTACCCACTGAGTGCAGAGTCTGACCCCAGGTTCCATCCCACAACCCTGACATTATGACTGGAGCCGAGTTGGACGATTAACCGACTGAGCCACCATGGCCACCCCTTGACTTAGTTTTGAATAATCCCCCTACTAGACTGAAAGATTTTTGAAAGACCATCTTAGGGACACATCTATTTTGTGCCCTCCTCAGTCCCCTATGAACATAGGACTTTGAACATTGTAAGAACTTATTTTAGTAAATAGTAATAGAATTGAATTGAATATATGAATTTATTTGAACATATGCATTTAAGACAGTTTTGTTTTTACCCATACGATATTATGACTAATCTGATCTGCTATCCGAAGTCTCAGTTGAGAGAAAAAGGACAATATTTCCCTGTTTAATTCATATTACAAATGTCCTAAGTGAATTAGTAATGGGTTAAAATCATTCTTTTTTTCTATTAATTATTATTGAGCTAAAGATTTAGCAATAGCAATACTGAAAAAGACAGTAACACCTTTGTTAAGTAAAAATTAGGGACCGTATATATAGCCTACAAAAAGCATCCCTTTGAGGTTTTTCCAGCTAGTTTATTGAATATTTTCCTTGAAATAATGGCCTGAAACATTTAAGTCCTTTAAAACCAGAGAGAAAGGCCAATGGAAAAGAAGGAATTATGGGTTTATTTTTTTCTTTAACTTTTTTTTAATAGGTTGAATTAAAGAATTAATACACACAGAATGCCAACTGGCAAAGGTAGAATGCTCCTAAACAATAATGTTAAGTTTCTGAAATGCTATTTTTTTCTATTGTGCTGAACTCACCTCTGAAACTACAGTTTCAGATTAAAATAAAAAATAAAAATAAAGATATTATTAGATATAACTAGCTTTAACCTGTACAGAAAGTTACAGAAATACCTGAAACGGTCAATGTTGTCAAACCACAATAAAGTGTTGTTTGAGACCAGAGGGGACAGTGGTGTTCAGACGGGGAGGGTTGAGATTATAGTGAGGGTGAAGGTGAATAATGCTCACTTTTTCCATGGAACATAATAGGTCCTATGAGCTTTTTTTTGCCAAAGCACAGAAGTGTCCAGCTTCAAGTGCTTTATGGCAGATGTATATGTTTTTGTGGATCTTATATGATGGAAAAAGGAAGTTGATAATAAGGGGAAAATACACCTAAGAAAACCAGTCATATGGTATTATCACAGTGCCGGCTGGTACACTGCGCTTATGGGGCTGGAAGCATTTTCCTTCCAAGCCTTGTTTTATTAGGAGTTAACAAGTTGGCTCTGAATATCTTGCTCTAGGCAGAGACTTTGCAAGCAAGTTCTCAACCCGGAGACAGATTCTCTTTAACAAATTTAGAGAAAAACAAATCTTTAACTTTCGTAGTCCTAAAAGACTTAGCTTTTTGTTTTTTTCCTTTTGCCCTTCAGCCCTTTCAGACTCCTAATATTTTTCTTTAATTATATTTAGTGAGCTCTTCTGGTAATAGTTTTTTTTTTTTCTTTTTAATGGTGTGGGATTTATATTTGATGTATACGGAATATTAGCTTTGCTCTCAAATCATGTCTCTCTGTGTTAACAGAAAATGGATTTTGTACCTCAGTTTGTACAAATTGACTTCGCACCTCAATTATTGACTAGGACAGAATAAATCAGAAATCTTTTCAGTGATTGAGCATATTCAATATTAGCGAGTGGGATGCTGTTACGGTTTGTTAGAGAAGTTAGTGTGATGATACCTTTGAAAAAGAATTTAACTCAGTGAAAGACTGGATGGACAGTATGGTTGTTTAGTGATAGTATGTAACCCAGTTCAGAGAGAAGCATCAAAGTAAATATCAGGCTGAAGCACATGAAATTGCCATTTTTGTAGATTAAAATTATGTATCGCCGGTTTCATGTACTTCAATCATATAGGAATTTATGGTTATTACCTTCTTATATGAATGCACATACCACTTTTTATTTCTTGTTGTTTACATGTTTCAAAGAAATGCTTCATATTGACAGAATTTATAAAGAATACCTACCAAAGCTCTCAGTGTGTGATTCATGTCTTTAATCAGTCAGGTGGGAGTCCGCGCTGATGACACTCACTTTGGAACAAAGCTTTTTTGGCTGCAAGAAAAATAAAATGGGGGGAGAATTGTGAAAATAAATATAATGAGTGTGAATTTATATTATACATGACAAGAATAAATTGCTAATAATCAACAAAATTGGGGTGAAAGGAACTATGTTTTATCGTCAAATAGAAATGCATTTTAAATTACACACAGGTGTCACAGGCCCATCTCTGTGTAGCAAAGAGTTAAATGTCTGAAGCAAATCAGAGTGGAGTATTTGAAACTAATACTACCCAGTACTGTATCTCTAAGGGCCGGCATCATTTCTGGCACATAGTAGTTGATTAACAAATAACTTATCATGGGAATTAAAATAACGAACAAATGTGGATAATCCTGTTTTAGTGATTAGCTAATTCCATGGTTGAGGAATCAGTGATTTCATCACTTTGTGGAACTGACTAGCAATTGATCACATCAGAAAGGTTTACAAGGCATTGGGGGGAGGCATCAGGTTGCACCTTCACCATTCAGACAACCCATCCCTCCTCATGTCACCGATGGGCTCACAGGCCTCATGCCTGTGTGCATGCACAGCAAATAGAAAGCAGGACTTCTCTGTAGCAAAGGAGATTAGTCGACTCAAATCCTAAAATTGATAATAACCACATGCCCCCGGTTGGGCCTTTTTGCATAAGCAATGAAACAAAGGCTTCAAGGTCCTAAAGATGTAGATTTGGATGTGATTCTTCCTTGAATAGGTATGTGACATTATTTTTTTGAGCTTCAGTGTCTTCAGGAAAGTGGTCATCATAATATTGCTGTCATACTATTGTGAGACTTCAGTGACAATGATACATGCAGGGTTTACCTCAGTGCCTCAACTGCTGAATGGATGGTAGGGTTTCATGTTACCGGAAATGCCAATGTGTTTCATTTTTCAATTTTTTTAAAAGATTTTATTTATTTGACAGAGAGAGAGAGAGAGAAATCACAAGTAGGCAGAGAGGCAGGCAGAGAGAGAGGGGGAAGCAGGCCCTGCTGAGCAGAGAGCACGATGTGGGATTTGATCCCAGGACCCTGAGATCATGACCTAAGCCAAAGGCAGAGGCTTTAACCCACTGAGCCACCCAGGCCAATGTGTTTTAAAAGAAGTATATAAGCAAGGCAGTTATGAGAATTTCTGCACTTACAATATGCATTTTCTCTAAAGAAAATTCATGAAGAAGTATTTGTGACATATGTAGGCCCTGAGAAGTTAACTTTGAGTAAAGCAGAGAAAGAGAAAAAAATAAAAAGAACTGGTTTTTACTGGTCATGTGGTTTACTATGGTTATGAGGTTTTGTGCCAGCAGCCCAAATCATTCTGAATATTCCTAAATATTTATCTACATATGGACAGCTATTTGACCTTGAACAAATTATATGACCTCTCTGGTATTAGATGGGATCATTATCTTTAGAGCTGGGCTCCAAGTTTTTGGGCCTAAGGGTTGGGGAGCAAGGAATTTGGGGTGGAAGTATGAAAATCCAAGGCAATGATATACTCAGGAATATCTTTATCTATACTCCAAGGTTTGGGTACCAATTCAAAATTATCAATTTGGCAACTTTTCTACCAAGAGTTCCAGAGGCAAATCCGTGTCATGCCCTTCTAGAATCATGTCCAGAGTACTTTTTTGAGTTGAAGGAGTCACAGAGAAATTCTGCCATCCTCCTTTTCCCTCCCCCTCCTCCCCACCCCCTTTCTATTCTTCTATCCAGGGTTTCTAGGAGATGTTCCAGGGAATATGGGAGTGTTATCTTATTAAGGAATCCATTAGCACCCATTCATGCTAATCCATTTACATTTGTATAAGCATTTTAATGGTTTTAGGAAAAATCAATAGGCCAGAAATTCCAGAAATTTCTCATTGCAAAGCCTTTAACCCAATTCATTTCTTTCCACAGCTTTCTAAGTATGGACAGACCCCCAGGGTTATTTCACAAAAACAACTGTGTTAAGGTTTGCATTAAAACACTAGGTTCATGGTTCTGGAAATTTTATCAGTCTTTTAAGTGGTATTGCTAGATAAACCTAAGAGCAGTACTACATCTACAGCGAGTGTCACTATGTAAGCTACCATTATTCTTGTTGCAATGGGGAGTTTTGCAAAGAGAGATATCTTAAGAAAGTCTTAAATTCTTGCCGAAGAGCCAACAAGCAGAAGCAGATATTCTAAGAGAGGGAAGTGATTCTGAAAATCCCTAGCAGCAGCTACTATTAGGTAAGTAACCTGGAAGGTTGCTTTAAAACCAATTTACAGGGGCACCTGGGTGACTCAGTCGTTAAGCGTCTGCCTTCAGCTCAGGTCATGATCCCAGAGTCGTGGGATCGAGCCCCACATCGGGCTCTCTGCTCGGCGGGAAGCCTGCTTCTCCCACTTCCATTTCCTCTGCTTGTGTTCCCTCTCTCACTGTGTTTCTCTCTGTCAAAAAAATAAAATCTTTAAAAAAAAAAAAAACAATTTATAGATAATGCTCCCTACTTTACAGGTAATTCCCAAATCACCCTAGAAGTTAGAACCCAGGCCCTAAACAGCCCAGTTTGCTCTTTCTACCTATCCTATGCCATCTTACTGTGATTGGCAGGCCTCTGATGTGTGCCAATCAGACGCTTCTCCTTTTGCTCTTAAATTCTCCTCAGCAAGTATATTTTAGGGCATTTAGTCATTGGAGTGTACTTTGAGTATAGAAATTTTAGTAGGTTTACTTTACATAGCATCTACAGCAAATAGACATAATAAAAACAATGAAATCCAACTGAGAAAAGCACTGAACTAAAGAGGAAAAATTATGTTTTTGTTTTTTTTTTAAAGTATGGACATTTTGATGCCTACTAATTTCCCTGGGAAATAAAAATAAGACATTAAACATTTGCTTTAAAAAGAAAAACGTAGAATATTTTCCTTCTTTCTTTTGGAAAATATAATGTGTATACACTTACAGCAGATTTTATTCCTTAAAGTTTTTTTTCATTTTTATTCATATTAACTTTTGAAACTTAAAAGCTGTATTTGTGTAGCATTTCTATAAATTTAATTTCAAGACTTGTGTGATTGTATCGTTTTATTTCCCATCTATTCTGCATCCTAATTTGCAGGTCAGAATATGAACTCTGAAGCCTCATTTGGAGAAACTGAATAGCAACACATCCCTGTGTATACTGTGAGGCATGTGATTCTACACTAATAATGAGTCCTTTTAAAGTATAGGATTTATTTTTAAGATTGATATGATGCAACATGGCATAGTTACTTGAGGAAAAAAAAAAAAGACAGCAGATCTTTAGGTGACCTTTGAGAAACAGCAGACATTTGTCAGAGTGTCTGTATCAGGAAGTTTTGAAATGAGGAGCCTAATCTGTTAATCATAATTATACAGATATTTTCTGAAATTTACAATAGTGCTTTGACAAAGATCTTTCCCATAGATACTGATCGTCTAAACTTTACTCATACAATTCTGAGATGATAATATTTTCCCTACGGCAAAACTGAGGGCCAGAGAATCTCCACCTCGCTCAAGGAGGCCCCATAGCTAATAAGCGGTAGAAGGCAGGTTTGAGTACAGGTTTCTAATACCAGGTCCGGTTTCTAATACCAGGTCCGGTCAGTGCTGCTTCGATATCATGTGACCATCAGCAAGAACTAAACATTTGTCACATAAATTTTTTTTAAAGATTTTATTTATTTATTTGACAGAGAGAGACACTGCAAGAAACGGAACACAAGCAGGGGGAGTGGGTGAGGGAGAGGCAGGCTCCCCGCTGAGCAGGGAGCCCCATGTAGGGCTCGGTCCCAGGACTCCAGGATCATGACCTGAGCCCAAGGCAGACGCCTAACAACTGAGCCACCCAGGCAGGCGCCCCATCACATAATTTTTAAAAAATGCTTACACATGTATAATGTAGTGAATGTTAAGTAAGATTAGAGAAAAGAACAGACAATCGACTTTGGCAGTTAATAAGTGTCTGGTATAGTCTCAAAAGACAACAACATGAGGAGCACCTGGGTGGTTCAGTTGGTTAAACGTCTGATTCTTGTTTTTGGCTCAGGTCATGACCTTGGGGCTGTGAAATCCAGCCTCACATTGGGCTCCACGCTCACTCAGCATGGAGTCTGCTTGGTATTCTCTCTTTCCCTCCCCCTCAGCTCCTCCTGCTTAGGCTCTCTCTCTCTCTCTCTCTCTCTCAAATAAATAAATAGATAAAATCTTAAAAAAAAAAAAAGACAACAACATAAAAGCAAAGATAAGATAGAATAGTGATTTTCAAACTTTACATAAAAATTACTTGGTAGCTACCTGGTAGAATTTCAAAGGACAATCCATAAGACAAAGATGATAGAGATGTTGATGCTCAAACTTTAGTGTCCATAAGAATCATTGGAATCTTAGTGTCCATAAGAACTCTACGATTCTGATTTGGAGCCCATGAATGTGGCTTTCTAGCAGGCTTCCAGGTGATATAGATTTTGATGGTTCAAGGACTGTACTCCTGAATAGTACCTGAAATGTACAACATACGTAAAATATAAGTATATATCAGGGATTTGTGATAATTAAGATAAATACTTGACTTCCTGGATAGACTGTAAAATTGGTGAAATAAAATGAGATTTTTTGCACCCAATATCTTTTAATTATAATGTAGATTAGTCCCTGGGGAGGAGTGTGACTTTCTAGTCTATGAACAACCAGCCATAACCAGCAATGATGGCCACTAAATGGCTAATGGTCATAGGCTGCTTTTGGTTTGAACATCAACTCTGTATACTTGGGAAGGCTCTAGAAGCCCCTGCAATTCTAATGCAGGGCTACAAAGGGCTTTCCTACTTTGGAATTAAACAGAATCCCAGAACCACTCAGAGAGTGGTTAGATAATGGTTTCCCATTTCCTGAAGTTTTCACTCATTCCCAGAAAGCTCAGAGGAATCTGTAAGATATCCCAGGAACTCTGAGTTTCTCAGAAACCTGAGCAGACTCCAGATCTGAACTGTTCACCTGCAAAGCCCCTGGTCTGAGACCCTTTCCCAGGGGTTAGGAGAGCTACAGAGGGCCTCTCAGCTATGAGACAGAGAAATATTTCAGCCCATTTCAGCCCCATTTGCCTTGACAGCTCCTCAAGCCACGACCCATTTGGAGAGTCACACTTGAAGCTGGAGGCATCATTCCTTCCCAGGCACTTCCCAACCCCACAGATCCCCTTCAGGACTTCAGCAACAGTAGAATCAAATTCAGTGTGAATTAAATTGC
>CM053605.1:29722087-29746776 GCA_028646535.1 Procyon lotor
AATATCTGATTGGGTTCCTCATCTTCCACATCCCCAGGTGATGTCTGATCACCATGGCCTGTCTTCACAAAGAAGCCTGTTAGATCAGTTTAGCAAGAACCCTCCTTACTCCTGATGTTTCTTCTTAGTAATTTTCTATGTACTGACCCCCACCCGCCTCTTTGGCTATAAATTCCCATGTGTTTATGCTGTATTCGGAGTTGAGTCCAGTCTCTCTCCCCCATCATAAAATATACCTATTGCGATGATCCTGGATAAGGTCTAAGGTCTGCCTTACCATCTTTAAAGAGTGTTGTTGAATATTTTTTCTTTATCAACTTAAGGGATGTCTTTAGTCTTATAGGTAGCCTACAGGCTGTATCCGGTTTTCAGATAGGTTTCTTGGCATTGGTTGTGTTTTGCAAATGGAATTAGTTGCCAATCCTTGAAAAATAGGCACTGTCATGTAATAATCCAGATTTTCTGTTTTCTTGAGAAAACATCTGAAGAAATGACAACATGAGAAAGACAAAAACTGGCCAAGGCGAGGTAGCGGCCACTTTCTCTAGACTGGCAGGCTTCCTCTCACCCCTTTGTACCTCTGCAGTTGGCTTCTCTGCCTTTTGTTCTCTACCTGGCAGTGTAGGCATTCACCTTTGCAGTTGCTTCATTATGGTTTTCTAAGGAGTTGGTACTTCATGGTGCCACTTCATGTCCTTAAGGACACTTCCACAGTCCTTGTTTTTAAATATATAAATTTATAAGGATCTGAGAACTCCTAAGAAAAAGGGCATACTATGTACAGTCTTTTTTTTTTTTTTACTATGTACAGTCTTAAAGGAATATGGAGTGACATTATTCTGATTATTACTGCACCAATTCATTTAGGTTTTTTGGAGCTCTGACAATGCTTAATTGTGTGCATAATTATGACTAGATCTGTGCATAGAGCTTTTTTATTAATGATGTAGATATATTTCTTTTTTAAATTTTTTTAAGACTTTATTTATTAGGGAGAGAAAGAGCGCAAGTGTCAGGAAGGGACAGAGGGACAAGCAGACTCCCCGCTGAGAAGGGAGACTGATGATGGGGGCTTGATCCCAGGACCCTGAGATCATGACGTGAGCCGAAGTCAGACGCTTAACTGACTGAGCCACCCAGGCGCCCATACTTAGATATATTTCAAGAAAGTGTAATTAGGGGCACCTGGGTGGCTCAGTGGGTTAAAGCCTCTGACTTCGGCTCAGGTCATGATCTCAGGGTTCTGGGATGGAGCCCCGCATCGGGCTCTCTGCTCAGCAGAGAGCCTGCTTCCCCCTCTCTGCCTGCCTCTCTGCCTACTTGTGATCTCTCTCTGTTGAATAAATAAATAAAGTCTTTAAAAAAAAAAAAAGAAAGAAAGAAAGAAAGTGTAACTAAACCACCGAAGAATGAAAATATCGAAATTTTGGGAAATTAGCTTTTGATCAAAGAGTGCATGCTATAAATGTATGGTTCTATATTTTTTTTAAGTAGAAAAAGAAATGGATAAAACTTTTACTTCTTAAGTACCTGAAAACATCATTTAATATTTGAATTTGCCTTTATTTTGGCTGAATTAAAAAGGAATTAAACAAACAAAAGTGTCTAGTAGGTGCCAAGTATTTCTGTTTATAAAGTTCAACTTTACTCCAGACACAGTGCATGGCTCCTCTACTTATTTCAGTAAAGGAATAATAATAGTAATTCCTATTTATGGAAACCGTTACATCACCTTTTGAAGGCTCTCAACCATTTGCTTAGTTTGGTTTTAAGATTGTATACCTTAAAGTTTAATTAATACAATGACTGAGAAATGTTTGCATTTAGAAGATAAAGATTAAAACAATTTGTTCTCCTTGAACCTTGTGAAGGAAAGGTGAATATAACTAAATGAATTACATTGAAGGGATTAAGTTAGAAATTGAGCCTTTAAAGAAGTCTAAGATAAACTTTACTTATTTGGGGGTTCATAGGAAAGTTAAGCATTCATTTTGGTTTTTTAAGCAAAGCAAGAATAAATACTGTATATGTCTGAATGTAAGGTGATCCCAAGGCATTAATGCTTATTTCCCCTATCAGAAGTTTTGAATATGTAAAACCCAAAGGCCCATAAAATGGTCAAATATTTACTTACATTTTAATTAACAATTAATTGACTTCTATATATGCATTTTAAAATCACATAGTAAATAAAATATTAATTAGAAATAGTATTTTTCTCTGCTTTTAAGGTTCATTGACTGATTTTAGTAAAATTCTTCACATGTGATTCGGCACTTGTGTCTCTGTCATTACAAAACCCTGTGTTTGGAGTCACTTGCCCCGTTTTCTAGGACACACCTTTTCTGCTTAAGCTTTTTTTTTGAGATTTTGAACTTTTTGATACAAATATGATTCTGCCATTGTAAATGTTATGCCAAGCTACGGCAGTATTTGCTTAATAGTGGGACAGGTTTGTTTTGTTTTGTTTTACTTACTTATTTGACAGAGAGGAGAGATCACAAGTAGGCAGAGAGAGAGGGGGAAGCAGGCTTCCTGCTGAGCAGAGAGCCTGATGTGGAGCTTGATCCCAGGACCCTGAGATCATGACCTGAGCCGAAGGCAGAGGCCCAACCCACTGAGCCACCCAGGCGCCCCCTAGGATAGTTATTTTTAAAATTTGTCCTATATAGGTGACTACTTTTGATTTCTTGTTCTTTAAAGTTATATTAATAGGATTTTATATGATCATATCCAGCATTTGCAATTGTAAGAGATAATTACTAAATCTGTTTGGAATTTTTGCTCAAAAGAACAGATTTTGTTGGGGCGCCTGGGTGGCTCAGTTAGTTTAGGGTCTGACTCTTGATTTCAGCTCAGGTCATGATCTCAGGGTCATGAGATGGAGCCCAGCATCCAGCATCAGGCTCTACACTCAGCTCAAGAGTCTGCTTAAGATTCCCTTTCTCCCTCTCGCTCTGCCACTCCCCCCTCCCACTCTTCCTCTCTCTTTGTCTCTCAAATAAATATTTTTTAAAATACCAGATTTTGTTAAATTTCATCTTAAAGGTTTAAAACTAGTAATGATGGTTATTTCAGCCTACTATTTTTTCTCCAAACCAACCTTTGTTTTACATAGTAACATGATACTGAGATTTAGATAAAAATTTTACTATGAGGGGCACCTGGTAGCTCAGTCGGTTAAACTCTGCCTTCAGCTTGGGTCTTGATCACAGAGTCATGGGATCGAGCCCTGCATCAGCTCCATACTTGGCAGGGAGTCTGCTTCTTCCTCTGTCCCTCACCAGCAATGAGTTGCTCATGCTTGTTCTCTCTCTCTGAAATTAACAAACAAAATCTTAAAAAAAAAAAAAAAAAAGAGTCGCTCTTTTCTGGGAAATATTCTTGGGAGAGGAAAAATGTCTGCTTCATTTTGAACGTGTAAGATACTCACTTTCTTTTTCTTCTACCTTTCTGGGTTATTCCTTAAATCTTTCCTAGTAAAGTACAATAAAATGTAATGAGATAGATATCTGGGGGGGGAGCATCTTATTTAATGGAAAGTCAAGGCAATGTTATTACTGTTATGAGAATTTTTTTCTTATCCTAGTGCATATCACGATTATTAACATATCCATTTCTTAAAGAAATATTCCTATAACAAAGATAACAAGTGAGTAGATAAAAGGATATACTACATGGTACACATTTTCTATGAATATTCCCATAGTTGTATAATACTTACTGTGTGAGATTTTTATTAGGAGATAGCAGTTAATTTGGCAGGAGATGTTGTCCTTGTCATTTCCTGATAACCATGAACTACACCATTAACCACAAACTACAGAAGATGAGAACAGCTGGTGTTTTTATAACAGAGGGTGATGAGGGAGATGAGAGAGCTTGGGAATATGAGAGGATTAGAATTTATCATGCTTAATGGTTTCTGTCTTGGTTATTCAATAAATTGCCCACTTTTAAGAATTTAAGAAAAATGAAGTGGTAAATATTATTACTTTGATATCACCTATGAAAAAATCTATTATTGTAACATTTTACGGGGAGGAATAACTCACTTTTACTCTGGGGCTTCCAGCTTTGTATGAAAAAAGCTTATGTCATTAATATACCAAAAATAGGATAATGTACTACTACATATAGTAGCAGTAAATCATACTAATGAAAATAATGATGAATTATCATTTTTATCTCTTAACAGTTGAAAGAGTGGAACGAGAAAACCTTTCAGACTATTGTGTTCTGGGCCAGCGTCCAATGCATTTACCAAATATGAACCAGCTGGCATCCTTGGGGAAAACCAACGAACAGTCTCCTCATAGCCAAATCCACCATAGTACTCCAATCCGAAACCAAGTGCCCGCGTTACAGCCCATCATGAGCCCTGGTCTTCTTTCTCCCCAGCTCAGTCCGCAACTTGTTAGACAACAAATAGCCATGGCCCATCTGATAAACCAACAGATTGCTGTTAGCCGGCTCCTGGCTCACCAGCATCCTCAAGCCATCAACCAGCAGTTCCTGAACCATCCGCCCATTCCCAGAGCAGTTAAGCCAGAGCCAACCAACTCTTCCGTAGAAGTCTCTCCAGATATCTACCAGCAAGTCAGAGATGAGCTGAAGAGGGCCAGTGTGTCCCAAGCTGTCTTTGCAAGAGTGGCATTCAACCGCACACAGGTATGATTAGCATTGAACGTGGTAATTGGTGGTTAAGAATAATACTAAGGACAGAATTGTGACATCTTTTTTATTCTTTAAAAAAATTTTATGGATCTTAGAGCACTCAGGATTAACTAATAATGCTTAGTTTGGGAAATACTGTCATCATTGATCCATATATGACCACAATTAACTAATTTCAGTAAGGTAATGAACATCTGTGAACCTAACACCCAACTCAGGACCCAGTGTTCCCAGTGACTTGGGCCTATGTGCTCCTCTTTTCCTTTATCTTCTCCATCGGCTTTTTGCCACGTAGAACCCTAATCTTGAATTTTGTGGTTATCATTCACTTGTTTTTTTAAAAACTAGTTCTAAAACTATTTTTGTATATACAATCTATTATTTGCCTTGTTTTTGAACTTCATAAAAAGAGGATCATTGGTGTCATAACTTCTGTAATTTTTTTAAAAACCTTTCAAAATATACAAGTTAGAATTAAGATATTGATAAAATGGTAATGGATAGTTTACTCATATTTTTTAAAGTTTTGGAGGGATTGCACATCAATATAATACTAAATGATAAAAAGATAAACAGCTTATTTATGTATATCTTGTTTTATTGAGGCTCTCAGAGTTTCTGATTCCATAATCCAGGGTGGTACCTAGAAATATGCATTTATATCCAGGTCCCAGATGATTCTGAGGCTGCTGGTCTGGGAGCCATATACTTTGAAAGCCACTAATTTAGTCCTTATATGAATAACAAAAAAATCAAAATGCTTATCTCGAGGAGCTAATGACCTGGTAACTAAAAAAAAAAAAAAATATTCAGATAATGAAAGTAAAATGAGGGCGCCTGGGTGGCTCAGTCGTTAAGTGTCTGCCTTTGGCTCAGGTCATGATCCCAGGGTCCTGGGATCGAGCCCCGCATCGGGCTCCCTGCTCTGCGGGAAGCCTGCTTCTCCCGATACCATCCCCTCTGCTTGTGTTCCCTCTCTCGCTGTGTCTCTCTGTCAAATAAATAAAATCTTTAAAAAAAAAACAAAACATAAAACGAGAAGTAATGTGAATAGTGTAGGAGAATAACTATGTTTGCAGTGGGTTGTAGCTCCATGAGGAGCTGGGGGTAAGGAATACTTACAGTAAGATGAATATAGTATTTTTAAGAGGACAGTAAGTTTAAGTTTGTCCACCCTCCTAATTGCAAAGCAGGAGGCTAAGCTCTGTGCAGATGCAAAGATGAAAAAAATCTTGGGCCAACACATATGTAAACACCTGGCTTGAGTATTAAGTTGCTGGGAAGTTAGACCTTGAAGGATAAATGGAATTTAACAGGAAAAGCTAGAGAAGAAGGGTCTTTTTAGGCTAAAGGAATTAACGAGAAAAGTGCTGAGTCAGGCAAGTTTGGGAATAGTTGGTAGGTGGAGATAGCAAAGCTAGATAATAAAACTTAAAAGGTGAAAACAGATCAGAAAAGGTGTTAGGGCCATGCTAGGAACTTTGGACTTTAATAGGCACTGGAAACTAATGAAGGTCTTATGTAGGAATATGCTGTGATCCAGTAATCAGAATTGGATTTTAGGAAGATCTTTTCTCCCCCTCCTCATAGCGAGAGGGTAGGGATACCATTTAGAAAGCAGCCATAAGTGTCCAGCTGAAATCTGTGGAAGTTTTGAACTAGGCTGCTGGTGGTGAAATAGAGTACAGGGTCAGGAAGCACTGTGGAAGTAAAGTTGAATGAAAGTGTAACCACCATAATGCCAAGGTTTGAGCCTCGTGACAGAATAAATCTGTAATTACTTAAATTGTCGAGAACATTGACAGAGATGGTTGGAGTAAGTTTAGAGTGATTATTTTGGATTAGGCTATTTTGACCCTGAAGTGCCGGCAGATTTCTTAAATGAAGATATGAAAAAGTCATTGAAAACATGAGTTTGGCGCTAAAAAGAGTTCTCAGGGCCAGAGAAAGAGATGAGAAATTTATTGACAGAGCCTGGGACTTAAAGAGTTGGGAGAAGGAGGAGGAAAAACCATCACCACTCCTCTCCCCAGGAAAATAGAAGAAATGTCAGCAGAGGTGGGAGCAGGTGGGGATGGAAGGAAGGGTAGGAGGTGGTGAGAGTGCAGGGAGCATGAGCAGACTTTCCAGGAGATTTGTCCCTGTGTGCAAAACTGAGACATCTGCGGGCAAGAAGCTTGAACCGTGCCATGAAACCTGGTGATTGGTTGGGAGAGACCTTGGGCAAACTTAGAGTATAATTTCATTAGAGTGGAGAAGGCCGGAGCCAGAGCTTAGGAGTTAAGGAGTGACTAACTGTTGAGGCTACAGAAGCAGGGGCTGCAAATTGCTCTTTCCAGAATTTGGTGTTGAAAAGGAGGCCAGAAGTGTGTTGACAGCTTGAATGTGATAGGGCTTCAATCTGAGATCGAAGGAATTACGAAGTAGTTTGGGATCTCCACTTAAGTTAACAGGCATGAACTAGTGATGGAACCAAGCACTGTGGTTTGGTAACAGTCCCCAGGAATGTTGGAAGCAGGGGACTGGGAGAAGGGAAGAAGCACAGTGGGGCTGTTTGAGGTTTGGTGCTGACAGATTAGGTATGGCAGAAGACCAAGAGGGGGAAGTCTTTTGCTCCCTTGACTCTTAGCTAATTTATACCTTCTATTATTGACAGACTCAGTTGACATCATTTAAAAATGCATTTGTAGGTTCACAGAGGTCTGCACATGTTCCAGATATCACCCTGTGACTTTTTTTTGACTCAGAGTACTCAAGCAGCATTTGGGTGTGTCCACGGTTATCTGAACTAGAGTTACAAAAATCTCTTGGTCCTTTTGAGCAAGTTTGTTGCATGTTATTGCTAAATACAAAGCAGAATGGTGCATTTAGTCTTTATTAGATAGACTTATCTAATCTTTATTAGATAGACTTTATCTAAGAAGACTTAGATAAGTCTTCTAGTCTTTATTTTGCAGTGTGTGTGTGTGTGTGTGTGTGTGTGTGTGTGTGTGTGTGTGTGTTTGTGTGTATTCTTTCATCTATCATTCATGTACATGAATGGGCATTTCATAGCTAGCCAACATTTTATTGCCTGGTTATATATACAGTTCCTTTGGCTAAGGATAAAATTGAAAGCATGGTTGGATTTTAGAATCAAATACAGTGTACATTTTATCTACATAGCACGAAGCTATGTAGAGAGGACTCACAGAGAGACTAGACAAAAAACAGACCATGCTGGTGTGAGGGAATGCTTGGCCAAGGCCCTAGGATCTTGGAGATCTGTCTTCTCCTGCACAATCCTTTTTGTCTATTTTTATGGATTAATGATTTTTCGTTGGCATTGCCATCGTTCAAGTGCCAAGTTATAAAAGGTCTAATTGAAGCATGGAACACATTTTATTATTTTCCTCCTGCCATTAAATTTGTAAGATGGCTACACCCAGAAAGGAACATTCACTTTCAATCAACATGAGTTTGAATTCATGGACCAGCCTTGAGGATATCAAATGGAAACTGCATAGGAATGTATGAGTATTTCCTTTTAAAATTCTGCTTTTAATTTGGGAAAGCTTTTCATCCCTCTGGGATCATAACCTGTTGTGTATAAAGCCCAACCTAATCAAGGTAGATGGTATTGACGGAATGACATAGTTTGAACTTAAGCCGGAGGTCAGCAGGCAGATTGTTTTTGCTGCGTATACTGGAGTCACTAACAGCAAGGTTGGACAGCTGGGTTTCACCAGCAGAATCATTAAATGGAAAATATGGTGTACTATGCCCCATGAAACCAACCATGGATTTTCCAAACGTTAGGCTTTTTTGAGTGGAATCAGACATTTATGGGTGATATAATCATTTGCTAGCTATAATAAACACAAATTAACCTTCTAGACAATAACATAAATGAAGAGTTAATCTTTGGATAGGAAAGAATCTCAGCATTTTTTCCCTCAAATCAAATAGGATTAGAACCTCTTCTTTTAGATGGCCAATAGCAGTCTTGACTTAGTTGCTTTACTGATATGTAATACATCTTTAGTCCACTGAATATTTTCTTTTTTTTTTTTTTTAAGATTTTATTTATTTATTTGAGACAGAGAGCATACGCATGCATGCATGAGCAGGAAGGGAGGAGCCGAAGCAGAGGGAGAAGCAGACTTACTGCTGAACTTCCTGCTCAGTCCCCCGATGAGGGGCTTGATCCCAGGACCCTGAGATCATGACCTGAGCTGAAGGCAGATGCTTAACTGACTGAGTCACCCAGGGCACCCCCACTGAATATTTTCTAGAAATAGTTCATGATCTCTATTATTCATTTATTATCAAATTCAATAAAGAGCAACTTGATTTGTCACCCTATAGTTCGCATTCCTGGTTTTGTGCTTGATGATTGGACCAATAACAACTAGTAATTAGACCGAAAGAGAGTGTGTATGTGTATAGAACAAAGTCACATTTATAACATTCATAAATGAAGCTAAAACTACAATCAGGCTAGTTTTTCATGTTTAAAACTTCCCGATGAAAAACTCAAATTCGTAATAAACAGCATTCGAAAATGCCACTTTTCCAAAGAGAAACTATTAATGACTTTCTATATCTGATCCATTGCCCCTGTGAGTGTATCATCTGGTGATACAAAATAACACAATTGAGAGGAAAGAGCTATATTTCCAAGGGTTTGCTTTTAATACATTTTTATGTTAATCAGTGTGGCTTGAGATCCTGCAGGGCTAAGATATTAAATCTTCAGCATGGGCTCCAGATCAAGGTAGTTCTAGATGCAAGGTACAGGAGAGCTTCGTAGCCTGCCTGTGCCGTCAGGATGCTAGAAGCCTGTTTTCGTCATTATGACCTTATGTAAAGTATATTCTGAGCATCGTCATTTTTTTCTTTATTAGTCTTTCGGAGGAAGAGGTTAACTCCATTTCTTGGGTCTCTGAGGATTTTATGACAAATGAGACATAAAGTGTTTTCTGACCTGGTCGTCAATTTTCAGGCAGTCCTGTGTATGTTTCTAAGTGTTTCTGTTACCTATGGTCACCAAGTGAGGTGATGTGGTCAGTATACCTGAGGAGGCTGAGGCAGATAACACGCCTGCTCTATTTTTGGTGTTCTAATTCTCCCCCGCCCTCTGTCCCCATACTTCTACTTCTAGAAGCTAGTGACTGCTAGTCAGCTTTTCATTCAAAGGACTTTCCTCAGGCTACTGGATTGTGCTTTCCTCACACTGGCAGAGAGCTGGAAATACTTAACCAATGTCTGATAGGTGCGGGAGGATGAAAGTCCAGCTCTCTGCCAACGCGGCTGAGGCGGGGACTGCTTGGGCTTCCTCCCTTCCCTGCCCTGCTTCTCCCACTCCCTTACCGGTGTCCCTCAGAAATCCTTCCTTGATAAATCACTGGTACAGGAATCCATCTCAGGATGTGCTTTTTATCCCAGATTACAGATCAGTGCCACTGCTAGTCTAAATTGGTTTTGGGGTATAGCATGGGGGAGTAGGTTGAATGAAACTGATCTTCAGTATTGTGCCTCCTACCTTCCAAATCTAAAGTAAGACGTCACTGTGGGAACAGTGTAGATGTTTTTACTGTACTACTTTCTCTTGAAAATATTATCACTATTATTATTTTGAACTGAATTCAATAGACTGATATTGATATTGTCTAGATTTACTTATGGATAGCGAATGTGAGGGAGAGAAAAAGAAAGAGAAAAAGAGGGAATGAGACTGAAACAGACACTGGATTTGAAGCCCTATGGGATCTTCCAAACTTAAATGAGAACTGCGCTTACTGAGTCTGAATGGTGAATTATGTGATACATGTGAGTTTCAGAGTAGGTCTGCTCCCTTACCTGCCCTATCTCCAGTGCTCTGTCAGTGATGCAAATGGTGTTTGTAGAACAAATAATTTCAAGAAATAATAGGACCAGAGCCCTGTCTAGTTTCTTTTTTCTTTTCCCTTTTTCTTTCTTCCCTTCCTCCCTCCCTCTCTCCTTCTTTCCTTTATTTTTTTTTAAGATTTTTACCTTCCTTTCTTTTGCAGTTCATTTTCTCTTGCTTATTTCCTGAATTTATTTAATGTTGGCATACTTTCACTTACTAGGCCTATAGACATTAAATAAGTTGCTTGCCCTTATGTAAATGTAAGTTACTGTGTTTACATTTGTGCTTTTCGACAGTTTGATTATGAATCCTAACCTTGAGTGTTCTTTTGCCCCATGTCACTTTGTGGACTTAAAAAAATTAATCAGAGGCTTGTGACACTATGAAAATGTTTATGACAGCATTTTGAAAGACTTACTATTAGCAAGGAGTAGTTGTGGGATGCCCACTGACCTATAATAAGGATGGTTTCATAAAATATGTACACTGGATCTTCCTTAATAAACTATTCTCAAATTTATTTAAAAAACCAATGACCTACATATTCATATGTTCAGAAATCCCCCATTTACTAACATTGTTTCTCCTCTGAGACCTTCCATTTGAGTAACTCTGTTAAATGAAGTAGAGGAAGCTTTAATCCAAACGAGGTTAAATCCGTTGGAACGGTTGCCCTGCCCCATGTGAATGGGAGCGTTAGAATCCAGAAGAGGGAAATTCGGTGTGACCCACCTCCCCTCTCTGCATCACTGTCCCCTTTCCTCGACAGTAGAGGTCAGAAAGTCCCCCAACACAACAATCAGTGGTAAAGACTTTCTACAGTTTGAAAATGAGACTTTTGCCACATTCATTATTCATATAATAGAGTTATTTTTCTTTTTCCTCTAGCAGATTATATCATAACTCAGAAAGTTGAGGTCCGTTTTCTGTTTCAGGTAGCTCTCCTGAGCCAATTCTTAGAAACATGTTTTCAGTAGAAGCACAGATGTGTTTCACAAAATGTGCTATTCTGTAACAGTAGGCCTCTCATTTGGTATCTTGCTCCTTCTTCAGTTTGATGCAAAAGTCACCGAGTTACACAACTTGCAAGCTTTTGTCAGACACCTTGCTTGAGAAGATTGTTCATCGTGGTCTTATCTCATAGAGGAAAGGATTTTAAAAGTCCTTTGGGAAATCATTTGGTTGACCTGTCCTTAGTTGACTATTTTTTATTTTTCGTGAGACTTTGCAAAGAATCTGCTGTTTACTCATCAAAGCCACATCATTTGAAGAAACGTAAGGCCAGGGTCATAAATACAATTTTATGAAGTGACTCAGCAACTGGAGAATGTTTTCGACAGATTGGAAAATTAGATTGAATGATGTATCAGGAAAGTTGGCAGTGAGATCAATGGCTAGAAATGTACATGTCTGTGTGAAGTAACATGGGTTTTGCTTTTAAGCTTTATCGGCACCATGTTTATAGTATATGCATGCCTCTATTATTAAGGTCAAGAATGTCTAAGGACTTGCTAAATACTATTTTGAAGTGACACAGTTAGGAAGAGATATGTAGCAACAGCGTGAACATTTTGGCAACCAAAATATTTGGAAATCTGAACTTAAGTGCATTACCAGTCAATTTGGGGGAGAAGAAAGTCTTGTGTTTGATTTATACATATTGTTGGCCAAAGATAGACTTGATTTAATTACACATACAGTTTATCTTTGTAGAGAACTTGACCTCCAAGATATTCAGAATTATTTCTCGGCCAACCTCTCGTCCCAGCCATCGTTATTTCTTACTATGCAATAGAGATACGGGCGCCCAGCCAGTCATACAGGAATTGAACACAATGTAAACCCAGAGGTCTTGACTCCATGGTCCAGTGAGCTGGTTATAAAATGACAAGGAGACCTGTGAGAAAAAGGAAGTCCATCCACTGAAAGATGGCCTTTAAATATGAAATGCTGCAGATCAGGCAGGAACATGTTATTGAGTTCTGAAGCAAATAATACACTCTCTTTTGATTTCAACATTAAATTAATAAAGTAGGAAAAGATGGCCCTGCTTGCTTCATAAAATAGGCAGTCTTTCATTTCAGAACCACTGGCTTGAATTCGTAGATTTAAAGATTGTAATAATATTAATATGTCTCAGGATAGCAATGTCTCAGAGTTATTAGACGGCTTGAGGATGGCCTCTAGCTAGTGGTCTTACTTTGGTTCGTTTTGTACATATAAGAACTGTCATGAATTAGCACCTGTTGGGCAATTCCCACGAAGAAGGGTCGGGGAGATACTGGCTTTGTGATCTGGGTAGAGAGAAAGTTGAGTCAGTAGCTGTCAAACATCTATAACCCTCTCCTTATTCCTCAATCTACTTGGAATAGAGAGTTTTGTGTAAACTCTCCCTGTGTAAACTATCTCTGACCAGTGTGCAAAGTTCTTAAAAATTAGTTACTGAACTAATTATAGAAAACTCCAGTTTCTCCATTTTAGCTTTAAAAAAAGGCTGCCTTCTGGGGATGGTTTTAGAAGTTTTTGTCAGTATTTTCTAACAAGGAGTGATTTCACACAGATTTCGCACATTTCACACAGATACGGAGTCTCTTCAATAAGGACTTTCTTTGACCTCCAGTGAATGTATCACAGTATAGACCTGTATTTTCAGTGTAAAGTCCTATTTTAGTATTTAACCAATCTCCTCCAATCCTGGATGAAGTTTACAATTAAAGTAGAATTTTTATAGAAGAAATACAAGGACCACTAGCTTTAGATCCCATTATTTATATATGTTGTCACCATTGTTTATTTGAAGTAATAAAAAAACACACAAGGAGTGTTCCTTTCGTGGTCATTGATTGAAATGATGACCATTTGGCCTGGGGTTAAGTACATGTTTGTTCAAATAAAGCAAATTAAGTTTAAAGGCCAGAAATGCTGTGAGAAAAATATAACTGAATCAATTTGAAGTCAGTTGGAGATTACAAGGTTGTTTACATTCTGTCTACAAGATTTGTACCTAAAAATATCATTGTAGACTACAGCATTTACTTTCAAATGTCTCTGACTGCAATACCCAGTGAGAAGTACTTTTTACATCACTAGCTGGCACACACACTCACACATGTGCACATACATATGTGTGTCTGTCTTGAGCTCCATCTCATTTCCACCTGTATTTTTATCTATCTATATGTTTCTAAAGCAAAGCCTTCATCAAGGAGGAAAAAAAAAAGCCTTCATCTGATAATAATTGTATCATGTGTGAAGTTCTCTGGTAATTTCCAATCTATTTAATTGCATTTCATTATAAAAAGTAGTTATGATGTACTGAAATAATGCTATCATCCACTGATAATTATGACCCATATTTAAACAATGATGCAAATGAAGGCTTTTCTTTAAATGACTATAGAATTACTTAAAGAAGAAAAGTTGTTTTACTTTTCTGAAGTGTAAAATGAATATATTGGCTTAGTGATATACTGGATATCCATGTGGTCATTCCACTTTATAGAATTAATTAAATTTTTCTTTACATTATCCTCAATCCCAAATAATTTTAATTATTCTGCTTCCTAAAGTGTATTCTTTACATTTTCTGCCTTCTGTATGGGAAGGTGTTCAGTGAAATGTAAATGGAGGGCCTTGAAAATTTGAAGTTGCAAATTCAAAATAGGAATCATATTTTGATATTAGTTCCATATTAATTTATTCATTTAATAAATATTTGTTAAGCATTCAGAGACTATGGTGGGCATTATAATGGAGGCTAATATTTATTGAACACATGTATCAGGTACAGTTGCAAGCTCTAGGGAATCCTGTGTGGGAAGTACAATTACTATATCAGTTTTATAGGTGAGGAAACTGTGCCATGGGGAGATTAATTAATCCTTATCCAGTTGAAACCCAGTTTTGAGCCCAGCAATTTTGACCTTAGAGCTCACATTTACAAACTCTTTAGTCTCAATTATTTCTGTTATCATAGAGCAGAAGATGAAAGACACAATCCCTTCTTCAAAGAGGTACAAGGGGGTAGACAAGCTTTCAAACCAGTAATCCTACTGTAGTATAATACATACTGTGATGTGTTGCATGTACTGTATGAGAAAAGAAGATTTTGACCTTGGAGGTGATTGAAGTTAATGCAGAACTATTTCATTAGGAAAAAAAATGTTTTTTAACTGTTTTAAGGACAAAGTAAACTCATATGTGAACAGACTGCTTTACTTTTTATATCTGAATGCATTTGATACATTTGAGATATAAATATTCACTAAATGTATGTTTTTGGTTTGTTTTGTTTTGTTTTTGGAAAGTACTATTTTTGCCAATGTTTTGACAAAGTAGCCAAAGCTAGTAAATTTTTTGGGCAGTTTGCCAACAGTTGTTTCACACAATACACATAGAAACTAGAAATAACTAAGCCCCAGAACTTTGTGAATGCAATAGTCATGTGCCAGGTACTTGAGGTGTTAGTAGAAACCACGTATGTGCCCAGAGCTGAGAACACCACTGGTAAATGTTTCCAAAGGGAACCTGTTCAGTTCTCTATTTGCTTTTGCTTTTTGGGTACTAATGTGTTTAAAAAATTTTGATTTAGATTGTACAGAGTTCCCCCATTCTGGTACCTAAGACTTGCTAAAGTCAAGAAAGGAAGGAATAAAAAAAAAAAAAAGAAGAAGGGAAGGAATAAGGAGGGGAAAAAACTGTTTATCTCATTGCATCTATCTTTGCCTTGAGTACGTAGGTAAAAAAAAGAGAGTTGCCGGAAGTCTGTTTTTGGCTAAGTTCCTCCTTTGTATGTTCTCAAGAGTGGCTTAGACAAGGGGGATGCAGTGCAGGGAGCCAGACAGTTTTGGTTTCACGAATGTTTTTGCTGTACCTATTCACTTTGTGTTGCATGCTTACTGCATTCTGATGTGTCAGGGGGCACCAGTGGAGTTTTATTATGTGCATCAGGAAGCAAGCTGTCTTCGAGGGAAGGATTTCATTCAATAAATTGTAGATTTAGGGTACATGAAATATTTGTTCTAAAGTAGAGTCTGCATGGCTCAAATTTTTAGTTTCCATTATTTTCGTGTTTATAGTAGGTGGAATGAAAAGATCTTGAGTGTAATATGTGGTCCATCAGGGCCTGTTGCTGGCTGTTCAGAAAAATGAAAAAAAAAATGCATTTGGTGCATTCTTAGAGCCCTGTGTTCCTATACGTTCCTAACTAATCACTAAGCACAAAGTATACAGATTCTGCTCCCAAGGAATTTGCTGTATAATGGGAAAAAGAGGTTTTATGGTAGCACAATGTAAAAGATGGTTAAGTACCATAAATAGGAGGTAGAACTAGTGCCATCTTAGTTCAAAGGAGGGAGAAACTATTGCCAACTGCAGTATATATACATATACATACATATATATATATATATGTATATTTTAGTGCATTACAGTGTACATTTCTACAGCAACAACATTTGTCTGCAAATGTTACTTTTGTATATAGCATTTATATTTGCCGAGTACATTAATTCCCTTTAGATGCTCAATTCTATCCACCCCCATCCTACAAAAATGTTACATGCATAGGCTGTCTTTCCTAATAAAGAGATATTGTAATAAAGAGAGGTTTTATTAAACTAATGCAATAACAACATTTTCTTTGAGGATTTAACACATCATTTTTAATAATAAAAATCAAATTGTCATTGTTGTGCCCTGTATACCTTTTATTCAAATCAGCCTAAGTACTCTGGCTTCATAGCTAAGCAGTACTCTGGGGGGTGAGGAGGGGGGTGAGTATTTTTAGCATTACACAAATGAATTTCAGCATTCAGGTTCATAGTGGGGTTGTAGATTATGAATATGGAA
Source organism: Procyon lotor (assembly GCA_028646535.1). Taxonomy (NCBI): domain Eukaryota; kingdom Metazoa; phylum Chordata; class Mammalia; order Carnivora; family Procyonidae; genus Procyon; species Procyon lotor. The sequence continues at coordinate 29,738,487 of CM053605.1, forward strand.
CCCAGGGAAACCTGTTTATATTCGTGAGCGGGGGAGGGGGGAATGCCTCTCAGGAGCTTCTAGAAGTAAATAAGATTGGAGATTAGGAAAGGACCAATTTTGTTGGGTCAGTTTTCAGATGGTAAGATGTCAAACTTTTCTACAGCCATGTAGCTGATTTCACAGCTTCCATAACTGTGCATTAACCACTGAGGTATAAGAGCTTACTTGGGTTGATTAGGCTAGGAATTTGGTATTACCTGATTTTCACAAAAGAATACCAGTTTTTGGTTCTCACATCAGCCAGAACCAGACATTTCAGAACTGTGTGAAAAGTAAAGCTAACAAATAAGCATGCAGACGTGAAGAGTGAAGACATGAAGAGTAAGACAGGAAGAGTATCTTTGAAGGATCTTAGGGTTTTTGGGTATTTTTTTTGTAATTCGAGGAAAGTACGTGATAAGACATATTATATGCTCAGGACATATGAAGGGTTGGCTGATGAGTGACAAGACCCCTTCCACCTTCCACCTTCTATATTTTTATTTTTAATCTGTAAAGTGGGGAGGGAGTGGTATATGCGTCTTTGAACCTGCTGGCTGGTTATGACATCATTTGTTTAAAGCAGTGTATTAATATGAACTAATTATATTTTCTGACTCATTACAATGTAACACAAACGTTTCACCTCATACATCTTTGAAAAGTTGTAAGCTGATTTCTAAATATCATTAAATAGCTTATATACTTTGTTAATACATCCAACAATAAATAATTAAAATATTAGGGATGAGGTTTATGTTCTCTAAAATCTATCTTTGTTCAGATTGGAACTCAACACTTTCAAACTGTTTGCTTATATGATAAATGAATGTTTTTTGGTTGAGTTACTTCAAAGGTATATGTTACAATAAATATGTGAACATTGCAAGTTACCCTTTATACCTCCCACTTCAATTGCCACAAACAGAAATGTAATTTACAGAAATGAAAACAGTCTCCAGCTAGCTTAGGGCTTTTTCCAAGGGGGAGCTCTGGGGTTTGCTGGGCCAGTTTCCTCAGTACACACCTGGTGTATATCACTTTAAAAAATAAATTATGCCTCATTAAATTACAATTAAATGGAATCATGATCATTTGTTTTTCTGGAAGGAAGATGTTTTGCATATTGAAAGCCTAATTTGTTGCAGGTGACAAAAAGGCTGAACAGATTATCTAATATCACTTCATTTTGGGGGTAATGTTTGCTGGTTATTTTGTGTATACTCCAGTAGTTCAGAATTATATTAATGTGGACTCAGTATTTTCACTTCAAAATGTCTTCTACTGCTCTATCAGTTTTTTGTACTTTTTTTAAAGCTTTTAAAGAAACAGAAATTTCTCTTGGCGTACTGGATCAGTTATGCTCTCTTTTTCTAACAGTGTTTTACTACAGGCCCATCTCTCCCTTGCCTGTCCCCCATTGTTTAGTCATCATTATCTCTATATCCATGTACTATGTGTATTTCTTAAGTCCCACTTCTTCCAAAATGTCTTCCCTGAGTCCTGCGGTTGGCAATACTCTTACCCTCTTATGAACGGAGCCAATACTCGTTCTATCTGGAATTTATGACACTTGTTATCTTCTACATTGTGTTTCTATAAACCATTATATAGCGAATTCCTTGGCAGAGGAATCTGTGTCTTCTTAATATTCTCATCCCTTTCTGAGGTTCATACTAAGTCATAAATAAGAAACGAGTTAATAAACAGGTCTGTCATTTTTTGGTAACAGGTACATTGAGTTTGGGGGTTCCCTAGATAATCATCGGGAGATAGAGCCTGCAAAATTACCAGAAGTCTGGGAGAAGTGAAGAATGAGTGTCTGTTAAAATTTAGGCAGTAATGACCTCAACTGTTCCTGCCAGTCCTGGGAGGAACTCAGTGTTCCTAGTTCCTGGGAGGAACTTAGTGTTCTTAGAACCCAGCCCAGGTTCTCTGGTTCTCTTCTTCCATTAAAGAATTAAGGGCCCATCATAAGCAATTTCTCACCTGTCTCAGACTAGTCTTCAAGGGCTAGTGCAGAAACTTAGAACTAAATTTTATAGAGCCAGTCATGGTAATGTTTCCCAAGCATTTCTGAATATCAGCATGTATTTTACACACTAATAATCTGGGGCAAACTATATTAAACGTTGAAGAAATATGGAAATCATAATAACATAAACAAGAAAGCTCATCAACAGAAATTGCAGATTCAGAAACTTTGAGGTCATTTAATTTGTTGCAAATAAATATTATTTAAAATACTAGAGGGCACCCGGGTGACTCAGGCAGTTTAGTGTGTGTCTGTGGGCACACATGCCCAAAGAAAGGAAATGTCTTCCTTCAGCTCAAGTCATGATCCCAAGGTCAAGGTCCTGGGATCGAGTCCTACATTGGCTCCCTGGTCCCTGGGGAGCCTGCTTCTCCCTCTGCCTCTGTCTCCCTCTCTGTCTCTTAAAAAAAAATACTAGAAATAATAAGTACATCAATTTTCCATTTTAAAAATTCACCCTAATTCTTTGTTTTGTTTGTGGAGAGGATATAGCCTAGATAGCCTATATTAGGCACCAAGCTGGATGGCATTATATTATCTCTTGTGCTTTTAATTATTTTGTTTTTATTGAATTTTCTGCCAACGTCATATATTCTTTGTGGGTACTGGAAATAATATAAACCTTACAAAATCCCCCATTAAAAGGCTAAGGAGAAGGCCAATTTGAGGTTCTTTTTGCCTGACTCCCTTTTTTTTTCAATGGCTTGTAACCCAAGAGCTATTGTGCAAGGTGTCTTTCTTCCCTGTGCAGATGTTCACTCTACTCCTTTGCAGTCAACATGTTTCCTGGTCTTACATAACCTCAGCTAACACCATGCTGGGAATTGTTATAATCTTTCCCTTGAGAAGGCTCTGTTGCCTACAATGAGGAAAATTCTTAATGACCACTTTACTCAAGACTTGCAATATGTTTTAATATGATTACTGATATGAAAGTTTAATAAGCAATATCCTGGTTAATTTATTAATTTTCCTCAATTTTCGCATTCTCAATATTCACGACCTTTCTATTCACAAAAGTACATCCTTTTTTTCAGTGCCCAGGTACCGTGCCACATTCTCTGTATCTCGGGCTGCGTAATCGGAATGTTCAAGTGACACCTCCTGCCCAGCCGGTTGATAATTAAAATGCCAGACAACATAGTGGCAAGGGCTTTAGGAATATTTATGTGAGATAAATTATTAATTCATGTTCTTTTCAAGACAGTTTCAATATGATAAATATTTACTTATCTTGATAATTAGATAAGGTGGTTTGTGGTGTAAATTATGCCATAGATTTTCTTCTGATTTTTTTTCCCCCGTGACAATTTTAGCTAACTAAATAAACTCACTCTACATTCATGAGCCTGCAGAACTTGGACTATATTTTTAAAAATTCCAGTTGAAAGAGTGAAGAGCATATAAATAACCAAAATGAAAAAGACTCAACAAAACATCTAAAACTCTTTTTGTGCTCACCAGTTAGCCACTTGTTATTGAAAATGTCTGAGGTAAAAAGAATCTGCTTTGGGACCAGGGCTACACAGATGAGACTTTAAGTAAATAATTTAGAACAGTGTTCTCATTCTCTGGGGCAATATATGGAGGCAGCACTGGCCGCCTTGTTGGTTTGAGACTTTATCTTCAATAAGGCAGATGAAACAGAGGCAATAGTATATTCCACCAGTCCCTCCAAATACCAACATGGCGTCTCATTCACTTCAGAAATGATGCTGATGAGTAAAATCATTTACAGGGATGCTTTGTCTTGATTTTTCTTGGAGGTGGATTCATTTCCCTATAAGGTTGTCCAACATGTAAAAACAATTAGGGGAAGGAACTCCACAATTTCTGTGTGAGGGAAAAATAAAGTCGACCAAGCCAAACACGAAACAACTAAAAGACCTCAGAATAATTTTTTTATTGATTAGGAATGAACAAACGTGCTATTTTGAACCTGGTCCATTAGAACAATAGTTTTTGTTATTTCACCATTTTGTATGTTAAGATCTTCACTATAATATATGCCACTTGCAAAAATAATTTCACAGAAGAATACTTTTACAGATTTTGCCTTTGAGATATCATAAGTATAATTGTCAAACAAGCATAAAGAATATATCCAGGCAGACCCTAAAATTCCTCCAAATTTGGTAGTCTGAGATTTATTAAAATGCTAAAGTTGCTTATGCTAGAGAGAGAAAGGGAGAGAAGGAGGAGGAGGGGACCAACTCATCTTGTATGTGCAGAGTTCATTATTAAAGCTCAGAAAACATCAGTCTTAGTGTTTTATTAGTATTGATTTTAAATCCACTTCCCTCTTGCCTTTCTACATATTAATTTGGAGATTTTTTTATCTTAGAAGAAATCCATTATTAATACTTCAAGTTGCTTAATGCAAGTGGAAAGTAGGATAACTGAAGGCAGAGCTGACTTTTAATATCAAAAAAAGAATCCATACCTAGATTGTATAACATTTTCTGGAAGACAAATGTCTCTCGCTTCTTAAAGCATGATAAGAAATCTGGATTTTCTTACAATCATTTTACCCATACAGTATTTTCACATATATGTCCTACCCTTTCCTTTCTTTGGGCATGTGTGCCCACAGACACACACTTATTAATATTTCTTCTAGCTTCATTGTATGGCATATTTTATTCTTAATTGCAAAGATTTCTCTAATCAAAGCAACATGACACCCATGTTGCAGACCCATCACATCAATTCCCTATAAATTGTTTTACATGATATTTTGAGTGGTGATTACTTCCTTGGAGTGCTGATAGTTGTGTGATGCACATTCTTGTAACATTTGCCTCACTACATTATAATGCATTACTTATTTTAAAAAATTGCCTCTCTTATCCTGATGATTTCTGCCCAACCAGAGGTTGTATATTCTTTTTGCCTCCAATGCCTTTTTATATTTAAGCCATATTTTACAAACCTGATAGTTTCTTTGCATTAACATTCCCCTCAATGGAACTGTCTTTGGCATCTACTTTTCACGATTTGGAGTGGCCCTCTGTGATACAGAGGTGAACATTTTAGCTCTTCCTTGAGGATAATCCTGGACTCTGATCTCATGCTGCCCTGAGAAGAGATGCCCTGAGTTGGAAGTGTAAAGTGATGCCTCTGATTGGTAATCTAACAGGATGGCAGGATAGACATGTTTTAGCTTTTGCCCAAATTACTTCTGTGTTCCAGCCCTTTTCTTGAGTGCATACTACTTTTCTCTAGACTCGTCGACATTTTCCCTTTCTTTGTGAGTTCCCTGCCACCAGGGCACATGAAAACACTAGCTTCCTATTTAAAGCTGTCTATATGGATGAGTCACATACTCAGATATCATCTGAGCCTCTACATGGCATTCTCTGGTGTGTGCTCTGATCCCTCACCAGATGTGACTGTATTTCCATTGCTTTAATGGTGGGATCAGCTCTTCCCCCTCCTGGGGGGAAAATGGTTTGGATGCCCTCGGGTTCATATGCAAAGATTATATATGTGGATTGGGAAGCTATCAGAGGGTTAACGCAAGCAAGTTATGGCCATTTGCTTTGTGTCTTTTTTTTTTTTTTTGCCATGAGAAACATCTATATTGAAAACAGTGGCCGGTCACACAGAAATTCAGCCAAACTTTTTTTTATTTTTTTAAGTCGATGTAAATCTCCCATGCTGTTTAAATGTCGGAACTAAATTTACCAAACTTGGCAGATTTGTAAAGCTGAGCAGGACTGCCAAGTGTTCCCAGTTTCAAGCAGAGAGAGTTCTAACAGTTCCTGAAATACTTGTAGGAGGCACCTGGTGGTAGCTGCAGTTTCACAAGCCTTCCGAGCGCCTACCTTGCTAGCTGGCATCTCTGTGTGCTGACGATTATTACAGTGATGATAAAGTGTCAGAATAGAACAGTCCAGAATAAGGCACAGCCCTGGAAGGCAAGCACATGCCCACAAAATCTCCCTGCTGGAGGACCCTCAGCAATTAAACTGAGGTTCTTGACATCACCGCCAGCTGGTTACCCCGAACAAATAAAGGGGGAGGGGGCAGGTGCTGGAAACCTCACACATACCTGCAGATATGACTTGGCCTGTTTTCTTGTTTTTTTGTCTTCCATGTAATCAGGGATTGCTGTCTGAGATTTTGCGTAAGGAAGAAGACCCTCGGACAGCCTCTCAGTCTCTCTTAGTAAACTTGAGGGCCATGCAGAATTTCCTCAATCTGCCGGAAGTAGAGCGGGATCGCATATACCAGGACGAGAGAGAGCGGAGCATGAACCCCAATGTGAGCATGGTCTCGTCAGCCTCGAGCAGCCCCAGCTCCTCCCGAACCCCTCAGGTGAGATATTTGCTCCACTGACTTTTCACTCTCCACCTTGGAAACATTTTGCCTTCGCTGATGCTGTGTTTCTCTCAAAAACTAAGAGACTTAATTCGAGGATTTCTTGATTCACTGATCACATTGGTCCACGTCATGTCGTAGTGGTTATCCTTTGCTGTGTCCTAGGGTATGCCTGTCCCTTTAGAAAAGTACCATTCTTCCACACACAAGGGACAGGAGTGGGTGGAAGGGTAGGTTCCAGAATGTTTACACACAGCTGCTTAGTTATCTAAGATGGGGCCAGGGGATTTGAGTTGAAGCTGAATTTGCATAGCAAGAACACTGCTTTTCCTTAAACCGTGTATTTATTTGGCTACTGGGCTGGGTGGGGGTGTGTGTTGGGGGGTGTTGGTTAGGGTTGGGGACAGAGGAAAAGTAGAGTAGTCCAGACTCTTCTTTAGGCAGTCTGAAAAAGACAGAATGGGGGGAAATCTGCGTGTGGTTGAAGCATGGATATGCAGTGGCCGGATCAGAATGTTTGGGAGATTGTTCAGTGATGCCTTAGAACACAGCAGTGGAAAGTACGCCTTAACGGTTTTCCTTCCTAGGCTGATCCTGCAGAACTCAGTGACTCAGCTCTCCTTCCCTCCTTTTTCCACACTTTCAAAACCTTCTGATTTACTTCTGATCTGGGCTTTTTGCAAATGCATGCATCTAGTAATGCTGTATGCTTCAGAGATCCTAATTTTATAAAGGGGTCAAGGTCTCAAGTCAGCCAAGTAGTCTTTCCAGTTCACATCTGAGCCCATTCATTTGTAGCCTGCTTTCTATTTCCTCCAAACTTTTACTAGTCAATAGATTTATGATAAAGCCATCACGGGGCACCTGGGTGGCTCAGTGGGTTAAGCCTCTGCCTTCGGCTCGGGTCATGATCTCAGGGTCCTGGGATCGAGCCCCACAGTGGGCTCTCTGCTCAGCAGGGAGCCTGCTTCCTCCTCTCTCTCTGCCTGCCTCTCTGCCTGCTTGTGATCTCTGTCAAATAAATGAATAAAATCTCAAAAAAAAAAAAAGCCATCTCATTCACTGTTGCTAGGATGGCTGCAAGTTATATCTCAAATATTTAATAGGTACACATTTGTACAAATTGGGAAAAAATGGGTAGTTTGAAACCAAAGATTTGTCTGGTTTTTTGTTTGTTTTTTGTTTTGTTTTGCATAGATACTATGATTTTGGTGTTATGAGTGTTTTCTAGTAAGTTCCAAGGAACTGATTTAACATAGAAACAGAATTTTATTCTAGTAGAAATATTTGAGCTTTTCAAGTACATCCATTTTTTTCACACATCATAGTTTTTTTTTTCCGCTCTGCAATAGATTTTTAATTGAAGATCATTTTCTCTCATGCAGTGCCAAATTGTGATACTTACACTTTAGTCTTTGGTGAATTCTGGGTTTTAGTTACTGTTAAACCAAAAATAAGTGTCTTGACTGCTTACTTTGGATGAATATAACCAAGCTTATTTCTTTTTATTTTTTTAAAATCTTGGGGCATACATATTGAGCTATTGAGTTGGACAAGTTGTTAATTTGCACTAATATTTACTTCTATTAAATTCACCAATAATTTTGCCACTTTTGCAGCCCAATAAATCATATAGAGAGTCCAGCCATGCTTCATGGCCATTTAACCAACTCAGAAAGTCACTTCTGCTTGTTAGAAAATAACTCAAGTCTGTGTAATTCATTTCTACTTCTTTGTAGTATTTTTCTAGTGAGATTATTTCTTAGACACCTTTTCAAAGACCTGAAAGGTTTCAGAGTCGGGCCATTTTACTAGAGAAAACAATCAGGGTCAATATTTTGTTTTATTGAATAGCAGAAAAATCTCATCTAGAAAACTCCTGGGTAGAAGTACCCTTTATGGACAAGAATA
>CM053605.1:29754833-29838186 GCA_028646535.1 Procyon lotor
GGGGGGGGGGGGGGGGGGGGGGGGCTGAAGCAGGTCCCTGCTGAACAGAGAGCCCAATGTGGGGCTCGATCCCAGGATGCTGAGATCATGACCTGAGCTGAAGACAGAGGCTTTAACCCACTGAGCCACCCAGGCGCCCCATGTAATTTTTTTTTTTCAAGGCCAACTTTTCATGTAGGAGAGTAAATTTACGAAGTATAAAATATTACCTTTTATCTCATTACTAGTTTCTTAGCCTTTAGAAAATACCGTACAAAGATCAGGGTTTTGCCACTTTTCTCAAAAAGATGTTTGACATTTCTCTTATTACGTTCCCTTTATGGAAATGGCTTTATTGGAGCCGGAATAGCTCAGGCTGTTGGAAGATGTTTGGCTTCCCCATCTCTCTGGAATAAAAGGCGACAGGAAGTAACAACTATACGATAACCTGTATAAAATGAGTCAGTGGTCTCAGTCTCATTGCTAATGATTTTGGTTTTGCACTGTCGTATTTAGCACGTAAGGCAGGTTAAAATGAGAAGGCCTGCAGCCTAGCCTGTCGCTGCCCCTTCCTGCTGGGCAGGTTTCTTTGTATCGTAATCATATTGACAGCCCATCAGGGAGCAGTTCCTACTTTTGTCAGTTGGGGCCTGTTTACTACAATGTCAGGGCCATCCACCAAATTCAAATGAAAAAAAATAATGCATTTACAACTATAGTTGCCATTTGAAAAAAAGTTATTATGCCAAGTAGTGCAGAAATTAGATTTCTCCACATCCCCAAATGCTAAAACCAAAGTAGGCAGTCAACACAGTGATGTTTAAGCCTCAAATCAAGCCCTTCCCCCTCTTGCCTTTTTTTTCCTCAGTGTAATCTCAAAAGATTACATTCTGTTGAGAGATTATCACCAGAAATTCCCTCAAGATCTCAGTTTTTATATCAACCTTATAGTGGGAACTTTGGTTCCTTTTACTATCCCTGCAATTAATTATGTTCATGTTTCATGCCCTCAGATGACTTTTAAGAGAGCCCTTAATTAGATATCAATGAAGATTAATCAACAGAATTCATATGCAGTTCTTAAAACATAAGATTACCCTTACCCATCGCTCATGTTTTCGTATGGCTGTTAAGCACATTGCTAGCCACTGTGGAAATCCTTGAGTCACGTCACTTTGCCAGTTCATGACCTTTGGAAACTTGCGTGGGAAGCCAATCGGGTTGACATATTGGAACTACGCCACCAGACTCTGCCAGCCCTCTTACAAAGAGCACATTGGGTTAAACAGGGTTCTGAAAGCTAGAGAATGTTTGTGCCTACGAAGACTTCCTACCACTTCGCTGTAGAAACTGTTGAATCATGTTTCTTTCACAGGGCCAAGCCCAGGGTGAGGCCAGCTGGTGAAGATTTTAAGGAGGCACACACTTTCAAAGCCACACTCCTTAAATTTTGCACATTAGTTGTTTGCTCGCCTCACTCTCAGTCTCAGCTCCTCAGATCTTTCAAAAAAAAAAAAAGAAGAAAGTCTCATTCACAGTTTTCTGCTATGTCTGTTTTTTTTCCCTCATGCACTTGCAAGTTCTTGAGGCAGTTTGCAAAATATATATTATTACGTCACAGGTATGCAGAATTTGGACCTGAAGTCAGGAACTGGAAATAATCTAGTTGTTTTCTGCTTGGTGGTTCAGCCTAGCACATTTTGCCATTAATACCTTTCTAGTATTTAAGTGGAGAAGTACGAGATTTGAGATTTATTCATCTTTTTGGCAAATATGGATCTTTTGGCAAATATGGATGGCTTTTTCAGGTGCTCTTGTTCCCATGTATGCATGTATGTATCTATATACATATTTGTATAAAATCATTTCTACCTTATTATATAGCTGTGTTTATCCCCTATATCTTTGGTAAGGAGGGCAACAGATTTTATGAAATCCCCTCTTATCTTGAGACCTCCATAAGAGAAGTTAAGCAGTTGCTCTGAAATAAAATTTTCATTACTCTCAATTACAGATTCAATCTTTACAAACACATCCATAGAAATGTGAGCGACATGCCCAGAGACAGCTGAAAATTGGTCCCCGTGAAAATAGTTTAGAACTTGGTATATAGTTTTGAAAAACACAAAAAGAAGCAGATCGTTTTTACTTATCACTTTCAAGGTTTAAATAATTAACCTTGAACTGTAACCAAATGCTCAGCACAAACCTTTTTTGGGGTTAGATGACCTCCTCGTCTGGGAGTCCCTGAAGCCCTTGACAAGTCTCCCTTGCAGTTGGCCTTTTATCCATTTCAGTGTTCTTGATTAGGTTATCTTGAATCATTAGGGGGTTTATTTATTTTAATAGACACTTATTGGATTCATGAAAAGAGAATTTGGTGACTAGGAAACAAGAGCTGAATATTATCTGGCTCATTTCACACTTCAAAAGAGTCTCATCCAGCGGAAGAGAAATCCTTTCACAGTTACCAAAGTTTGTTTGGGGACTTTATGTGCTTCCATTTAGAAAGCGACTGTCTGTGGTTAATAATGTGAATTTTCTTTTAAGATACTCCGAAAACATTTCCTTTTAGTTACATATGCTGACATTTTCTGTATTGAGGACGTGGGTGAGTAAATGGCCTTTTCCATTTCTGTGCAAGAAGCTTTGAGTCACTCTCCCGAAGAACTGTTCATTTGCTGATTTATTCATTCATTGGAGTTCCTAGAGGGGCCAAGGGGGTGGGGGTGGAGGGTATACTTACTACTTGTAGACTGAATTCCCTTATCAGCTCTGTGGTAGGCACTTTGAGCAGCGCAGTACTACAATGTAAGGACTGTGACAGGCCTTGCCTTCAAGGCAAGTACAAATTACTTAACAGGAATGGTTATATATCCTATCTTTTTTAGATCAGACTAGGCTGTAAACTGTGTTTGTTGCTAAGCAAATCCTGGTTTGTATTTATTCTGAAATATTAGAAAAACAGGAAATTTGTCCCCAACATAAACCTTAATTTTTTTTTAAGGGAAAAAAACATGGGACCTGGGAGAAGTTGGAGTCATTACTGGTGTCCTGGGGTAGGAAAACAAGTAACTTGGTACACAGTGACACTTCAGTACCACGGACAGGAACCTTTGTCTTCCTGTTTGCGTCCCCTCCCCCATCACTTATGGGTAAGATTTGGAGCTTATGGGATTCAAAGCCATTTCTGTTGGGTCCAAACTCAAACACTGGTTGTATTAATGTTTTGTGAAAGACCTCCCTGGTTGTTTGGACATACTCAGCATTTGGCATGTAGTTCGGAAAATGTAACTTGGTTATTGTCTCCTTGAAAATTTTAAACCTATAACATTTTTGGTAACTGAAATAATAAGATATTACCCTACCTGATTCATTTTTAATCCAGGAAAACTGTAAAAAATTTCTCATATGAATAACAACAACAAACACACAGAAAAGAAAAGGGTTAAAATGATGAGAACAGATTTTTTTTTAAATGAATGATATAACTTGGTGTTTACAATATATGTCATTTTTTTGTTAGAATGAATTATTAGGTAAATCATATGAAGTAGGCAGTTACCAGGCCATTGTGGGTCCTGATTTTTCTGTAAAAGAAAAAAAAGACCTAAGCTAGGATAAGTGGTGTTCTTGACTTTATCATAGTCTTTTCCCTAAGGACTTCTTGGTAGAAAGATATGAAGGAGGAAGGAAGGGAAAGCAGAACAAAAAAAAGAAAGAAAGAAAGTTAATTCTTTTATTTAGAAGAAAGTCATATCATTTAGAAGCCTTCTAAAGCTCCCATGGCCCATAGGATTAAGATGAAATTTCTTTGCATATTATCCTTTAAAATCTGACCCCACCCCTGTTTCTAGACTGCATTAGCCCTACAAAGTTCCTTCATATTCCTGGGATGTGATAATTTTCTAAATCTCTGCATTTGCTGATAATGTTATCTCTGCTTGGAATGTGCTTCTGATCACTTCCCTTTCCCACCTGGTGAAATCCATCTTTACCTTTAAGATTCACTTTATATGTCACTCTCTATGACAATATTTTTGCTGAGCTTCATAGTCAGAATATTTGCTTCCTTGCTGATGATCTCAACTTGTCAGTAAAAATAATCAAGACAAGTCATAGATGTAACATACCAGCACATTGCATGGCACATAGTAGATGGGTGCTCAAGACAAGATTACAGACTGAATTGGTGTTCTGAGAGAACTGTCACTGTTTGTGTTTATATATTATATATAAACTGCATGAATAAAAAAATTGCATGAATATGTAATGTAAATTGGATCACCCCATTTTCCTTATCATATTCATTCATTAGAGATGGAAAAACAAACCTCAGAACATTGACAGGTTCCTTCTGAGAAACAGGGCCCCCCTCCAACTATAACATTCCAGTAGGCTAATTTCTATGCGGTCAGATAATTTCAGTTCAATGTAATGAACATTTATTAAGCATCCTTTTAGTATATGTGCTGCCAAGGCGAGCACTGTTAAGCATCTTTGATGTGTAAGGAACCACACTGCTGTGAAAATGCTAAAATGAGTGGGAAACCAACCCTTTCCCTCCACCCCCATCAAGAAGCTGACCATTCTGATGGGGATGCATACATACCCACCTGTAATAATCATCATCATCAAATTGTAGAAGAGTATGAGTGAAATGCTCTGGAGTCCTACAGGAGTGAGCACACAGTTCTTACAGATCAGCTGAGACCATGCTGAGCTTTGGAATATAGCTTCTCACGGGGGACAGAAGGTTGAGTATGAGACCTTCCAGCCAAGGGAGTAACGTGAGCAGTATTAGTTGTGCTCAAACCCTTGTAATTTACTCGGCTTCAGTTCGCCCAAACTCAAAAAGTTAAACTGACCATATGAATGTTCAACAAACTTTTGGTTAAAACTAAAGAGAAATCATTTCATGCATAGAAATGGAAATACCAACCATAGTCAGAGTCTGTGAGTAATTCACAGTGGCTGGAGCACAAAGTCAATAGAGGAATTGATGGGAGACACAGGAGTAAATTGTGATCTTATTGTTGCCCTTTTTTAATGCTTTTGAAATGAAATGAGGAGAAAAATGACTCACTTTAGGTAAATCTTTAATAAACTATCAATTTACTAAAAGACCAACTATGGGATTATCATTGAGCTTTTGAAAAGAAATAATGACACATTTCTTCAAGTCCTAGAGTCCTAATACATTTGCAACATGATTTGTTTTGTAAATTTAGATTGACATGCAACTTTTCAGGAACACATGGATTGTGTGAGTATTGCCTCACCTGCGTCGTTGGAAAGGGTGATCAGAGTTGTTTTTTTGACTGAAGGAAACATATTTGTTTAGGAGGCTGATTAGATGGCTGAAACGAGTTGTTTATAGATATTATTTACTTATGCACTGAATGCTCAGGAACTGTTTAACCGTTGATTGCAAGGATGCAGCCTTTAAACTTATATTCCTTCTCTGGGTACAGATTTTGAAGGCAAAAGAGTTTTAATCCTAAATCCCTTGGCATCATTACAGTTAGACTCCATGTATATTTTTCTATGTAAGTTTAGGTGTTTTTTGTATTTTTTAACATTTTTTATTTTTAACAAATTTCAGACTCGCAGAAGTGTTGCAAAATAGTACAATTTTCATATATCTCTCACCTAACTTCCTCTGATGTTGGCATCTTACATCACACAGTGCAGTTATCAAAACCAGGAAATTAACATTGTTTTAATACTCTTAAACTAAACTAAAAAGTATATTCTAATTTCAGAATTTTTTCCACTAATGAGCATTTTCTGTGCCAGGATCCCATCCAGAGACTACCCTGAATGGGTTGGTTTAGTTTTAAATTTAGTTACTTTTTTTCGTTAGTTTTCTGCAGTCTGTGACCATTCTTCGGTCTTTCTTTTTTCTTCCTTTTCTCTTTCCTCCCCCTCCTTTTTTTCCAACGACAATGCCACTTTTGAAGAATACCGATATGTTATTTTGCTGAACATCTCTCAATTTGGGCTTGTCATCATTCAACTGAGGTTAGGCATTTTTGGTAAGGCTGCTGCAGATGCTGGGCTGTGTTCTCTGCAGTACCCAACAACACAGGCTTCATGATGTGCGCATGCTGTCACAGGTGATGTTGCCCTTCATCCCTTGGCCAGGGTGGTTTCTTCTTTGTACTTTAACACTGATGGCTAATTACTATCTGCTATTTCTGAGAAATGACAGGGTAACAGATCATGGAATGTGTTGCTGGAAAGGAAACTTAGAGGCCATCTTTTGTAAACTTCTCCTTTTACGGTTATATTCCAGAAGCTGCAGCTTACAAGAGGGTAACCACTCGCCCTAAGGTGACCCAGTCAGTGAATGTCAGAGTAGGAACTTAGCAGCAGTTAGGTTTCAGGGCTCCAATCTGAATACTCTCTGAGCTTCCCAGCTGTAATTCACTTAGCCTCAGTTTGACCGTACTAGAAAGGCTAAACTAACTCTCTTCACCTAACCTTTGGTCAAAACTTACAGTCAGCCTGAAAGAGAAATCACAGAAAGGTAATACACCCCACAGTTCCTGGGGCTGCTCACAGAGCTGACCAAGCCCGGAAATCAGATAAACTTCTATATCAGCATTTCTGAAACAAAAATAATTCTCCTGGAATTCTCCACACAACACACAGGGAACAACAACAAAAAAACCTACTTGAGATTTTTAACAGAAAAAGGAGATTTGTTTATTAATAATTCATGAGTTCCCATTGAACATGCACGACAGAAACAGTGCTATTCAATAGAGAATACTGTCATCTGTCACTGTTTTATTTGACATTTACACTTTTTTTTTTTTTGATACTGCAAAACTTTCTTGGACGGCATGCAAAAATCATATAAATGAAAAAAATCCCAACGTGGGGACTCTTTATGTCTTCTGTGGTGGGTTCGCTCACAGTTCCATACGTGTGTGTTCACGCAGCCACGTCGCACTTTCTCACACTTTCATTAGCCACCAAACAAGCTAATAAGAGACCCCATTGAGAAAACAGAGAGAGGCATCCCAGATGGGCTGGTGGAAGAATCTTGTGAACAAAAAGATGGAGGGTGAGACAGGAAGTGGGGTGGAAGAATAGATTTCCAGTAGGTAAGCAGACATAACGTGGAGCGAGCCGTGAGTCCGAGCCAAAGGAACGTACATTACCGCTGCCATGAAGAAAACCGACAAACGTATATTGCCATTTCCAGTGCAAAAGAAAGGTTTAGAAATGGCATCACTCGTAGGGAATATCGGCCTTTAGTGGAAGAGCGAGTCAGAGTTAGGAGCACCTTGCAATTTTGTGCTACTGTAAAGCTCTTGACAATCTTTCTGCTCCGTAGGTTAGTTATTATTTATAAAAATCACAGAACCAGCTGATACATTCATAAGCTAATTATTGAAGCAGCTGGGTACACATGGTGCAATATGTCCAAGGCTGTGAAGTATCACAGATTTCTTGGGGCCTGCTGTGGTGGGGGTGCGCTGTTGAAGGCTCCATCCCTTAATCTGATCAGCCAAGCAAACACTTTGTGGGGAAACTAGATTAATAACCCTCTAAATACCATGAATGTGCTTCATCTTCAAAACCGGGTTCCCTTAAACATGCTATTAGCTCATCTCCATCAGGGATTTGAGGAAGTCCTCTGGTGCCCAAAGAACAGGGTCTTGTTGGGTACCTCCCTGTGCCAGAAATTAATTTGGTTTGCTTATGTCTGCACACATGATCACACTTGTGTCTGATCTGCTCCCTAATAGCTTCAAGGTCAGGACCTTGCATGTCAGTGGGCAAATTGAGCACCACACTTCTTAAAGACTGATGGCAGACAGCACACAGTCCATAACGAGGCCTGTAGTTTGTCCTAAGTGATTGTAATGAGTGCAGATTATAACAGCGCATATAAATCAAACGCGGCAATGAATGTTGTGTGAGACATTCCGAGTGTCGTAAGTGGAGATACCACTCAGCTGTCACCTGTCCCCTTTCAAGCTGCAGCTTCCCACAATGCAGTTCACTCCTCAAGCGGAACAGCAGGTGCTGTCCTCCTGAAGGTCTGGGTGTCTCAGAACTTCATCTTTTAACAGATGTAGGTTTTTGTTTTTATTTTCTGTTAAATGATTGGTCTCTGTTGTATAGCTTCCCCTGGGAGATGTTAAACATACCTGTTTGAAACATTTGAAAGAGTTCAGTTGGAGACTTATTCAGATCTGTGAAAAGACAGAGAACGAGGAGCTTATTTTTCCGCGGATGGTTTATTTTCCATTTCAAGAATTCTTTCCTTTGTACAGAGAAGCCCTTGAGGAAACACTTTGGGACCAGGAGATTTTTTTTTTTTTAATATAATTTATTCTCTGATAGGGCTAAAAAATGTAATTGTCTTCAACTATCACATATGTCCCGCCTTGAAAATCAGCATTTACCTGTCTCTCAATTGACTGGGAAAAAAAAAAAAAAATCTATGAAAATACTTGGAAAAACATTTCCAAGCAAATGATTCGATATCTTGTTTTCATTCTTCCTAACCCTCTAACTCTCCCCAGCTCCCAGTTTATTGCAAGAAAAGATCAGGTCTGCGCAAATGTGGCCTCTCACTTGTAAAAACAAGGCAGTGTTGTGTTACAGATTAGTTTATAAATCCCCAGTGGCTTCACAGTTCAGTGCTTACAGCTGCTGCAGATGGGCCTGGGTTTTTGTCTCTTCGCGGTGCTGCAGCCGGCGGTTGAAGGAGAAAATGGAATGATCAGGTTATTAACATGGAGGCCGCGAGGAAGAGGCTGCACAATGAGAACAGCTGGTGTTGCTGTCTTGGCTGATGCAGCGGAGATAATCAAATCTTGCCTTTTTTTGGGTAAAGGCAGAAGACACAGTGGAGAGTTAGACAAACAACGGCTTATGATATTATATGGGGTCTTTATAATGCATGTCAGGAACTTTCGTTGGCTTGCAAGTTAGGATACAAAATTTGTTGAGATTTGGGATTTAATTTTTACAAAGTTATTTGTGTTTATTTATGCACCTTTTAAGAAAAATTCTGACTCTTTTACAAGAGGCGTGATGTGGGACAGTTCTTGTTTTTAAAATTAGCGATGGAGCTTGGAAGTGATGGGTTAGAAAGCTACTGGGTAAAATATTTTGACATGAGTCAGTGAGCGATGTTGACAGCATCCTCTGTATTATTTTCATATAATCCATCATTATTTGCATTACATTTTCTTTCTCGTGCAGTTTCAAGCGAGAGAACATCCGGATGCCAGAATTGGGAGGCACATTTGCAGGTGTGACCCGGCCAACTGCCTACCTTCCTGCAGGTGTGGCTGTGGCGGGAAGGGGATGGTAGGGGGCCTAGAGCCCAAGGCATTCAGAGATGCAGCAAATATACCACCTTTCATTCTAGCTAAGGTGGTGGTTTTTGTTTTGTGTAGTTACTGATAATTCTAAGACTGCTTCCTTTCTCTAGAGTTCAGTGCTGTTTACACTTAGACATGTTTTCTTCTTTAAAATTCACTATGTTGTAGTACGCGTTTGTTCATTTTCACTCTTCTCCTAGGATGGAAACTATCCAGCTGGGTAATTTTTAAACATTGTAGCTGAGCAACATGAATGACTTTTTTTTTTAGAGAATTGGGTAACTGTCACCTTGCTTGAGTATCTTTTACAAAGGACCTATAAATTCATTGAGAATATATTCAATAGGAAGGGTGATAAGGTAATGAACAAGCACGAAGACTCCTGGGCATTGGGGTAACCAGCTCTGTGGTCACTGGTTGGTTTTTCAGAGTAGTCGAGCTGTTACAATATCTTCCTGGGTTGGTAGGAGCAATTGTGACAGAAAAATGTGCTACAGTGGGATGGCACTGGACTACAGTCCAGCCATCCTCTGCTGCTCTGCACCCTACAGATTAACCCAGGGGTCCTTCTCTCTTTCTCTCTCTCTTTCTCTCTCTCTCTCTCTCTCTCTCTAGGGCTGGTTGTGCGAACTGCTCCGCTGGAAGGAGAACCCCAGCCCAGAGAACCGCACGCTCTGGGAGAACCTCTGTACCATCCGCCGCTTCCTGAACCTTCCCCAGCATGAGAGGGATGTGATCTATGAGGAAGAGTCGAGACATCACCACAGTGAGCGCATGCAGCATGTGGTCCAGCTTCCCCCTGAGCCAGTGCAGGTCAGCGTCCCCTTCTTCCCCTAACCCGAGCGGGGCGGTTGGTGCCAGCAACTGTCAAGGGTCAGAGGGGCGCAAACACCACGTCCCACTGAAAGGTGTCTCATGCCATGTCTCCAAGGACAGAGGACCCTGTGCTCCTAGGGGTAACAGCGTGCACGCGTGTGTGTATGTGTGCACATGCACACAGGCAAACATGAGCACATGCTCACATGGAGAAGAATGAGTGAGAAGTCCAATCCCAAGGCAGCCACTTTCCTGAGTGGGTTTTACTCGTGGCCCTCTGAAGCCAGAGCACTCATGGAGAATTCTCCCAGTCAGAAAACACAGTTCACAGTTCCCATCATTTTCTAAAGAAAAAATTAGTAGCTAATAAATAAATCTAAAATCCCTCAAGGAAAGTGTGGTAAGGCTGAGGAGAAGAAACATCCACATGAGCAAGAGAATACCAGTGAACTCAACTGAACCTTTGACAGAAATTATGATAGATTCTTAGAATTTTAAAATGAGTTTTTGCTGTTTTTGGTTTCCTCTCCTTTAGAAATCTGTGTTCATTTGTGTTGCCTGTTTTATTTGGTTAGTATGTGCTTTCATTGAGAGAAATGATATTTCTTTCTGAAAACAATCAAGTTTAGCTCCTGAGACTTGCTGCCGTCTAAAAATCAGTGACTTTCAAGAAGAAATATGAACTAGGCTAATACCCCAGATTATGACCCCTTAGAGTTTGCCCACAAATTTTTAGATAAGTTTTGAGATTTGTCCTACTGTCCAAGACCAGCATTCTCAACTGCCACCAAAGTGGACCCTACCGGGCTTCTGTCTGAACCTCCTTTGGTGTAGCAAGAAGGAAGTAGGAATGCATGCATATGTACGCGTGTACGAAGAATGGAAGAAAAGAGGAGGAGAGTGAAGGAAGAGTAGGATGTATATCTTGATCAAGATGTCAAAGGAGAGGCAGTGAAGGACTTGGCAAAGTGTTCTACCCTGAGATTTCCTTGTCTCCTTGCACTCCGATCTCATCCCACATGCCTGGGGGAGAAGCCAGAAGTCAACGGGTCCATTATATCACTTATCATCCAAATACTGACATCTCAGTCAGCGCCTTCATGCTGTCATTGGTCAGTTTCCAAAGTCACAGAGTGAATTGCCCAAATGATTAGACTCATGAATTCATACAGCTAGAAGCAGTCTCTCAAAATAGTCACAGTGAACTCAGAGCAGGTGGGTGATAAGAGTTAACAGTTAAGTATTGGAGCCCCCTGGCCTGGGCCTGGACTCGTGGTAGGGGCAACCCCTTCCCCCGAGGTGAGCCCTAGGGCTTACCCTTCATGACCCACCTTCCCCCTTCCCTCTCCTGTTCTTTCCTGGCTGGGGCCTCATCCAAACACCAGGACACCTTCCTACAGATAATTAAACAAACAGGCTAAGAGCAATGTTCTTCAGATTTTGAGATTCAGCAGAAATTAAAGAGGGTGCTAATACAGGTTTATCGACCTTTCCTTTTGGAGAATGCATGGATTTGAAAATTTCAAGGGACACTCCAATTTATTATCCATATCATTTCATAAAATAAAATACTCTTTAATATCAACAAGTTAATGAAAAGGATAGCCTCAGATAAAAGATCTCATAAACTATGAGATCATAGTCAGTCATATGAAAATCTAGTCATATGAAAAACTCACTGTCACCCTTACTTTTCTTGTTTTGATGTAAACTAGTCAAAACTTCTGTGTTGAACCAAGACAGGCCGAGGACTAGCTTCAGGCAACCACCAACTTTGTATGGACTTTTCGTTCAGGGTCCATCTTAGTTCACCCTAGGCGAAGTGGAAATACAACGGGAGTGAAAAACTGATTTATTGTAGACATTTAGAGCATCCAATTTTTATCATAAGATGATGACAAAGTTGGAAATGTAGGGAAGTTTGAGATAAAATACTGAAACCATTATAATTAAGGACCTCCCTTCATCTGGGTGATGGTTCCTATATATTTCTTTCTCCATTCTTTGTCCAGAAGTTCTCATCTCTCTGAGGTCCCTATGTTTGGGTAGCTAAGAGAATATTCAATATATAATATTCTAACTGACCAATTTGAGTAAAGTAAATCAGAGAAGCAGACCGCCAACTGATTTATGAGTTTTATTATCTTTTATGTTAGTATGTCAAAACTGGAGTGTGCTAACAATATTTAATGGCTAAGAAAGAGTCAGCAGGTAATTTTCCTTTTTCAGTTTTAAGCACTTTGTGGCTATTAACATTAACTTCTGATATCACTAAGAGAATTCACATATTTTATAAAAGGTCATTCCTATCACTCAGGTCTTAGCCAAAAAGTTTACAAATAAGGTAATTTTCTCTACATTGACTTTGCCTTAGCCATTGACCTCGATCCTGTAACTGCTGTGAAATTCTTCAATATGTTACTTACTTATTTATTTACATTGTGCCAGTTTCTCAGTGACACTGTTTTGAAATGCTGCATTTGTTTATCAGCAAAATACAAAAGTTTTGGTTAATTTTATATCATAGTCGTGATATGAAAAATGAAGAAAAATAAATGGAACTAGCTGGCAGAACTCTTGAGATTGGAGAGCACAGTTGGCACAGCCTCTGCGACGTAGGGAGGACTGTATTTTAATAAAAGATTCCAAACTACTAAAAAATGTCTAATTGTGCAAAAGTTAAGCCACTGGATTCAGGGTTAGGATTCATTTGTGCCCTTCTACCAACAAAATTTTGGGGAGATGCAGTTATCAACTGTTGTAGGAGTTTTATGTAGGGTAATACTAGTTTGGTGTTGTTACATTTTGTCTAGCTCGGCAGAAAATGCGCCGTTCTCAAGTTGTTAAGCAGAAGTGAAATCAGTGCTTATGACAAGCTTCTGATACATGGAGCATATTGAAAATCATGCAGACGTCTACTGCACTTGTGCTTATGGGAGGGGGCCATTTAAATTTCTTTAAGTAGTTAGGGTGTACTATTCCTTCAGGTTTTCCTCAATGGTGAAGATATGAACTGTTATGCTTAACTATGCACCAGATCGTCTGTTGAATTAGGCCCCCGTTGATGTACTAGATAAAAGAAGGAGCCGCTTCACATCACCCCTGCCCCATTCAGTGTTTTCTGTGATGTGAGAAGTCCCTCAGAATCCCAGCCTCTTTCCTTAAGAAAGAGAGGACATTTTTCCTGCCCTTTGTTGGCAGATAGTTTACATATTGATAGTGTTACATTGTTACAATGTAACAATTGTTATGGTGTTATATTGCCTGCAGTTGTGTTTCTTTTTTGAGCCATAGAGGGCTTTAAAAATTTAAATTCTCCTCAAAATGAGGAGAACTGACATCCAATCCCAATTTTGTGTAACAATGCAGAAAATCAGATCTGACCCACTGGGCCCTGTGGCTGGAGCTGATGCTCAGTACTCACCATCCTGCTACGAGAGATCCCCACTGTCCACCCTGCAGATGTGCACGCACATCCTGTCTGCGTCATTCATCAGACCTTGTCGCGCCACTCTGCCCCTGAAAGGCTGCCTTGCCCCTGTGACTCCAGCTCTACACCCAAAGGGGCCTTTGCCCATGATTCTGATTTGTTCCATGGTTGCCATTACGTGCCATTTATTTTTATAATGCTAACACCTAACTATCTTTTTACATGCTTACCAAGAAATCCATGTTTGATGGACTGTCTCTTCAGAGATGAAGCTAGGTTATAGTTGAGACAAAGTTAGGCTGAGGCCACTAAGAGGTGCTGTCAGCCCCAAGACACTGTGGTCCTAGAAGAGTGAGGTGTTTCCTCCTTAGGAATCCAGACCCCTCCAGGTGAGGTCCAGCTTTGATGTGATAATTGGGTTACCTGTGCTCCCCAGTTTTCTTTCCAGTATTCTAAGTCTCTTTAGAAACTGTCATTCAAATCCCTACTGTATAAGAGTGCCTGGCTGGCTCTGTCTGGAGCATGTGACTCTTGATCTCAGGGTTATGAGTTCGAGCCCCATGGTGAGTATAGAGATTACCTTTAAAAAAAAAAAATCCGTATAGAGATTACTTTAAAAAAATCCCTGCTGTGTAGAAGGTAACTTTCCAGACTCTGAACACATGTTATAAACTAAATCCATCTTTACCATGACCCTCAGTGGGGTTAATATTGCCTTAGGGGGTGAAAATAGATTCTTGGGGAGCATAGACATCTTCTCTTTACAGTGGTTTGTGGCCTTTCAAAGGGACATGGTATATGAAGAGATGTTCAGTATCTCTGGTATTAAAATTTAATGAAGCAGGGGAAATGATTGGGAGGGAGGAATGCCTAAAAAGTTTCCTTCAGGGGTTGATAATGAAAAAAAATTACTGATACACAAAAATTTAATGAAGCAGGGGAAATGATTGGGAGGGAGGAATGCCTAAAAAGTTTCCTTCAGGGGTTGATAATGAAAAAAAAATTACTGATACACAAAATGATACACTATCAGTCCTTGTATAGATAGCACAAAGAAGACCAATATCTGTGAGATGACATGGGAAACTAAAACATTCCATGAAAAGGTGAAATAAATTCCACTCTTTCATGCCAGAAGGTCAGAGACAAAATTATCTCTCGTGGTTATAGTGATCCCCCCCCCCCCAGTTGTTATGATGACCTGAGGCCTTATAGTGAATGAATATCCTCAACTTAGAATCAAAAACTAGTTAAGTCAGGGTATTCATTATTACCAACTCCATTTTATAGTTGGAAAGACTGGAGCAGAGGCATTGAGCCTTGCTTGAAGCCAGAATCACCAGCTGAATGAAAACACAGACTGGATGTTTGGCATCCTGTCTTTCCTCTGACCACACTCTCCTTTTAATGCAGCGAGAAGAAAGGACATTGCTCATGCTCTGACGAGGTCACTGAATGGGGTTGATTGGGGAGCATTTGCCAAATTGTTCCTGTCTGTGTCATTTGTGCTTTATTGCTTTATTATATTTCCACCACAGTGTTTCCATGGCTTATTTTGTAAGTTCAGGAATTCTGAGCTTGCTGCTGTGTGGTTTCCTGACGCGTACTTGTTTTAAAATTCCATGCCGTACACTGAGTAAGAGTGTGAGACCTGGTGGGTGACAGCTGACACCAGCATCGTACCTCTGCTCGTCGGGGTCATTCCCACTCCAGGGCATTCTCAGCATTTTTAAAGCCAACAGTTCCTTCTCACTGGGATCAACCAGGGGTGACTTTGCCCTTCGTGGGACATCTGGCAGCGTCTGGAGACATTTTCAGTTATGATAACTTGGAGATGCTACCGCTATCTACTGGGGTGGGGGCCAGGAGTGCTGCCGCAGACCCTGCAATGTACAGGACAGCCCCCTAAAGAGTGACCTGTCAACAGTGTCAATGGTGCTGAAGTTAGAGGCATTCTGGAGTAGAAATACCATTAACTGCTTAACAGCATAAGATAAATATATATATATATATATATATATATATATATATATATATATATATATATATATATGTACATATGAGGCTGGTTCTGTTTTTCCTATATAAAATTTGGGAATAATAGTAACAATGAGGATGATGATGGTGTTGGTGATGATTCTTCTTCCTTAGCACCAGTTAGCCTGTTTGGGTTCGAGGCTCTCAAACTGTGAGATTTTCCTATGTCTTATCTTTTTTAAACCTTACCAAAAACCAAACAGGGGGGTAGTTTTTACCTACTCTCGCATGTGAAAAGCTGAAGCCTAGAGAAGTCTCCTGCTCCAAGTGAGACGTTAAATCCGCATCTATGTACCTGTAGAGTCTGATTTTTATCCGTGTGCTGGAAAGAACTTCCCATGTGCAGCAACCATCGTTCCCTGAACACTTATTATTAGCTGCCTGATGCTATGCAAAGCTCTCTATGAACGTCATTTAATTGATCATCATTCTACTCAATAGGTTTAGTTTTATGAGCTTTCTTCTTTACAGGACGCTTAACACAGTGAAACCTATAACTAACTTACTCGTGTGATATCAACTCATGTGACTGAACTTGACACTTTTCATTAAGGTTTTTGTGAGATAGCTTTAGAATGTGACACACTGTTTATGTTTAAGCGTACTTGAAATCTGTCTTGAACCTGTGTGAATTCAGTCATGCCTTTCTACTCCATCTATGTGGGCTATATCTTGCTTTCTGAATTTGTTTCCAAGAGAACAACTTCTAAGAAAATAATTAGGCTAATTAATCAATTAGGGATATTTGCAAATCTCTAACCAGGTGACTAGGATGTCTCCCCTCTTGGGCTCATTACAAGCTCCTATTCCGCTGTCTAAGGTCGCTCCAGAGCGTCAAAACCCTATTCTAGTTCTAAGGACAGATGCAGATGAACTCTTCATTTTTAATAACATATTGCAGCAGTTGGTTTATAAGTAGATCCTTCCTTGGGAAAACTTTAAGAGTTCCTGACCGTCCATGAGGAGCCACGCTTGCTTTTTTCACATTAACATTATGTCACCCTGTGTGTATTTATTCAACCTGAAGAACATTCTTCATTTCTAATGTTATCAGTGAACTTTTCATCATGTTCAAAGTTAATTTGTCATTCAGGAATAAAGAGATTTGGAGGTCATTTGCAACCTTTTTTTTTTTTTTAATTCTAGAAAAAAGGACATTTCCGTCTTGGGACCATTTCTTCCAAAATATAGTAAAAAGATTATTTTCAATGATGATGTAAGAAAATTGAAGGAGCTCATTAAGAGTAGCTAAACTAGTAGATTAGACATTAGCTGTAGCTTTGTTCTTTTCTAGAGATTTAGGCAAGTTGCTTGCCTATGTTATAAAAGTTTCTTCAAGTTTTGGGGGCTTGTTTTTTGTTTTGTTTTACTTTATTTTGTTTTGTTATTGTAAAACAGGAATTCCAGCTTAATTATGAGAGATAACTTAAGGGAAATGTAGAGTGATAGAACTTCCTGAAAATTCAGATATAGGACTATGAATATGGTTAGGTTTCTCTGAATCTGGAACTGGGAATTCAGCATTCATGGAAATTCATGGGTTCTTCCTCTTGTTTGCTAACCTTGATCTAACATACCTCTTCCCCATGTCAGATTCCTTCTGGTAGCAAGCTTTTCTTCCCATCATCACCTAATTTATCATTTATATCTTTGTCTATCATATAACTTCTGCTTACTACTCGTAGTTTCACTGAACTATAATCCTTCCCCCTCAAAACCTTGACCTGCCTATGACCTCTGCTCTACTTCGTGATTTTTTCCTATGCCTTTATCAAATCCAGCTCCTTTTGCCCACTGGATATTTACTACTACTTTAAATTTTTATAACAGGGAAATGGACTGGTCCACCTTTCCTCTTGAAGGCGAATGTCTTGACATTTAATTTCCAAACAGTAATGTGAATGCTTAATTTAGAAGGCACTGCATTTTAAAGGAAGAACTCTGTTGGAGAAAATGTTAGAATAAACTCAAGAAGAAAGGGAAGTAGAAAGCTAACTGGCTATAGACCATCTGTAGGTAGCTTTTGAATGGGCTGCCCTTGGGCCAGAAAGTTAGAGCCTTTTAGTAGATCATGGCTCCTATGACCCCTCATTTATCAGGGTAGATGGTTGCAGGAATGATTAACAAGTCTCATATACAGTTCTCATATCAAGGGAGATTTACATGACTTTTTTAATGTGAAATGCTATAGACATGTAAGGAGTAGGAAACAAATGCCTAAGATTTATTTTAAGTTCTCTATATATCCAAAGTATCATGCCTTTTTATTTTATTGCAGTTTTTCTTGCATTTATCATGTATTTCCTTCCATGTGTTCAGGCACTGTGCTATAGATACTGATAGAAATTAAACTTAGGATTTTATAGTAATCTGGGACTGCCTATTTATTTCTTTAAAGTGGGTTCAACAATTTACTAGGCTTATTTTAATAATTGGAGTTAGCTTACTGCTTCTCATTCTTCGTAGGGTTGTCCTAGTGTTTTTGCCAAGCAGAGCTCTCCCTGTGAGTGGCCGAACTTTAATAACACACCACCTTCCAAATTAAGTGTTCAGGGTTAGTTTTTGGTTGGAAGTGAATTTTCAAACAGCTGGGTTCCACTTCTTCCTGTCTTTTCCTGCCCTGTGGAAACAGAACCGTAGTTTCTTTAGTAGCTTGCACTCCTATAATTGCTGTGTTTCTTTAAATATAGCCCAATTTTGATATTCTGCATTTTTGAGAGGCAGCACAATCTCTTTAGCTCATGCTGTCAGAGTGATAGACTCCTCATTTTTTTTAGATCCTAAAACTGAATAGAACGCACTTTGCCTGACACTGCTCGATACGTAAAGGGAAGATAAGGGATCAGCTGTGTCCTTTCCATTGATACAAAATGCTCCTCATCAATACAAGTGTCTGCAGGGCCCCGTGCTCAGAAACCACTAAAATCACCAATATAAATTATCTTTCTTTGTATATGTTTGTTAAAATTATGAGGGCAGGAGGCTTCTCCTTGTACACATTGTCATAGTCTTTTTCCTTTCGCTGATGTTAAATGAAACCAGGTATAAGACAAAACCTTTAGCACCTTGGGCTTTTCTTGATGTTCTGATAGGAAAAGAAGACTAAAGATGATACTTTTGAACATAAAGCTTAGTTATCTTGTTAAAAAATATTGCTATGAAATTTGTTACGGGATGTTCTTGCTAGTCTACTAGCCAACTCAGTGTGGCTGATTTTTCCTCCCTCCTCTTTTCCTTCCTATCCTCCTTTTTTTTTCTTTTCAGTAATCTGAAATGCTTTTTTCTTTTAATCTGAAAGAACAGGGGGCAATGGCTTATTTTGTGAAGGGACGAACTGGTTAAATATGAACAGTGTGGAGCAAATTAAAAAAAGAGAGAAAATAAATAGACGAAGATAGTGCATCAGAATGCATCCTTTCCCCCACCCCGCAAAAAACAACAGACCTAAGCTAATATTAAGGCATTTGTAGATATTGATATGTCATTTTCTAATCAAGGGCCTTGTTACACTTCCTCTGTGAGAAGGAAAATACATTCCTTTATACTTGTAGCGATATCAAGCCAAGTCTGGCTTTTGGTAAAGACGATTATAATTGATTGATAAAACTCTTTTCAGGCCTCAAGTTACAGACATGATTGAGAAGCCAAGCTATTTTTATTCTTGTATTTTTACTTACTTATTTAACAATTATTTGTTTAGCTTTGTCAGCATGCCAGGTATTAATTCCAGGCACCACGTGTACAACAGTGAATAAAACATACAAAATTTCACACACATATATTGAGCAAGTTTCTCCTTCACTCAGAGTTGAATTTTTTTTAAGCAGATCTTGTTTTCCCTCTGGCTACCTTACCTTAATCTAGAATTCAGACTCTGATTTAGTGGGATCCATCGGTGCTGTCTCTTTCTCTGATGCTGACTTCGGGTGCCATCTCTTCGATTTTTCAAGCTGTTTCTCAAATATACCGGATAATATCTTTAAAACATGTTGAGCTTCTCAGAGAGATGATATTACCTTTCAAAAATGGCTTTTTGAAAGTATCAAAACAGACTTTTTGCATCTATTTTCTAGAGTCTGAAGGGATCTACATAGTTCTAGAAAGAATTACCTATGTAGATTACTGATTGGCATTTTAAAATGTGCTATTGGTAAAAAGCAAATGGATGATAAGTATGTCCCCTCCACCTTAACTTCTCCTTGACCACACAGACGGACCCTCGTTTTTTTTGCCCTGGTCATCTCCATTCTCTCCACCCGGGGTGACTTCTGCAAGTAGCAACCCTATTCCTTGGCAGCGGGTTACAGGCTAATTCATTGTTGTATTCGAACTATGTCCTTCAGCGAACCCACCTGGCTCACTGGGCGTGTGTTGATAAAGCTGTGGTCCTTGGAGGGTCAGGTGTCTCTTAATAATGGGCTATTGTGACAGAAAAACACATGCTGTTCTAGGACCATGGAAGCCTCTTTCACATTTTTCTCCTTAAATTTTCTCCCAGAGTATTTGTCATTCATGTCTAATTGTTGATTTGAAAGGTATTCATCGTCTTCACAGAAGAAACAGGTATGCACGTCTATAGAGAGAGACTTCTCCGTGTGGATGAAGTTCTCGTCACTTGACTGGTCAGAGCAAGGGTGATAATTTCACATGCTTTGATTTGGGCCTAGTCACTCAAATAAGTCTGTAAATCTGAGAGATGGTTGCAGCTGAAACAGGGGTGGGGGGTGGGGGTTGGAAAGCCCAGTCCCAGTAGCCTCTTAAGAGGTAAGAGGCTCCATGCTGAGAAGTGGATGGAACTGACAAACTTGACTCACACATACATACTCATGCAGCCATGTTTATAAGATCTTGAACTGTCTGATTAAAAAAGATTTCAATAGAAAAATATCCAAATGAAAGGTTTCTTTTAACCTCCTTTTCTTCCTTTTTTAAACATAAGTAATACAGATAGTCATGTTGCTTATTCAAGTCAATCGAAACGGTAGCCCTGCCAGTAGCTTCAAGAGCATGGCCAAAGAGAAGGGGGATTGGCTCTTCAGAAGGTCTGGGGTGAATTCCAGGGCCACCACTGGCCTCGGAGCTCTCGGGTCTTGCAGAGGCCACTTAAGTTTTCTGGAAACAGTGATAATCCCACATCTTTAGGATTATTTGAGGTTTGCATGAGAAAGTGATTGCACCTGAGAAATAATAATGGTATCTGAGCTTTATTAGTATGAATAATACTACTCTGAAATAATTCTACTCTGAAGAAGAGTTCAGAGTTGAACCCAGGATAGTGTATAATTTTACAGCAAAACGTGAGAGCGTGCCTTGCCTCTAGTGTGTGTGTGTGTTATACACTTGTCTTGAGGCAGATTGAGAAACTCTGAGCTGTGTGGGTTTATCCGATCTTTCTACATTTCCAAGCTCTTTTAAAAGTTATTATTATAGAGGAATGGCCATGTTGGCCGCTACCGACCCGAGCCAGGGTGGGAGGATGGCCCTCCGAGGGATGCTGCCTCAGAAGGGCAGAGGCTGAAGTGTCCCCTCCTCGCTATGCATCAAAAATTATTAAAACAGCAACAACAAACAGCATGAGTTACTTGACAATAAGTGAGACCTTTTCTTCTCGGCTCTGAATAAAATCCCTTTAGGGCATAAAACAATGCCATTGGATATTATAATAGTAAATTAGTACCTTTTTTTTTTTTTAAGCTTAAAAAAGCAAAAAGACTTCTCACCTTTTGTATAATCCCTGTGAGTTCTGCTGTCCTTTTTGCAACACGTTGGAATCCTCAGTGCTGTGAAGATGCCATGCAGTGATGATGTTTGAGTTTCTTTGTTGGGGTGTGCAGTAAGTATCTGCCACATCAGCGGCTCTGTACTGGCCTCCGATGGACTCAACACAGGGGGAAATAAATGTTCTCTGATCTTGAGTTGCTTAAAGGCCAGCAGGCAAATGAATATAGACTTTTGCAGAGCCGGCTAAGTTGAGCAGGATATGTTGAGCAAAGATGTGAAATTCACTAAGATCTTAGAACACTTTTTAATGGTCCTCCATTGTGCCAGTGATAAGGGGTGGTTTTCATGTAAGGGACTCAGTTCCTGGCATCACTACTAGCTGGATGTCTACCTCTTTCCCTCGTGTGCAAGTAAACAAGAGGACAAGTATATATTGAGTAGTGTCTTTGTAGAAGGAGTGTAGAATCACCTCTAATTTACCAAAAGCAACCAAAAAGTAAAACAGTTGCAAATTTTGCTGCCGATGGTAACAACTTATTGGAAGTGCAGGTCACAACAAGTGATGGCTCCTTGACTAAAAGCCACAGGGTTAAGAAATTGATAAAAAGTACAACCATTTGATTTTAATTTTGGAAAATTGTGATGTCTTGCTTACATAATGGTAGAAACAAACATAAATGCTTTTTTTGAAAGGAAGGCCTTCTGGTTATAATTTTTTTAAAACACACTTAAAATAGATGATTGGGATTTGCTTAAATCCAAGTGTATTATGACATTAAAGTAAAAAGTTCTCAAATACTTAAAATTTTACTGTGTTTGTTACCCACTCCCGAGACTTTCTAGTCACTATTTCAGGAGCTAGAACATCTTGTAAAGAATAAACTACAACTTCCTATCTCTGTTTTCCAACAATCACTCTGATAAAATGAGAAAAAAAAGAAGATATGGTAAAGAAAAGGGCCCCAAAAGTGACATAGACTCTGGTCACTAGAACTGAGCGTGTGACTTTGGATGATGAGTTTTATCCCTTAGTTTCCTTCTACTTTTTGTAAATTGTTATAACATGGGTTAGATGATCCCAAAGAGTCTATCTGACACACTCATTTGGTGAGTTGGTTTATTTATTTCTGATTCCTACTTGAGTATTTTAATGAAAATGTATTTAAAAAAAAAAACAAAAACCAACCGCATTGCTTCTGGGAGGTTCAAATGGATTTTAGGAAAACAAATTAACAGCAAAATAACAGATGATGCACACCTTTTATCAGCTCAGAAAGATCCATTTGATTTTCTTATGATTCATAGTTATGACAATTGCAAGAGAAAGCAAGCCACTGAGTTTTAAACTATTGTAACCAAACCTACCTACTGTGGCTTCTCAGCTGTTTCTGTTTAGTGTGGAAATCTAATGTGGCTGAAAACTACCGCTGATTTTTATTAAGTTGAAGTCTGGAACTTCCCCTTGTAATGATAGAAAAGCACACTTTCAATTAAAGGAAAACTGCCAAAGTTCTGAAATTCATTTATTTTATGATTACTCAGTTTAACCCTAGAAATGGGAGATCAAGCAAACTGGATAGATTTGACAGTTCTAAGGTCATAAGTTCAATTTCCTCACAAGTTGTTTCTAGATCTAATTCACTGCAAGTCATATAACCTTTCGCCTTTTGATATGCAGTCTTTTGTTGAATCATGTATCACATGAGGGTCATCCTAATCACTTTGGGTCTTGGAAAACGACAGGTAAGTCAGGCCAGGCAAAGGAATTCCAGTGGGCAAGTCTGGGAGGCAGAAGACCAATGGGTATCATGTTCCATAGCAGACTCGGGGTGTAAACTTAAACTGGCTAGCAGGCACTGATTGTTAAATTTTTAGAAATTTTGAAAGGCAGTTGTTATACCCTTAGTAGAACAGAACTGGCCATGGTGGCATTATTCACACTACGAAAATTGGCAAATGATCCATTTGGGGCTTTTTTCTCTAGAGAGCCAGTTTTCTACACATTTACCAGGCACAACACTGAAAAGACTCCAGTTAACTTTTTTTTTTCCCAAACCCTGTGGATATCCGTGTATTTCTTTCTCATAAAGACATGCCAGAATCCATTGTGTGAATGAAAGGTGTTTCCAAATCTGAATGGCTGACTGGTTGTATACAGCAATCCAGACACAGAACATAGTTTATTATTTATTTTTTCAATTTAAACAGTCATTGTTTATACTCTCTTCCCTTTATACTCTCCTTTAGTTTAAACTTATTTTTTTGTGTTCAAGGAACTTGGTGTTTCTTTGTGAGTATATAATATTCGAGGCTAACTAGAGAGTCTGGTTAGACTCACTTTGTATAATCAGAGCCATTGTAGCACAGTGAGTCCCTGGTCTGATTTCCTAGTGCTGACCACCTTACAGGTTTGAGGTGGAAAAAATGACAAGTTACTTCAACAGTTACTTTCTTAGATAGGATAAACTGAATCTTTTCTTTCACAGTGAGAAGTCACTTGTTTTTTCAAAGTACTCTAATCTTAGGTAGCTAAAATCTATGATATGAGTTCCTAAAGAAATACATGTGGCTCTGGAAAGATCTTCCTATTTCTTCTGTGATCTAAATGAACAGAATATGCTAAAGTGAGCACATACTGTATAAGTACAATATCTAAATGCAAATGCGTTTTTAAATATAGTTTTCCTGATTTCAGTGTTTGGACAATTCATGTCAACAGTATCCTCAAAAGTGTGGTAATGGAAGAGTAGAAAGGGATTATGGTGGACCAACATTGACTGTTCCCTTGAAAGGCATGATTTAAGGATATCCTTCTGAGAGAAATCCTCATTTGAGTTTGTGCACAGGACACAAAAGCCTCACAAAGAGGTAGAGCTAAAACAGTTAAACGGGTGTGCTGTACAGTAATATAGTCACTTAGTAATGAAAGGAGAGAAGCAAATGGACGACTTCTTTGGCTTGTAAAACATTCTCTGGGTCACATGCACCGGTGTGTTCTATCAGTTAATGATTCTTTGCTATATCTGCATATTCGAACAACTGATGTACCAGGGGAGAAGAAGTTTTCTTGTCATTCTATTTCCAAGAGACGAACCAGTTTCTTTCGAGCTCCTACAACAGACATATTAGAGATGGCATGCTGTGCTTGGATGATCTCTACACGCTTGCGTATATGAAGCAGGGTTGTCCAGGACACTGTGAACATGTACGGGCATCTGTGTTCTGTGTTGCCGTTACTCACATATAGAATGTGTATGGAATCGGCTCCTATTTTATGTCATATTCATCTGCATTTGCAGCATTTCAAAGACTAGTCTGAAACATCTTGGCACAGATGGGAAAAGCAGAGTTGCTTTATAAGCTCCAGAACTACAAAGACACAGATCTAACATATGATATTAATAAATAGCTTGGATTGGGGAGGCGGGGGTTAAAAATTAGATTATTTATTTAGAAAGTTGAAAGTCTTCATTTGTGATCATTACTCTGTTCTTGAAAGGAAATAGGTGCTGGGTTTTGTGTTTTGTTTTTTTCTCCCATCCTCACGTTTCCCTTCTTCCCCTTCCTCATGTTTTGAATTAAAATCTAAAGACAGACCGAAAGAGTGTATATATAACTGCAAGAAGGATGTGGTAAATCATGGCAGTGGTTTGTGATCTCACAGACATGGTGGTGTCAGGAACTAAAGACCAAAGGCGAATCCTCAGCTTCCAATGGATTTACTTGAAATCCCTCACCCTTGTAGCATATCACGGATAATAGCATATCATGGATAATTACATTTTTACAAACGGTAGAGAAAATCATTTTGACACACACATAGTATTTTCCAGCCAGACCAGCTTTTCAATCTTTTACAGCTTTCATGCGTTAAGGCTCATATTTTCTTTGTTTATTTTTAAAATATTATCATTAATAATAGGTTTGTTCTGTGGTCAGCCTCTGAATAGAAGACACTGAGGAAGACCCCTTTTTCCCTGTTGCCCCAAGCCAAACATTTGATACCTTTTCCTTTGTAGAAGTCTGTGCTACTCATGTTTTTCATTAAGAAAGTTATGGCAACCAAATTTTCATGGAGATTTTTAGGAGCTTTGGTCATTTTTCAGCTTATTGCTATGTGTAATAGAATGAATTATGTTTAGTGACAAATCACTGAAAGGAAAAAAAAACAGAAAAAAGTCACAGAAGAAATACTGTCATCGATTTCTTTGCCACTGCTATGCAGTGCAGTGGGTTCTGACTGGATAAACCTGGAAAGGTCATCCCCATTAGCCACTCAGCTGCATCGAGATTCCAGAGCATGGAAAAAATTGGGGGACAATATTTTCTTAACCCTTTCTGATCAAGTGTGGTATTTCATTTTGAAAATGAAATTAATTCCCCCAAGGCCTTTGAAACTTTAATAATACACAATAAATAAAATCATATCTAATAACCCAATGGTTTCCTTTGGCACCATCATCATCTCCTAGATGTACGGCAACTGCAGAAACATAAATACTTGCAGGCCTCGAGCGCCCAATTTCTATTTGCTAAATAAACTTGGCTTGCTTTAAATTCCTCTGTGTGCAGTCATTAATACAATCCACTTTGACAGCATTTAATTAAAGTGCTTTTCTCTATTAAATTCATTAAAAGTCCTTCCCCCCCGCCCCCCCCCCCCCCCCGCCAACGCCCCCGTGTGTAACTGCTTTCCAGATGCTGAGTGGCAGGGACCTCTGAGCCTCACTTTAAATAACTTCTCATTTCTCTTTGTAAAGTGTTTATTACATTCAATTTAGGAACTGTTAAATATGGCTTAGAAAGAAAGTCAGATTCTAGGACGTGTTCGCCATCCCTTTAGCAATTCTTTGAAAAACAAATGTTAGTTTAATTCATCTGAATAAGCATTTATTATCTGAGTATTTTTCTTATAGTCTGTTAACACTCCTAGGCATTTAAGCTGGGATGTAATAAAGATATGATTTTCCTATCAGGGTTGGGGAATTTGCGTGAGTTCTAAGCAGGTACTTGGCTTGAATATCTTTGCCTGCAGATTCAGGGGGCGTGAGTGTAACACTCCAGTATTAATAGATTATTGACAGTTTAATGTCTTGGCACCTACTTAACCCATGCAGTATAATAACC
Source organism: Procyon lotor (assembly GCA_028646535.1). Taxonomy (NCBI): domain Eukaryota; kingdom Metazoa; phylum Chordata; class Mammalia; order Carnivora; family Procyonidae; genus Procyon; species Procyon lotor. The sequence goes on from CM053605.1 coordinate 29,781,297, forward strand.
AGGAAGCTGTCTGATATGAAAGCAGTCAATAGCATTTTCAATCAAAACCTTTCAGTTAATTGCTGGTTGACCTTAGAGATTTCCTTTAGGCAATGCCGTCTGTAGTTTAGACCAAAAGGTCCATATTGATTTGTAGAGTTTATTCAGAGATGATTATTTAATACCCATTGCTCCAGTATATGTGGTAAATTTTGCCTTTTCTTTGTCTACCAAATGAATTGTCTTTTTGGCAGTGCTTTTCACAAATACTCCCTTTACCAGCTCCACTTTGAAAATACCTCATTAAATCTGTTCTCTTCTCAGAAATAGAAAGTTGGGAATCTTGAGGGAACACATGATCAAGTGTTTTAATATGATAATAGAATTTTCATACAATTTCTTGTTCAGTCTGCCATTACGGTTCCAACAGAGAGCCTGACAAAGCTAACCACAATACTTTTAGTAAGAGTGGTCCTAGAATACCTTACACACGCACACACACACGCGCGCGCACACTCACCACACCTGACAACACAAACATTCTCTAATGCCACATGCTTGTTGGTCTCCGGAAGTGTCAGTGTGATGGCTTATATTTAGCTTCTAGATTTTCTGTACTTCCATGATTTATTTAGTTTTAGTTGAATGTTTTTAAAAACAAATTTTAACCAAGTCTAAATGAACTATCAAGGCAGGCAGGAAACAGCAAAGGCAGTTCCTGGCCCCAACTTTAAACCATTTTGCCTTACTTTGGATTGTGTGGTGTAGAAACTACAGACATCGAATCAAAGAGGGGACAAAAAATAAAGACTTTGAATTAGTTTTGTTACTTTTATTTTTGGGGGGTTCTTCGCAGTGGATTAATGTCATTCATTATACTCCAAAGAGAAACATTTTTGGTGTTTAATATTTGTTTTAGAGAAGACGCGTAGTGCTTTCTGTGGCATTTTACAGACAGACAGCAGTCTGTCACATTTCACTCAGTTGGGAGCCATTTTATCTGAGGCTTTTCTTGTGATAGATGACTCATTTTGAAGCAAATGTACCTAGTTTTTGTATATTCTCTTTTTAAAGGTTCCCTTTCTTTGTCTTTTGTGGATTCTGTCATTGTTATTTGTTGTTTTGCTATTTTGCCTCCAGCAACTTTTTTTTTTGTCATAGAAACTGCTGTAGGCCTTTTGAGCTCCGTTGAGGGTAGAAATATTTCTACTGACCGGGGAGGGGGAGAGCGAAGCAAACTGATGAATGTGTTAGTTTTATCCCTGAGAACGGTAACCCGCTAAAGGTATATCTCTGAACATCAGACAGTTTGGGGGAATTAAAGAACTGCGTGAGCCCCCCTGTATGGTATTGTTGGCCACGCAAAATATATGTGTGAATTTAACACGTTACTACAAACTGGTAATTCAACTCTTGTCAGTAATAAGTGTATTTTGTAAGGAGTGCCTGTGTGAACTTGCCACTTCTCCCCTTAGAGCTTTTACATGTATTCTAAATGTTAAGAAGACTTTTGGTTTGTATCACATGGCTGCTACCAATACAGAAAAATTCTGGAAATTTTAGGATAAACTGCTCCCTCGAAACATAGCACCTGAACCCTGTGGTGTGTGGAGATGAATGTAACACAGACTCTACCCCCCAGGCGCACACAGGTTCGTGGTGAAACAGGTACGAGGACAGGTGACTGCCATACAGTATGTAAGTGCAGAGACGGTGAGGCACAGAAGAAGGACACGTTTGCCCAGAACCTGGTGAGCAAGAGGACCCGGAAGGCTTCCAGGAAGCAGTGCCGCTCGGGGTCCCTTACAGAATTCCTCATTAGAGGAGCTTCCTGGGCAAAGGAGACAGCAGAAGTGAGGGCACAGAGGTCAGAGGGACAGAACAGCAGGAGGCTGGGGCCTCGGCTTTGGAGCACTGCCCAAAAGGCACCGGTTGAAGGACAGGGACAGGGACAAAAACTACAGTTGGGTCTCAGGGCCTTCTTGGATTCGAGAGAGGCCTTGACCCATCTTAAGGCCACTGAAGGCCTTTGGCAAGAGGCTCTGTTGGCCAAGGCAGGACGCCTGTTGGGAAGAAGTTGTGGTAATTCAGACAAGAGAGATTATCAAGGACAGAGTAACAGTAATAGGTACATAGGGAGAAGGGAAAATTAATCCAAGAACTGTTTAAGAGCAGTGATCAGCAGCACATGGGATTGACTAGATGTGGAGTTTCAGAAGAGGGAGGGGAGTCAGCAAGAACCCAGACTGTGGCTGGGGCAAGCTGGGTTGAGGAGGTCTTAGGGAACCAGCTGAGAGCATTGATGATTAATTCCCTGTTAATGTCATTTGTAAGTATGTATTGTGCTGAGTTTTCAGCTATTAAAGGAAGCCCCCTCCCCCAAGCAAATTCACATTTGAAAGTATAATGACTTGACAGTTCTAGTGTCTAAAGACAGGGTAAGCAAATATGCTTAGAAAAGCGAGGGCATTGTGGCACAGAAACAAAACTGGACTTGCTTTGTGAGTCTGGGTAGATAAGGATGCTGTCTGACTGGCCTCCTGGAAATAGAACGGCTCATCCACAGCTTGGAGACTGGACTCTTTCTTGTGGGAAAAGGAATTGCCTATCTAGTTACCTCATCCTAGGGAATTAGGGACTGAGATTTCTCTTCCCAGTGACCATCCTTGGGATGGTCTTGAGGAAAGCACTGTCTAAATAAGAGGGCCCGGTCCTGTCTGCTTTCTACCTCTCACCGCATGTACTTACCACAGAGTTCAGAAGCTCAGGGTTCCCCGTACCTCATTTCAGTTAGTAAGATCATTAATGTGGAGGGTGCAAACCCTGTGTCCGCATAATGAACCAGAAGTGGTTTAGAATTTAAAAGGGTACTCTAGAATTAACCTTTGGGGAGTTTTACCTCACATCATTTAATTTTTCCATATTCTTTTTCTCTTGAAAGAAAATGATACCAAGGCAAGCCAGTCTCTGATGAAACTAAATGAAGTTGAAAACTAACGGTTGTGTTCGTTAAGCTCTCCTTGACACCTTTTCATTGGTAAACCACAAGGAATCTACCCTAGAGATCAGCGGCCTCTACCTCACAGTCTGAGGAGAAAACCCCTCTTTGATCATTTGACTTTGTTTACCCAGTTTGGACTTCAGGGTATAATAAACCATAATATGTCAGTGGTGTGGTAATCCTAGATATTTAGTCTTTTACCAGAATGGCTGATTATAATGCACTGCTTAAGATTCGCTTTCTATAAAAGGAATATTTGTACTTTTATGTGTTTGATTCGCACAGTACAGTTTTCTCAAGTCCTGTTATTAAGTGGTTACATCCAGAAAGCGAAAAATATGCTGAGGTAGTATTTTATTGGTGAACATCTAATATTTTCACTAACCATACTGTCAGATTGTTCTGACTTCTGAGTGCCCCATCTGTAAAAATTACACAGAAAATGTGGCCTATCGTGGGATTCTGAATAGCCCATGTGAGGCCTCAAGCACATGGATTACCTTCTCTCTTCTTTCTCCCCCCAAGTAAAGAATGTAATCCACACACCCCTTCTTTATAAGTAATTCAAGCCCACTTCTTTAAAGAACTTGGAAAACAACATAACTGCAGTGTCACTAGTTGCGTTAATACATAAATACCATCACAATTGTGGGGATTTTTTTTTTATCTTAAACTGAGTCTTGGCTGAACTTTATCAGGAAAAGTATCTCTTTTTTATACGAGCAATTTTTGACAAGATTGGGCATATGCTTTTTAAAAATGGTACACAAAGATAGAAAAAGGAAAAAAATCCCTTTATAACGCACTCAAAATTAACATGTAGAAGAGGAACTTCTCCATAATGTATTCCAATTTTTCCTAACTTCTTTGTCTTCACTTTTATCTCTTCACTCGAAACATTGAATAGCCTCTGCCATTCTTAGTGTCATTTTATATTTTAATTAGATGTTCATTCATATTAACGGGAATTTGTGTTAAAACTTACATTTAAGCAGAACATATTTTTGTATTTTTTCCATTTACCAGCTAAACAACAGTAAGCACATTTGTTACATGTTAGTCCCAGAAGTGTATGATTTAGGGATCAGAGCTCAATTTCATATATTCACTTCCTCCTCTGACAAATAAATGCACTGGCAGCCTTCGGCATGGTGAGATTAGTTTGTTGTTGTTTTTAAGAAACAAGAAGTCCAAAAGATAGCAAGCACTTTCATGATATCCTGATTTTAGGATTTAAAGAACAAGAGAAATTTGACCTAGGACTACCAAGTCACATTAGATAATCTGTGTGTAAATCAGGGAGAGTAAGGGTTTATTTTACTGCTTTAGAAGTCGCTTGAATTCATTCGGGAGCTCTACCTTAGGAATCATTATGAAAGTCTTCATTGACACAGTCTTTGGCTGGCTACAGGATGTCTGTTCTTACAAGATGTATCTGTTCTCTACCTCCATTTAACTTAACGTGTTTTCACTTAAAAGGAATCAAAACTCTGCTCTGGTTAAACCCATTGGATGATATTTATTTATCAGAAGTAGTTGCTGTAATCTTTTCTTTTAAGCTTACCTTGAATTTCTGTTAAAAAATCAAGTTTCAGATCTCACTGGGTCATGTATTACTGGCATTTGATGAAGTTATTTTCATTTGGGTCACATTTTACTTCTCCTGAGACTTACTTAGTTGACTAGATGCACTGTTTAAGAATTCTAATGGATTGTTCTTATTTTGAACCCTTGCATATCTTTTTCTCTTGGCCTTTTGCCATTAGCGAGGTATTATGAATTTCCAGATTGGTTCTTTTTATACCATTATGAATTCCTGGTACTCAAGTCATCCTAACTTTTTACCCTTTTCATTTAGTTACCCTAGTGTCTTTCAGGTGACTTAAGAGCTTTTCTTTCATTCATGCCGGTGCAGAAGCAACTCTTCTCTGGATTATACCAATGAGACAAATCATGTGTTCATTTAAAAATCAGAATCCCAGATCTGGTCATATCTATCTTACTCTTATGTCACTTTAACTCAAATATAAGGTCTCTAAAGACACTTTGATAATATCTGTACCTCGAATCTGGTCTTCAAAAGATAGGCCTTCTCTGTGAATTTTTCGGCTAAGCTTTGGGATTTGAGAAGACATTGTGAAAGGCAGTGGAGGCGTATGGGAACAGGGAAGAAGTTAATGCTCATGGGGGTCAGGCAAATGAGATTGGCATGGGTGGGCTGGGAGATGGGTTTTCTCAGGCAGAAGGACACATGGTCATGGCCTGGACCATCCTGAAGAGTTTGTTCTTCCTGGGCTCACATTTGTGGAATGGTTTTGGTCATGTTAGGCCCTCGATGGTCAAACAAATTAATTTTCCCTCCATCAGAAGATGCTGATGGAGGGCAAGGTATAATTGCCGTTAGGTTCAACATATGTCCATGTTTTACCTTTCTTAGATTCTGACAGGAGAGGTGATTATTTTTTATGTGGCATGATGTCTGTTTGAATGAGATGGAGTCATCTTGAGCCTGCTTAATTCCCTGTCGGTCAGCTCATCTCCTTATATTGGAACAGCAGCTTACCCAGCCACCTCCGCGGTGTTTGCAAATTCTGACCACTTCCAATAGTCGGATGAATGACTGAAACATTCTTTTTTTTTTTTGCCCTCCAAACCATACCAAAGTTGTTGGTATAGTTGTTCTCAATTTGTTACCAAAGAGGAAATGATATAAGCCAAGGGCTGTTTTAAGAACTATGCTTCCTCCATCCCCTAAGTTTATTTTAACAGATTATTGTGTCACAGTGTTTTTATGCTTTTATCTTTGACCAAAGTGTTTATTTTGAGAAACAATTATTAAACTGCATTAAAAACATACACGATGTTCCAATACCATCTTGGTTACAATATTAAAGGAAACTCAGACTAAGGCTGGATGAAATTGAACACATATTTCCATGTCAGACTTCCTACCATTTTGCTTGTTTGTATTGATTTCTCCTGACATGCTCTTCTTTTATTGAGAACTACTCTTTTTTTATTTTTTTCTTACTCTCTTTCTCTCTCTCTCTCTCTCTTTTTTTCTTTTAAATCCCCTTCCTAGAGCTGTATGTGCTAAGAGCAATTGTAAAAGGAGACCAACTTATATTAAACCTGCCTGGAGTCAAAATGTAATCTAACACCTGTAGTCTGCAATTTGTCATCACTTCATGGATACTTGTGGGTTTTTTTGGTTTGTTTTTTTTTTTTTTTTAATAACAGATTTCCTGAGTTTTGACCTTAGGATACTGTATAATCCAAAAAAAGCAACAAAACTAAACCATGGTTTTTAATAAGTCTTATAATAGAGTTAGGATGTGAAATTACAACTGTTAAGAGTCAACTCAAGTAACATCATTTGAAGTCAGAAATAGTGCTGAGTTGTTTATCTAGGAGAATGTTTTGCCTGCAAAAATTCAAGAGACAAATCATAATGCGTGTGTAATTTTTCTTACACTCATTTTCCAAGACCTTCCTTGGTGACTTGGCACATGTAAGGATGTTTTTAACTGAAGGGGCATTCTGCATTTTATATTAAATGTTTTGTTTTCATTAGGAGAAAGACAGCTATCTGTTGAGCGTGATTCATGTAGTTGAGAGTTTTCAAACTTTTGGCCTCACTATCCCCGTTCATTCTTACTATTAAGGACTCCAGTAATAATGTATCTATTAATATTTGCCACATTAAAAATGAATTCTGAGAAAGCTTTAAATGGTTATTAATTTTAAAAATAATTATAAATAATATATGTAAATGTTATATCTTTATGAAAATAACTGTATTTCCAAAACAAAAAAAATGAGAAGAGTTACCATTGTTTATATATATATATATATATATTTGCAAATATTTTAAATATTTGGCTTAATGGATTCTCATAATTGCTTCTGCATTTAATCTGATACAATATGTGGCTTTGGTTGGAGTAAAAGAAAATCAAGCCTCACCCAGACAAGTGATTAGGAAGGGGAGGAATATTTTAATAGCCTTTCCAGGTAATTGTGATATTTTTCTTTGTTACTACAGGAGAACCTTGCAAATGGTAGTTTTGTAAAAGTTAGTGGCAAAGTGGAATCTAAAGTCATACTGATAAACTTGCATACTTTATAATTCAGTGGTCTGCCTTGCACTTTGAATGGATCTTTTATCTATACATAATTTTGTAATATGCATTGGTCATTTGGAAAATATTGATTTGCTGAATGATGTGGATCTTCCAAATGCTAACACATTTCATTGTATGACTTTATTCATTCATTCATTTATTCATTTATTATTTTAAATATTTATTTGAGAGAGAGTACAAGCAGGGGGAAGGGGGGGAGAGAGAGAGAACTCAAGCAGACTCCCCACTGAGCACAGAGCCTGATGTGGGGCTTGATCTCAGGACCCTGAGATCTTGACCCGAGCCAAAATCAAGAGTTGATGCTCAATGAACGAGCCACCCAGGCGCCTCCATTGTATGACATATTTAAAAATTTTGAGGGCACCTTCAGCTCTGGTCATGATCCTAAGGTCCTGGGTTTGAGCATCGGACTTCCACTCAGCAGAGAGTCTGCTTCTCCCTCTCCCTTTGCCTGCTGCTCCCTGCTGGTGCTCGCTCTCTCTCTCTGTCAAATAAATGAATAAAATTTTAAAATATAAATAAATAATTAAAAAAATAATAATTTTGGTTAGATTACCACCAATATCATCAGGAGAGTCTTTAAATATTGGGGAGCTATTAAGCATATAGCAGCAGCTACATGTTCTCCAAAATTCTAATTTTTCACTCAGAGGGTCAAATTTTATCATTGGCAAAAATATGCTCAGATTATATTCTTTGAAGTGGCAGACTCACTTCATTTTTAAGAAAACGTCTGTCAGATACCTAAGTCTGAATAACTATATTTTGTTGTCTGTTAGTTATTCTTTAAATAAAAATGAGATTCCATGACAAAGGTGGCTAGATCAGCTTGCAGATCAGATAATCATGCAAGGACTCTTCCTCATGACCTCCATCCTCCCCCAGGATGGGAGGGAACATTCTATACAAGTATAGGAACATTCTATACAAGTTCTTTATGTGCACTTCCCGTTTCCTCACAGACTTTTAAAAAGAGGAATATTCAAGGGTTGAGTTTATATAATGAATAACCCATTACTGCATCATCAAGGACATTCTTGAAGGAAAGTGGCATTTTTACTGGGCACACGTGGCCGTGAAGAATACAGCTACCAGCGCAGTTTGGTGCCATTGACTTAATTTATTTTCACAGGTCAGCGATTCCCCCACTGTTTCTTTTGTACCATCGGTATAAATTTCAGCATGGCTCCAAAGGCAAACACTGTCTTAGTTTTGCCATGAAAATAGTTTTGATGTTCTAGACCTCTTGACAGGGAATTAGTATTTCCCCAGGGGTCCATGGACTACATTTTGAGAACCACTGATAAGGTAGTGTTCCTAAAAGGATCCCAGGCTGTGCATATACAAGGTGTCACCTTGAACGGGTCTATGACTGTGAGATATAATTCTATGTGACAGATGCTTAAAAGGCAACTTCTCTGCATTAGGGGCCATGTTAAAGAACAAAGATTTATGTAGCATATGAGTGAAAGAAATACAGGAACTTACTGGTAGACCTGCCCATCTTTGGAGTGAAAGACAAACAGGTCTCTGAATTTGTTGCTAATTTTTGTAATAAGCCTAAGTGATAGAAAAATACATGAGGCATTATACTACTGATTCTTAAATCCTCCTCTCATTTTTTCATGGTAGTTATTACTTACAGAAGTCTTGCTTATGATGAGAACTCTGCTAACTACTTAGCATACATTATCTCACGGAATCCTCATCACACTGGAAGGAATATTTTACAGATTAACAAGCTCTGTGGCTCAGAGAAAGTTGCTTGCTCAGAATTCCAAGGCTAGTAAGTAGATGTGCTTTTCAGGGCAAGGACTAGATTCAAAGCCAAAATTCTGTGACTCCAAAACTCCTACTCACAGCTCACATACCATGCCATTATTGTATGGGTTAAACAGTGCCCTTCAATTTTTTTAAAAATAAGAAATGGTTAAAAAAATCATATTTGCTTTCAGATACCCAGTAGATATATGTTCCTATGAGTGACGGTTTATTTACTTTTTAAACATAGTTTTGCTAAAATGTAATAATAACAAGTTATGCAAAACAAGCATAATAACTGGACTGAAAATAAAGAAGAAAGAATATGGAATTAATCTAGTAGAGCAGAACAAAGACATACTGGCCACTTACTGTGTGCTAGACATATGGTGTGCCAATATGTAGCTTGCAGTCCAGTAAGTGAGATCGATATATAATGGTTACATTAATATTTATATTAATTAAAAACCATTAATGCTAAGTTCTTCCCACTGAAAGTTTTTGAGTCAAAATTACTTGTCTTAAATGCTGATTTGGGGGAAAAGGGAATATTAGGGGAAGAGCTAGATTGTTGAAACCTAAATATCTCAGTTACATGATACTTTATATATAATATATTTTAAAATGGCACCATTCACTCATTTATTTATTTAACAAATTCTAGTCAAGTTATGAACAGGGGCTTTTCAGGTGTTCCAACCAATTCTTCTCATTGCCTGTTAAATATATTTTCTCAGGACTTTTAGCAGAAGAATGCTTTTTTGTGGATCAACTATTTTACATTCTGTTGTCATAGATGAGGTAAATTAAACAAGTAAAAATAATTCTGGTATTAACGCAAAATAAATGTAGACAAGGTCATCTTGTCCGTGTTCTCATCACCTGCTGATGAGCGTCACCATTTAGGACCTGAAGCTGTGGGTAAAGCTCCATCCGCTCAGTAAGACTTGTCACAGAGATGTGGTTGCATCCACCTGGGAAAACTTCTGTTTCAACCTATTACCACACTGGGTCAGCCACCCTCTACAGTCACCTTTCTAATAATTTCTCATTTTCTCTATATAAAAAAGACCACAGAGTCTTGGCTTATTATAAGTAATCCAGTTCACCCCATAATGATACAGTGAATTATATACTTTCCTGAACTTAATCATTCAAGATCTCACTTCCTTCCCTGCAGGCAAAAACCATTATACTTTACACATGGCTCCCAGCTGGTTTTCATTGAGGCCTTCAAAATCTATTTGAACACTGAGAGGTTTAAGAAGAGCTGCTTTATCTTTCTTAGTTGACTTTTGTCATGGTACCATTTTGTCCTTGTGTTTTCAAAAAATTTCCAGTTTTGAAGGCAGAGAAACAACATGGGTCCATATGATGGTTGTGCTTTGTCACCGGGCAAGGAAGTTTGGGCTTTTATTTTGAAGTTGATGTGTCTTTTGAATATATTTACAACTTTTATTTCTTTGTCACTATGGTTATGTCCATTTATATATGTGTATATCATATTTCAACCCAAAAAGGTTTAAGCAAGTAAATAAGGAATTTATTAGACTTTTAACTTTCTATTTGTTGATATCCTATCCATAACTTATTCATCAACATTTAATTGTTGGTGATAAGACTACTTATTAGAAAGCTTTGTAAATTAGTAGGTCCAATTATAATAGACACATTTTTTTGATAAACCGACACTTTTTTTTTTTTACTCCTTTAACTAGGATTGATTGTCTTCAACATATTTCCTTTCAGACATGATAAGCACCTCTGATGAAGAAGGCAGCTATCAATTAAGTGTAAATTAACTGTTCTCTTGAGGATAGAAGTACCAGTACATTCTTCTGGTTGTTGTTATGATAGTGTTGCTATTTGGGATGCTCTGTTGAAAGTCCAGTAATATATTGAGTTTTTCTTACTCAGTATGTGGCTCTATGAAAATCTCTCTTCTCTTTAGTAATAGTGGTGGTTTCAAGCCCTACTATACTGCTGGCTAAATCAGATTGTGATTGCAGTTCATTGAGGGCTTTCCATCACCTTGACAGTAGAATGCCAGGGTCTGGCCCTGGCCCTCTCAGTCACCATTTCTCTCTGGCATAGGGCTGTTCACCACTACTTTCTGTGATGGTGAAAGTGCACTCTCCAATATGGTTGCACAATGTGACAATCAAGCACGTGGGATGTGGCTCATTCGACTGAGGAACTAAGTCTTGTTTTGTTTTCCTTTTAGTTTCAATTAATCTAACAAAATGTAAATAGCCCCATGTGGCTAGTGGCTGTTGTACTGGGTGGTGCAGCTCTAACGTGCTGCCTTCCTTGATGTTCTTCATCATTCTTCATCATCATATATATTCCTCCCTACTGTGCTTTTGCTCACCGTTTCCTTTGCCTGGAATACTCTTCTTTATGGCTTGTTCCTCACTTCCTTCAGACCTCTGCTCAAGTGCTGCCTCCTTAAGGAGCCTTCCTTGAGTCACTGTATCTAAAATGACTTGCCCTCTCCCCAGTTATCTTCCTTTTGCATTACTCAATTTTTTGCTTGTAGTATTTATTACTACCTGGTATTTAATTTATGGTCTGTCATCTCAAAGTCTAGAAAGTTGGTTCAATTTTCTTATGTAATCTTGTTCATAGAAGGCAGGGGAACATAAATGCTTAAGGGCATGGGATTTCAAATCAGGCAGATATGTTTTGGAATAGCAGTTCTGCTACTTATAAGCTACACAGCCTCACGCAGATTACCTCTACTCTTTCTGAACTCCAGTTTTCTCATCATAAAATAAGGGCGAAAATATCTACCTGTAGGATTACTGTGAAAATAAATAAAATTAAGTAAAATTAACGTATTTCTAGCATTTAGGTCAGGGTTCAGCTCATTAACTTTACATGAATGCTACCATCTATTACTTCTACTAGTCCTACCACCGCTATTATTATTGAAGATCCTTAGATATTTCAGTGCTATGAACACTAATTGTCATTGAAAAACTGACAAGGGCTATGAAATAAAACTCTGTAGAGATAACCAGAGATGAATTGTTGACTAATTTAAGTTGAATTGTGATGGAAGAAAAATCTATACCAAAACAGAGCTAGAATGAATGATCAGGCTTCAGTTTGCAAAGGTCAAAAGTGAAGAGATGGATGACTCTCTTTACAGAAAGATATAGTCTATCATTTGGGAAAATCATGTGAAGAGAGATGGTGGGCGTAATGAATAGAAAAGGTCAACTACTGGCCCCATTTTGAAAAAGAGGAAAAAGGATGAGACTTGGGCAGTTTCTTTTACTTGAGTATCTGGGAAGATGCTCCATTAACAACCTTAACTTAAAGAAAAGTCCCAGAAAAGAATAATCCAGTTGTATGAAGAACTTGTTAGAAAAGAACACATATCTCTATTCATTTGGCAGGGCATTCTCTGTCTTGGTTGAAGTAATTGTAAATTTTGTGGTTTAAAGGAAAATAAAATCAGCCAGAACATAGATGCCTGAATTATCCCATGAGCTGAGGAACAGGATGACTTCTTGGTCCATCCAACAGGAATCAATGGCTTGGCCTCTCACTTAAGTTACTAAGGGCACGTGGTGGGGACAGAAACCAGACTTGATTCATCTAGTTAACTAACAAGGAATTTTGAGCATCTCTGAGAAATTCAAACAGAAAAACTAAAATTCAGTTAAGTGGGAATTCGGAAACCTATCTATCCTATGAAGATGAGGCTAGAAGAGTTGACATTATTTACTCAAGATGTAAGAAAATGAAGAAAAGTTCCTGCTATTTCTATGGGAGGATCTTAAGATGGGGTTGTATTGTTTGTCCTTTCTCAGAAAGACAGTTTTGTAAGCATTAGGCTTTATTCTACTTTCGTTTAGAGTTTTTACACCACTGGCAGGGACACACTGTTAAGAATTCCTTGATTGTCAAAATAATAAGCCACTGCAGATGGTTAGTGAGAAAATCTATGCAGTGACTTTTCTTTTTTTTGTATTGATTTTTTTTCTTTCTTCCTTAAAAATTGTCAAGAGACAATAAACAACTTTCTGCCTAGGTGGCTCAGTCAGTTAAGCATCTGCCTTTGGTTCAGGTCATGATCTCAGGATCCTGGGCTCAAGCCCTACATCTTCTCCCTCTCCCTCTGTGATCTCTCTTGCTTTCACTCTCTCTCAAATAAATAAGTACAATCTTTAAAAAAAAAAAAAAAGAGAGAAAAAGAATACTTTGAAGGGAATGAAGCTAATTGGGACAGAACTTGGGGAATCATTTGGTCACAGGTCTTATGCATATTGTGGTTGAAAGGGAATGACAGCCAGTGTGGCGGTGTGACTGAAAAAGCTCAGGCAGGCCCTTTTGGTAACTTGTAAGGCAGTTTCACTTTAGAGCTGCTCATTTTGTCATTCTCTGTTTTGACTGCTCTCTCCTTATCTGCTTGAAGATGCTCAAAATGTCATTTAAGCTTCTTCCTGTAAATATTGTCATGCCACCCAACTCACTGCACAATATTGTCAGACCAGAAATAAAACATTTCTCTTTGTAGATAATTTCTATTGCTGTTAGTTCTCTGAGAACCATCCCCTCTTCTGTGATAGGCAGTGACATTACTGTTGTCCCTTGGAAACCTACTTTCTCACACTGACAGGTCCCTGTGTTTATAATTTCCAATGTAAAGGGTTTTCCTGAGGTGCTGCCTATTTCCAGGTTATTCTTTTTTTTTTTTTTTAAGATTTTATTTATTTATCTGAAAGAGAGCATGAGCAGGGGGAGGGGCAGAGGGAGAGGCATGCTGAGCAGGGAGCCAGGTGCGGGACGCGATCCCAGGACTCTGGGATCACGAACTGAGCCGAAGGCAGACGTTTAGCGGAGCCACCCAGGTGCCCTCCAGGTTATTCTTGATCCAAATACCACCTTACCGAGGAACCGTGAGGATTAAGTAAACCAATCGGTGTCAAGTTGTTAGCTCTGCCTGGCCCAGCAGAAGTGGGCCTGCCTGGCCCAGCAGTAAGCGTCCAATAAGCGGCCTCTCTTACTGTTGTTCCACTGTTTCATGTGTGGCTTCTCTGCCTCCATGTGTTAGCAATGCAAGAGTCTATGAAAGCAGAGGTGAAGGCGGCCACTTGGTTGGACCTAGAAGAAGAACAAACCCTATCATGCAGAAAGATTATAGTAACTTCAAAGTCTAGTTTTGGAAAATCTCTTTAAATCTAACCAGTGCAAAATGGAAAACCCCTAAAGAACCAATCTAATTATTTAACTAAATGGAACCATTATGCTGACTTTTACTACAGAAGGCAAGCATAATTTAGAAAATGGGGCATTTTAATTCTCTTTTGTTTTCCAATTAACGCAATTACTCTAATAGGAGGTACTCGTGCTTGGGTATATATGTTCTTTGAGAACATATTTCATATATAATTTCAGTCTCTCTCTCTCTCTCTCCCTCTTTCTCTTTCTCACCAAAAAACAAAATCCTCACCTGTTGACATAGTGGTTCATTTATTACAATGGTCAGGCTGCCCAGATTATGGCCTCAGAGCAAATGTCTTCTGCCATCAAAGTGCCCTGAACAGGCCCACAGCGCAACTCTACGTTCCCTTCCGGCTATAATTAGGACGCTGAAGTAACAGAGCTCTCAGTTTTTTGCTGATGCCAGCTTACCACAGCAGACCACATGAATTTACTCTTAGTTGAAAGTAGTAAAGAAAATGCCAAGAACATTCATTTTAATTGGTCAACATTATATGGACCTTTAGTGCCACTGTTTTATGGTTCTGTGTTTTAGATTTCTTTCTGCCACCAGCCATCAGCTTATTATGATGGATATTCTTACTCACATTTGATTATCTTTTTTTAATTATTTTGATTGTTACGTGATTGCTAATTATCATTTGAAAAGTTTCATCCTCTCCTGCTTGTTCTTATCTTATTTAGGTAACAATTTCCTGTGCCCTAGTATTTTCTAAATCCCATGTAACAGACTGACATTTTCACATTCATAAGGAACTATTTTCTCATCAGATGGTCCCTGAGCCTGGGAGAGGTGGCGGGATTTTTTTTTTTCTCTTAGATGCTTGCTTTGATGTTGCTATTTCATAGCCAAAAACGAAAATGGGTCATGTGGGTAGTGGCGTGTGGTCATGGTAGTAAGGGGGGGGGCAGTGGTGGTATACCATCAATTCTTTAACAGAAATAGATGTGTTTTCTTCCATACTGATGGGATTGATTTCCCTCTGGACTCTGAAAAATGTGTGATTTGTTGCTCTAACATGAAAGAGACTGCATAAAATAGGAGAGAATGGTAAAAAGAGAAATGTATGTTTTTTAAAATGTGAACTCAACTATTCTTAAAGGCTCTGGGAGGACCCAGAAAGTTAGGCACTGATCTGAGCATAGGAAATGTGGTCCTTGTCTTTGGGGTTGACATAACGGTTTTTCTACAGATGGGCACAGTAGCCTTTTAGTTATGTACTATTGCTGCTGCTGGTTTTGTAAGGTGTGAGTAGTGGCTGAGGCTCCCCTCCAGGATCCAGCAATCCTCTCCCCTCACCTGTGGCGAGAGCAGGAGCAAGCCGTTAGGACAGTCTCCTCTATAGAGCTTTCTCTCTTTGGTCAAATTGAAGAGGTTCGTAAATAAATACTAAAATGGGAGATTATTTCCTGAAGAGAGACGATGTTGAAGAAGCAGTTAATGAAGACGAAGATTAAGCTTGCCAAACTAGGGTCAACTGACAGAAACTAAAACAATTTAGTTATGAGTTTGGTGTCCTTTATTCAAGGAAGACAATCTAGGGGTTGGGAGAGTATAGTACCTTACAAACAGTGGAGCGCTGTTTCTGAAGGACTTGGGGCAAGATCAGGTTTTATAGATCATTAGAAGTGACAACACAAACAGGGCAGGAGTGGCTGGGGTTGCATACCTGATCTTAGAAAGATCAAAGAACAAGAAAATAAAAAAAAAAAAAGAATGAGAAATTAAGTGTGGAGCCCAGAGTTGGCTTGGAGTTTGGGGATTGGCTGACAGGAAGTACTGTGTTCCTGGTCAAGGGACCCGTTTACAGGAAGGAACTCAGAAGTTCAGTCTTCCGATCCGCCACCATGGGCAAGAGCACCTCCATCTTGGGTCCAGAAATTTAAACACTAGAGATTTTTTCTGTTTTGTTTAGTTTTCATTTTTTAATAAGTGGGGAATATGCAGAGGTAAAAGAGAAATTTCAGTTAATTACAACAACTAGAAAACCTGAACAACTAAGGATTAAAAAACAGAAATTGGGGAGTGTGTGCGAAACAGAGTATTAATAGTTTATAGTGATATTGAGGTCCATCTATGTGAGTATAAAGTAGCCACTTAAAATTCTTCGTTTAAGAAAAATGTTATGTCTTTAAATTAATTTGGAAATCTTTGTATTTTTAAAAAACATTATTTAAGGATCAATATCCAGGCTGAAAGAAAATAAAAGTTCTTCCTAATTTTATGAAGTATTGATTTTCTGGCTGAAATACCAACTATTTCTCTGTTCCACTCTTAAGGGTAATTATGAGGCTGATGGTAATAATTACTATCATTTATTGGATGTTTGCCCTAAACTTGAGGTGGACAAACTATGGCCCGTGGCCAAATCCAATCCACCACTTGGTTTTGTAAATAAAGTTTTATTGGAACACAGCCACGCTCATTTGCTTGTCTATTACTCATGGCTGCTTTCGAACTACAAAAATAGAGTTGAGTCATTGCAAAAGAGACGGTATGGCCCTGCAAAACCTACAATATTTACTATCTGGCTCTTTACTGAGAAAGTTTATCAACCTCTGATTTAAGGTAAGCACTATTCATTGCATATATTATGTTACTTGATTCTTAAAACACCTCTAGGAAGTCAGTGTGTTATCCTTCTTTTGTAGATATTGAAATTGAAGATTAAAGATGTTAGTGCCTGGTACCCAATTAAGTGGAAGATTCTGGACTTGAACCCATGAGGTCTGATTGGAGAGCCTGCACTTTCTGAGTCCCATTTCTTTGCCCTCAGGCTTTTAGAGAGGTGGTGTGATCACCTTGGTTAACTGCAGGGAAGGCTCTGCAGCCAGATTGTTTGAATGCAAATGACATCGGGCAACGAAGGACTTAACTTCTTTGTGCCTCAGGATGTAAATGTCAGCACACCTTACTATTATTAACCTCTTGTTTTGTAAATGAGATTCTGAATCTCCAGAGATTCTTTTAAGTTCGCCAAAGACCTGAATTTACAAATGCGCTACTCCAAAGGTAGATAGACCACATCCACTGAAGAGGGATGACGGCTTTTGAAAGGTGAAATCCCGAGTCAGATGCTCAATTTTTTTTTTCTTAATTTTAATTATCAGGTCCTTCACAGACAGCAGTCTCAGCCCGCCAAGGAGAGTTCCCCGCCCAGAGAAGAAGCTCCTCCCCCACCTCCTCCGACCGAAGACAGTTGTGCCAAAAAGCCCCGGTCTCGCACCAAGATCTCCCTGGAAGCCCTGGGGATCCTCCAAAGCTTTATCCATGATGTGGGCCTGTACCCTGATCAGGAAGCTATCCACACGCTCTCTGCGCAGCTGGATCTCCCCAAGCACACCATCATCAAGTTCTTCCAGAACCAGCGGTATCACGTGAAGCATCACGGGAAGCTCAAGGAACACCTGGGCTCCGCGGTGGACGTGGCCGAGTATAAGGACGAGGAGCTGCTGACGGAGTCCGAGGAGAACGACAGCGAGGAAGGCTCTGAGGAGATGTACAAAGTGGAGGCCGAGGAGGAAACTGCGGAAAAAAGCAAGGCCGCGCCTGCTGAAATTGACCAGAGATAATGTGAACTCCTACCAGGCAAAGCAATACGTCGGTCCAAGGATTTTCTGTTTTAATTTCTTTAAAAGCATTTTCTTTTTTTTTTTTTGCTTTATTTTATTTTTGTCTGTTTTGTTTTTCTTACCTTTTTTGACATTTCTTTGTTGCACAGGATACACCTATAGACTGAATAAGTTCAGTATTTCCGAATCAGACATCGCCTTGGCAAAGACACTAAAGTGTTACACTTTTACAATTGACTGGATCATAGTAATTATAATCACAGGAGACTCTGCCTTCATTATCCTTGCACTTATGGAAGAGACATCAGGCAAGTTCCAGGATGAAAAGATCTACGAAATAAATGAAGGAAGCTACAAGTGTGTGTGTATATGTATATGTATATATCTATATATTTACATATATATATTAAATTGCATGGGACAGAGAACTTTACAATCCGAAAGAATAGACTGTGAAATGAGTTCTTAAAGAAGAGACTTGTTTATGTATTAAAAAAAAAAAAAAACCACTTCACAGTGAGTCGCTTTGGCTTTTTGATAAACTGCGGCCTGCTCTCAGGGTGGGGTGACTATTTTTGAATTCCTATTTATTTTCTGTGTTTGTCCCTGATTTTTTTTTTTTTTTTAATTCTATGGCTTCCTATCTGGCAGCTTGATGGGTAATTTTTGAGGTATGTATTTAACAAAATAAATCAACACTGCCAAAAAGAAAGAAGAAAGTAAAGTGGAAAAGAAATCAGGGCACCTTAAAATGATACAAGTCAAATTGCTCTTAAGACACAATGCACACTTAAAATGACTCCGATACGTTCCGTTATTCAACTTGTCATTCCTGTAGTGAACAGGTGCATTTCTGTGGAATTCCAAATGAATAAAACTGTAATTCAGTACAGAGAAAACTTGTCCTTTAAGTGCAGTCTTGATAAAATGACATTTTGACGTTGGACGTATGGAATTCATAGTATGAGCCACGTTTTATTGTGAAACTTACTTACCTGTTCGTGGCTTCAGATCTTAAAATTAATAAGCCTGCTCATTTAAAAGTTGTTTGTCGTTGCCGTTTTCTCTTTTTTCTTTTTTTTTTTTAAATAGAAAATAGTTCAATGTAATGTTAAGTTAGAAAAGAAGTTGCTGCCCACTTAAAGGGGTTCCCTCTCCAATAAACCTCCATCCTTCCGTCTCCCAAAAGATGTTTCTTATTTCTGTTTCACTTGGGGCTTCCTCCTCTTCGTACACATTCCATCCACCGCACCAAACGTCTGTGGTCCCTGCTCTCATGCCTCCTCCCTTCCCTGGTATGGCAGCCTGAACAAGAACCCGTTTTTGAATCTTTGTGCAGCTCCAGGCGATAGAGTAAGCGAAGCGATTTCAGTTGGAATCACCTACTCGTCATAAACGGAAACATCTTCTCCGTTACCTACATAGCAATTACCTTACGTAAAGCAGAACTAGTACCGACTGGCTGTTAGTGGAAGGAGCATTAAAGCTGCAATCTACTAGAGCTCTCCAAACCTCCTGTGGCTTCCTCTCAGAAGCACCAATAGCATTACTTCCCACTTCTCCTTAGCGTAATTGCAAGAGGTGACCTCACCTTCAGGACCTAATCCCTGCTTCACCGTGGCCATCAAACAGTCCCGCACGGTTGGATTTTTTTGGAGTCGTGCTCTCATGCAACCTTGTCAAAGACCTCATGCAATATCACTTTGAAAGTTATTTTCTGTTTACTACACAAACATTGTAATATAACTGTTAATACTATTTATATATTTGAAAGGTATAAAAGGTAGGAGTTAAAAAAAAAAAAAACCTCTATGTGTAGATATTAACTCAGAACTTACAATATACAGGGAGAAGACATGTTGCAATACAAGCTAATTCTAGCTGCTCAGTAACCTCTGGAGTTTTTAAAGGGACATTTTCCTGTACTTTTTCAAATAGTGATGTTGAAAAAATTCTCTTGACACGAGCGTCACATACCTTTGCAAAAGGGTGGTGGTTTGCAGTTAAGCCTTGGGCCCGTCCCTCTGCTTCCGTAGTATGCTGCAGCTCTCATCCGGAAGTCCACGCTTGCTGCTTCCTGATCTCCGAGTTACTCTTTCCAAATTGTCTTCTTACACTGTTGCTGAAGGTCACTCTGTACATGTAATGGAAACTGATTTTGCCAAGCTCTTACAAGGTGGTTCATCTATCGATGGCATCCGCATTTGGTATCTTTTACACTTCAACCAAAAATTTATTAGGTATTTTTCAATGCTAAGTCTTGCCTTTTATTTTTTAATTTCACTGCCAAGTTTGCAGTGATTCTAAGTGAATCTGTGGGCATTTTAGCCTGTGGTCTTGCCAGATCTTTGCGAATTACAATGCATATATGTCTATTTATTCAATATCTGTCATATAATATCTATTTGGAAGAAGAAACTTTCTCTTGTAGTGCCTCTTGACAAAGCACAATTTCCCGCCTTTTTTTTTTTTTTTGTGAAATGAAAAAAACAAATTGTGTTTTATTGCGGTATCAACAATGTGAATAAGGATTAACATATTGTAAATGTTCTTTTTTCCATGTAAATCAACTATCTTTGTTATCACTAAGTGATAATTAATTTTTAACTTATGTGCATTGTTAGGCTGTTAGAATTTTTTGGTTGTTAAAATAAAACGCATTCAATAAATATGACTTCGTTTGTCAAGTATTTCACTGGGCATTGCTTTCTTTCCCATTTGATTTTTCGAGACCTGGTGAGTGTCAGGAAGAGCCCACTCCCTTATTTTAGAAATAGGAGAGCGGCACCTGCAATTACAGATGTTCGCGTCCTGTACGAGGCATGGGGTTAATTGCACGTGTGAAGGCGTGTACATCCCTGTGTGTTTGGAAACAGCACGCACGCTCACGTTCTGGGGCTGGCAACCCACAAAGCCATTGCGCCAAACGTTTTGTCGTATACAAACAAAACTCAAATGTATAAAGATATATTTATGGGCTTGCTTCTTTATTTTTCTAGTGAATATTTTCTGTTTATAATTAAAAACCCACAAATGACTGCGTGTCAGGAAACTTTTGGAGCACATATGTCCATGGTTAATGGACATAATAAAAGTCTTTTATATTTAGAGCTGGGATACCATAATGTGTGCATAGAGGAATGCCGGAAGGATTGATGTATCTGAGAAATGTGTGAAAATGATTTTTTAGAAAGTGCTTACAATGGAAAAAATTAAGACTAAAGTTAATAAGGAAGGAGCAAGTGCTTAGCTTCAGAACTGGCAAAGAGAAAGTCAATTAAAAAGTGATTTTATTTTCTTTTGATATTGTAAATTGTCTTTCTGTGTGTGTGTGTTTGTGTTTGTGTTTTGCATTTGGTTGACATGCAGATGTGATTTTCTTTCCTTTCTTCCTTAGTTTCACTTGCCTTTTTTTTTTTTTTTAGTTAACAGCTCACAGACCATGTAGATAGGTTTTAAGGACAGTTAAGACAGGACTTGTGAGGGGCGCCTGGGTGGCTCAGTCGCTCAG
Organism: Procyon lotor; assembly: GCA_028646535.1. Classification (NCBI taxonomy): domain Eukaryota; kingdom Metazoa; phylum Chordata; class Mammalia; order Carnivora; family Procyonidae; genus Procyon; species Procyon lotor. The sequence goes on from CM053605.1 coordinate 29,802,502, forward strand.
TCGTTAAGCGTCTGCCTTCTGCTCAGGTCATGATCCTGGAGTTCTGGGATTGAGCCCCACATCGGGCTCCTTGCTCTGCAGGAAGCCTGCTTCTCCCGCTACCATTCCCTCTGCTTGTGTTCCCTCTCTCGCTGTGTTTCTCACTGTGAAATAAATAAAATCTTTAAAAAAAAAAAAAAAAAGACAGGACTTGTGAATCCTGGATATTTGCAGGAAAGCAGACAGCCCCAAAGCACAGTGTTTTGAAGATTTGTAAAGAAAAACTAGAAGCTCGAGACAAAGCACAACACATTACTTATGCAAATGTAAATGAATTCTGCATTTGGGTTAAAGACTTAGGAGGAATGCCTGTGTAAGATAACTGACTTTTAGCACAAATAACTTACACACGCATGAGGTTGTGTTTTTAGGGGTCCCACTTCACCACGGGTGACAAACTCAAGAGTGGGAGGCTCTGCCCACAGATGGATTGGCTTCTGCCTGAAGGCGGTCTCTGTGAGCAACTTCTATTTCCAAGGAGTGAGAGTTTTCTTGACTCTATGTTAAGTCCTACTGTAACATCTGAGAGCATCACTCCATCGGTTGAGTTTTTGTCTTTTAAAAATTTTTCTTAGAGGAGATCTTTTCTTCTACACTATTATTTCCCTTTCTATAAAGGTTTAAACAAAGATTTAAAATTCCCTACATTTTTTTCTAAAGGCCCATCGTGGCACAATGAGACAGTAAACATTTATTAAACATGTACTGTACGTCAGATAATTTGCTAGGAACTCAGGCGACAAGGGAAAATATATGACTTGGTGTTCTCCCCTCATGGATCTAATAATTTGTTGGAAAGGTTTAATGTAAGTCCAGGAAAAGTGAAATAGTCATATAGTGGTTGTCTCCAGACAGAGATTTGTTTTGTGAGTGGTACAAACATGTGCTATGAATTTGGAGAAGGAAATGATAATTATTTGTGAGCTGGAATGGTCTTGAAAGGTGGATCACTTAGCATTGGCTGCATACGATAGGAGGGAAAATAATTATGATGCAGACAAGGTAAAAATTTACCTGTGTCTTATAAGAAAGCAGTTGCTGAGGTAAGCTGGCTTCATGAAGTTGTCAGGGACACCAGGAACTCACATGCTCCCAGCTTCACTCTCCTGGTGTTCCCACGTTCCTTCTTTCTCGTGGTCCAAAAAGATTGCTAGAGCTCTCGCCATCACACCCACCTTCCAGACATTGAGATGGGAGGAGGAATAAAGAATGGCATACTCCTTTTCTTTTGCAGAGACTTCTTCAAGCGCTACGCCTGAATGCAAGGGAAACTAGTAAGTGTTTCTAGCTGTTCTATTAATTCCAGAGAGAAGGAGCTATGTGGATATTGGGTAGGCACCTAAAAGCCTCTGCCACAGAGGATATAGAGAAAGATGTTGAGTGTAATTGATAAGAAGAAGATAAGGGAAAGGCACATTTGCTTGGCCATTATTCCCTGTACCTTGTACCTCATCCTCCTCACCACCTGAAGTTCTTTACCTGGCCAAATTTAAGGATCAGCCCAGGTGTCAATTCTTCCAGAAAGCCCTTCTTGAACCGCCATGCCAGTGTGCTTACAAATCCTTCTATGCTCACATGGTGCTCAGGTATCCCACCGTCATAAGACTGTCACAGGACCTGTGGCACATTGTGGTTACTGTGGTTGCTCGCTGGGAAGGTGTGGAGTCTTTCTTTGCATTCATCCATGCAGAGGACAGGAGTAGGCAGGGGGAGGTGACACAGGTCCTGTGGAGAGAGTAGTGACGGTGTTTCTCGGGATGAGCATCCCCAGGAATGGCATGTTGAGTCAGAGACAGAAATGAAGACTGAACTGTGCGGTGAGGGACAGGTGATTTCAAATGCTGCCGATCCATCGTTGCCAGGACTTAGTGGAGCCAGGGGTGGAAAGCCAGGTCTGTGTACCCCACAGCTTGTCTTTTCAACCTGGTATCACACCACCTCTTTTTTCCATATCCTAGAACATTCTAGAAAGGCTGTATGAACTGAACATTGATTTATGGCCCAACATACTTTATATGAGACAACCTTTTGACTTCTCTTAACACACTTTTTCATAATCTTATCTGAGTATGACATTTCTGATGGAATTTTGTTCTGAAAGCAAAGCCTATTTTTAAAAAAACTGTGCTAGTAAAACTGTCCCAGAAGAATCTAGAAGTAGCTTCTTCAGTGACATTCTAAAAGGTTTAAAGTGTTACCTTCACATATGGAGAAATAATTACAAAAATATTCCATTAACACTGTAATAAATAGTGCAGAGCAATGATTAATTAAAGAGAGAACTATAATTTATTCACTATCCATTAACAGGCATAATCCCATTAAAGCAGCAGAGATGAAAGGAATTCTGGGAGGCTCAGGGACAACTTTGGACTGAGCATTCCTAGGGACCCTCCCTCACCTTAAGAAAGAGGTAAGGAGAAGAAGTCTTTATAATTTCAGTCTGTCTCCAGTTGATTGTGAAAGGCAGTGAATTATCCTAGTACCTGTCCTCAACAGTTTTGCAGCCTAAGTTATTTTTCAGACCCACAGTTTCCTCCGTGGGGAATGAAGCTAATAATTCATTTATCTCAGAATTGTTATTATTAAATATGTAGAAGCATCAAGAACAACTTCTTCCCTGATTTCCTCCATCCTTCTAAGAAAGAGAAGCAAGATATAATAAAATGTTAGAAATGACTTAAAAATAATTCACATGAATTTTAAAGTAGAATCAAGTCTGATGTTTTCAAAAGTCACCTTAGAGGATTTCAAGCTCTGGTGCCTAGAGGCGCATGGGTGGCTCAGTCAGTTAAGGGTCTCACTCTTGATTTGGGCTCAAATCATGATCTCAGGGTGGTGGGATGGTGGTCCGCATCTGGCTCCTCACTTAGTGCGAAGTCTGCCGGACACACTCCCTCTCCCTTGCCCCCATGCCCCCGTGTGGGCTCGCTCAGGCTCTCTCTTTCTAAAATAAATAAATCAACAACAACAACAACTACAATAAAGCTGATGTGCCTAAAGGGCTATTGTGTTCTAGTCCCTGCTTTGTGCCTCCGCTCCCTCCCTCTCTCTTCCATTCTTCCTTGTTACATCTCCTCATTCCCACCCTCCCTCCCTTGCTTCCCTGCTCCTTTTCGAGAGCTAGAATGTGATTTTCTTTCTTTCTTTTTTTTTTTTTTTTTAAGATTTTATTTATTTGACAGAGAGAAACACAGCGAGAGAGGGAACACAAGCAGAGCGAAAGTTAGCGGGAGAAGCAGGCTTCCCACTGAGCAGGGAGCCCGATGCGGGGCTCGATCCTAGGACCCTGGGATCATGACCTGAGCCAAAGCAGACACTTAACGACTGAGCCACCCAGGCGCCCCTGGTTTTCTTTCTTAAGGAGAAAGAAAATGAATGTGATGTTTTAGTAGCCTTCTGAAATCTTCAAAGTGAGTTGTTTAAACACGGATGGCGCTGAGCTCTTGTTTTTTCTCCTGCTTCATTCCTACTTGTTTTTCGCGTGTTTGCTGATCCTTTCTTTTCTCTCCAGAGCCTTCGTGGGAGGATTGGGGGGAAGGGGGCTGCAGTCTTCCTTCTCTGGTCCTCCTCTTCCTGGATCTGCACTCTTCCCTCACTCATGGTCTTGATGCACTGCCCGTGTGCCGACCACACCCCGGTTTCTTCTCCAGGTCTCCAGACTGTTCTGTGGCACTGCCCGCTCAGCACCTCCACTTCACGCAGCTCAAAATGACTCCTTGTCTTCTTCCCAAATGTGCCCCACCCAGCTGATGATGACTCCAACCTTCCAATTGCCTGGACCTCAAACCAGGGTTTTATTCTTTAGTCTGTTTCTTCTCTGTCAGCAAAGTTCTTTCGGGTCTGCCTTCCTGGTATATTCATGATCTGACAAGCTCTCCCCTTCTTTGGGCTCCCAGCTTGATCGGAGCCACATCCTCTTGGCGGATCTGATCCTCCCTGACCTCCTTCCCTTCCACTCTCCCCCAGCTTCCTGGTCTTCGGCCCCATCAGCCTCCAGCGTGCCCAACATACACAGGCCCCCTCTCACCTTTGCTCTTCTTTTGCCCTTTGGCTCTGCTAGCAGAGTCCCCGGGCCCCCTTCCCCCCCATAGCCAGGTCACTCCTCCACCCCCTCTAGTCCATGCAAACATCACCTCTTCAGTGATGACTACTCAGACTAGCTTGTTGGAAATTGCAAACCAACCCCACTCCTGCTCTTGGATCTCTTTTATCTTATCCTACTTTAATTTTTTTCATAGCTTTTAACCTAATCTATAATTTACTTATTTCCCATATTTTTTGTTTATTTGTCAGTTCCCTCACCATCCAGTGAAAACACCAGGAGGGCACAAAGCCTGGGTTTTTTTGCTTGTTTTTTTAACCAATAAATGCTTAAGTGGGGTACATTTCATAGTTTTTATTTAGTTGGATTTCCTGATTTTCAACTTCAGCCAGGATTAGGGACTTGAATTACTTTGTAGAGATGAACCTCATCTGAATATTTCCTTAATGCATAACCAGGGCCCCTGCCGCCTCAGGAACCACTAAGGCCGACATTTGTAAGCCCACGTCTGGGTCATTCATTCAGGGTCTGTGATTCTCCGCTTTCTTTGAAGATATAATCGCTGAACCACAGATTTTGTTGTCTAGCACATCTTCTTACTCAGATAGAAATCCCTTCTCAGGTTGGAGGCCTCCTTGGCTGAAGGCCATGCAGCCTTGTCCCTCCATGACTAGGAGCTTATGCCTTTGGAAACCAGCCCACCCGCCTTTGCTGAGTCCCGCTGCTGCCCCTGAGCCACATCACAGGTGCCGTCCAAGGCAGCATTTGCTCTTCTAGCAACCACCTCCCCTATCTGAGCTTGAGCTGGAACAAAATCCCTGAAGTTCTTATGTTTCTTGTATTCATCATGGGATACCGGTACACAGGAAGCTTGCGTCATTTCAACTGTGTGAATACAACTTAGATCAAGGAAATCGATCATCCTACCCTCTTCAAACTAATCGGGCCACATTTCAGCATTATTCTCAGTTGTGGGTGACATGTTTTGGAAAAATATGGGTAAGTTGATGTCTATTCAGAAGACAGGAAGTAACCAGGATGGTGAAGGGCCTTGAAAGCTTACTTTCTATCCATGTATTTTATTCTGTGACTCTCTTATTCATCAAACAACAAACCAAATTTATGAAATGTCTATTATGTTGAAGTTACTGTGAGGGAAACAAAGTCTGGGTCTTTAACTGAAAACAATAGAACTAACTCAAGCCACCTAAACAGAAGGAGGTTGCTAGCAGATGTGAGAGTGCATGTTGAAGTTCAGGGAGACACAAAAAATCAGAGTTAGAGGTTAGAGTCGGTGTCACAGACTACTCTGGGGGAGACCTCACCGCTTCCCACTTCCCCATGGGGCACATGGTCTTGAGCATGGGTACAGCTGTGGAACCTCTGCCTCTCGTGCCTCTGAAGCCTGGATGGCTCTACTATTGCCCTTAACAGAAGGGAATCCACATGGCATATTTTCCTTATTCTACTCCCTTCCAAATCAAAGGGTCCTGCAGGTGTGACTGATTGAAGTCATCTAAGTCATGTGCAGGGAGGCTGGGCATGTGAATTTCTGTCTTCTACCTTGGGGAAATATGAATTCATAGGTGGGAACTTGGCCAAACATAGGAGACATAGTCAGAGGTACTCAAGGCTGAAAAGCATGCCAAATGGGATTACTAGACTGTGAGCTCTTTGAGGAAAGATACTGTGTCTTATTCAAACAACATGGTGTTTGGTTTGAAATCAGAAAGACCTGGTATGAATCCTGACTATTCCACTTCTTAGCTTTCTCTGACTTTGGGCTATTATTTAAGCTGATCTCGGTTTTCACATCGATAAAAAGATGAAAATCATACCTATCTTGCAGTATTTCTGTGTGAGAATCACAGTGAAAACATCTAAAGCGTAGTGCCTACCTATAAATGATGGGTCTCTCTCAATACCTTCATATTCCAATGACCAAGGATGGTGCTTGGTATAATGTTCAATCTTTTAAAATGTGGGAATGTTTATGAAAGTCATAGTATTTGCCTTCAAGAAAAATGTCGTGGGCAGGTAACACATAAACCTCAAAATACTAAAACCCAAGGGGGAACAACCGAGATCCACTGTGGATGGGAGGATCAGTGTCCTCCAAGGTACTGATGTTTGTTTTTATGAGTAGAAACTAGGAGCGGCCTCAAGTTATACTTAGTCCTGATATTTTTCTCAGAGTGACTGAGTGTGAACTTGATCAAGGGTAAAATTCATCAATCATTCTTCTTCATTTTTGTATTCAATTAAATATTACTAAAAATTTCCCAGTTGCAGGCCAACTCATTAGATTATCTGGGAACACATTTTATAACTAATTCCAAGGTGATCCAGCATCAAATTTGGATGCTTGAGCATCAGAAGGACCATCAAAACATAAGAGAACTTTCTCTACATTGAAGACAGCTGACAGATAACCCTGCCTTGAAAGCCTCCAGACTCAAACTGGAACAATGGGGTTCCAACCGATTATGGGTCAAAATACTTACACGTAATCAAAGTTGCTTCCTGCAGGTCGTCTTGAGGACCGGTTCTAGTGATAGTGAGAAGGTCTGTTGCATGGGGAACAGCAGGAAGAGTCTGCAATCTTCAACATCGGCATAGAACCAGAGTGCTTACGCCAAACCCTCATCAAGTAGACGTCTCAACTATCTGCTGCTTTGGAAAATGCTATTTTGGAGAACATAGTCCACGGTGTCACTGCCAGACATTAGGATTTCACGGAGCAGTAATATCCCACCCCACGAGACTTGGGGACCAACAGAGAGTTGTCAAGTTTTATATTGGCAAATAAAACATTCGACAAAAAGTACTAAATATAAAATGGTATCTGCTTCACCAATATTACATCAGAGGAAGGATTTTTAACCCCTACCAAAGTTAGGAGGGCATAATCTTAGAATAAAGCCTGAGGAAAGTTAACCAATCTGCAATGAAATGTATATGTCTTGGTCTTCTTTTTCTTCTTTGTCTGGGGAGCAGTGAAAACTTTACCACAGCTCAGAAGCTGACCACAGATGACATTTGAGTATAGCTGGTCTGAGGAATACACTGGATATTTACTTCCCCAGATACTCTACCTTTTGATTTCAGTCAGGCACCAGAAGACCCACAGTGAAACTGAAATGAACTCAGCCTACTAAGAATGGATTCACTGTGCTTTGCTGGCATCAAGGTTTGTTACAAGAACCCACTGCCATGTGGACCTTACCATTGCTTTTTTTTTTTTTTAATAGTTTACTTATTTGACAGAGAGAGAGCACAAGCAGAGAACAGCAGAGGGAGAGGGAGCAGCAGGCTCCCTGCTGAGCAGGGAGCTCGTTGCAGGACTTGATCCCAGGACCCTGAGATCATGACTTGAGCCAAAGGTAGACCCTTAACTGACTGAGCCACCCAAAGGTAGACCCTTAACTGACTGAGCCAATGGTCCCCTTACCATTGCTTTTGCTGTTGCCTATAATGATACAGCTGTTGCCTATAATGTCTGTCACTGGCCCCCACGTCAAATTTCACTTGAGAAATTTCTTTTTAGAGTTAGAAGTAAAAAAGATCATTGTCTCTCCAGTAGAACAGGTATGTTATTTTCTTTTGCCGATAATGAGAACACTTGAACTTTTCGAGTTGCCTTTTTTGCCCCAGCTACTAGGAAGCTCAGAGTCAACTCCATTGTTACTCACAGCTACAGAATGAATACTGTATTTCTAAATAAGAAACCAGTGACACCTGAAATTATCCAGAAAACTGAGCTTAGAGAGTACAGAGCTTTTAGCAGCAAGTTATTAAAAAATTAGACCTAATAAATCCATCTGTCTGAAGGGACCAAAGAACTCCCCTAAGTTCGTATTTGGGATACCTCCAGTGACCATGCAGGTTGTTCCCAGCACAGGTGTGCTGTGTCCAGATCAAGAGGCAGATGAGGTTCAGCAAACCATGTGCTTTGGTGTGGGATCTTCTGTCCAGAGAAGGAGGCCCGTCTTTCTAATTAGCCCCAAGGTGCAGATTGGGCCACGAGTGCCCCCACCCACACTCATGCACAAATCCGTTCACTTGTGCCTATCCTATTTCAGCATCTGCTCCTCTGACATCAGAATCCCACACCTAAAGATCTGATGATTTGTGAACCCAGACAGCTCTCCTAGGCTGTCTTGGGCTTTGCCAAGAACCTCACCTTGGGTGAGGCCAAGCTGCATCTCCGCTTCCGTGGGCTTCAGGCAACAATAGAGCTTTGCCTCAGTAGAATCCCCACCGTTGTTTCTGCCTCTAAGCTTTAGTAGGAAGGCCAAGACGAGAAACAAGAGAGCTACCGAAAGCAACAAAAAATTGTTAGTCAGAACTTTTGACTGATTGGTGCCTCCAATTTCCCCAACATGCCAGATGTACAGCTTTTTACTGTATGTAGTTACATATGTGTCCTTTGCATAAAGCCTCTCTGGCTAAACCTCAATCCCTAACTATTATATATTCTGAATAAAAGTGAAACATCTCAGCATTTGCAAAAATTCAAGATTTATCAACATATTGAGCTTTTACTAAGTCATGAATTCTTGATTTGTATTCACAGTGCTTTTACATATTCATAGCCCTCTTTAGCCAAAGATCTTCAATATTCATTTACTATGGAGTGGTAAGTATATATTATTCAACTCCATTTACCAATGGGTAAACTGATGCCCAACTGCAGGCCTGATCAGAGAAGCCGAATAAAGAGCAAGATGCTCTTAGCCCCTCAGAGAGAGCTTGCTCCAGCTGTCTCCCTCCAGAAATAAAGGCCCAAGGCCTGCTTGTGATTCTCACTTCTCAAGCATCAGGGGAATCAGAATTTTTCCTTCTGGATTTGTTGGAATGTCTTGGATAGAGTTTTCTCTTAAAGTGCATGGGACACAAGAATAGCCCAGGGAAGTGAAAAATAGCCTTCTTCCAAATTGCTTCAAATCCATGACGGCAAAGGTTAATTGAGCAGATTAGTTCCTCTTAAACTTGGGGGAGAGCAGATAAAGAGAATCATTCATTTGCTCCAATAACCAATTAATGGCATTGATTGGGTGAGAAAGATCCTATCTCTCCCACTTTTATTAGAGAAACAGAGGTCAATTCTCTTAATACTTTCCTTTAATACAACCCATTTCTTTAGTTTCTGAATAATTTATTGAGGATCCCAACAACATATTTATGAGGTGCTGATTGAAGGGGAATTTAAAACACAAGAAAAATATTTCTGGCCAGATTTAGAAAATTATAACAGAAGAAATTGGAATGATCCCATAGGAGCAACCAGCCTCTGACACACCACAAAGGAATATCAAGACTTATGATATTTTTGAAACTATACAAATAATGTGCTAAATACATTTCTGTATGGAGATGGTATCCTGCAATAAAATTAAAAAAAAAATGCTTTATGTGATATTGAAAGGGAGACTATCTCAAAAGGTTAATTTGGGCGTAAAAGGGCTATCCTGCTCCCTAAAATGTTCCCTTCAAAGCTCGTGGTCAACAGGCACGGTCTCTCTTTCACTCCAAAACAAATAAAGTAAGTGTAATTATTCAAGATTTCAACTACACGAATGTTTGCTTTTATCAAAATATGTTGCTCTTCAGATGGCGAAAGGATGATGCATAACATTATTGTTGATTTGTATTAATAAACACATAATGTAAACTGAGCTCATAATAATCAAGAACAAAAGTCCTCAGTGCTGGAAGTGTTCTCCAGCTGTGTTGTCTACTGTGGTAACCCCTCCCACACGTGTAGAGTTGCTAGATCTAGCAAAAACAAAAGACAATTTTAAAGGATACGTTGTTAAATCTTAATTTCGGATCAAAAATAAAGAATTTTTGGTGTACATATGCAACATTTGCATACCATGAAATATTTGGCTCAATAAATGTTAGCTATTATTATTATTATTGAAAATTACTATTAATTCATTTTATTTGTGTTTGGCTAGAAAGGAGTCCATAGATACCACAATGTGAAAAACAGCAAAGGAAAGTTCTTTGAGGTGGTTATGGAAAACTGTTGAAATCAAAGTCCTATAATGGGGAATACAGTGGATCCTGATTTCCTCTGGACTCTGTAGGCTTTCACCACTGAGTAGCCAAAAACTTTGGCTGGAGACCAAGGTGCATCTTTGGACATTTTTTTCTTTAGCATCTAACTACAATCTGAATTTCTAGGTTGCCTCAATTTATGCAACAAGTGTGTCTCCTGAAAAGTTGCTTTAAGTCAATTTTACCTGAGTCAAATAACTCAGGATTTGTGCTCTGTTTAAAGGAATACTGAGACAGGAAAATATGTATATCTATGTGTACATACACACACACACACACACACACACACACACACACACACACACACAGACACACACATATAAATGACAAGTTATCATATATAACAAATCATCAACCCCATCATTTAAAACATTTTTGATATGCATATCTAATTTCTTCGAAGTATGGTGTTTCCATGAATATCTGGGCAGGGAACAGATGGCACATGCAAAGTGTTTAACTAAAATGAGGTTAATGAAGGGCCTGTTTATAGAGGTGTGGTTAGTGTTAAAAGAACCAAGAAAGGATGCTGGGGACCCAAGGGAAAAGCAACAGGGGCAGCTGTTACCACGAATAGGTATTAAGAGGCCAGGAGGTGGAGGGTTAAGAGGCTCTGTGCTGCTAGATCTTTGGCCTTAGACACCAAAGACAACACAAGGTACAGGGGTGGGGAGGTGGAGGAGATGGGGTACTAAAACCCTTTTTCCTCTTCCATGTTTTGGTTCCTCTCACTGGCCCAAACCAACCTGAAGCCTGTGGCCAGAGGGGTCTGCATGATGGAAATAATAGAGGTCATGCTCCTGGCACAGGACAGGGAAATGGAGGGTGAGGGATAGATCTGAGGGGAAGAGAGAAAATAGCCAGCACAGGTAGTACACATACTTTATCTTTTTTTTGACTCAAGTCTCATGTTTGTGAATATCTTGGAAACAGAAAAATGAAGTCCCTATTCTTCTCGTGTATGAGTGTTCATCACTGAGTTAGTTTGGAAAATTTTATGCAAAATTAAGTCAGTCTTAGGATGTCTAGTCAGTTTTGTACATATAAGGAGTGTTAAATGTTGGAGTCAAATTATTTATGTGGACCACAGACAAGAATTTTGCCCTAAAGTTGCATTGTGTGTGATTGGAGTATCAACCACACTACCAGCAATTATTTTCACATGTTGCAATATATCAAGATAACAATAGTACTCTGTCTTGTTCTCAGGCTCATGTGCATACACTCTCTATTCAGAAGAACCACATGGTTAAAATGAAGATAATTCTCGCAGTAATTGGTGGTTTCTTATAAGATTTTATTGGGGGGTAAAGGGATATCTAATTTGTTTGTGGAAGTTTGTATTACTCAGTGCTGCCATCTTTCTCATGGATGGTAGGGGAGTATTTTAAAAAATCAATAAAGAAGTCTTCCCTTTGTGAGGAGCTACTATAGAGAGTTGATGAAAAAAGAAAGGGGCCATGAACCATGATAAATAAACTTTGCAAAATTTGAGCCATTAAAAAAAATTTACTCTGAAAAAAGGACATTTCTTTAGTGTATCTGCTCCCAGAGACTCACTTCTTGTTTTATCACATTTTCCTTTAGAAATCATGTTCCAGATAGTCTTAAAAGACCCTTCCATAATGGAAATGTTATGCGTATTTATTTAGAGTGCAATCATTAAGTGCAAAGAGGCCAGGATGTGGGAACTTCAGCAATTTATTTAACCTCTCAGTGCATTCATTTACTCTTCTTTGAAAAGGTCAGAATCATAGTATCAATCTCACTGAGTTCTAAGGAATTAGTAAATTAATATATTCCTGGCTCATAGTATATACTCAATGAATGGTAGCTACTATTATTGAAAATTATTATTCACTTATTTCATTTGCATTTGGGTAGAAAGGAACTTAAAAGTCTAAAGCACAAAGGGCAGAAGAATAGAGTTCTTTGAGGTAGTAATGGCAAACTCTGAGTTCTACAGCTTAAATGGATGTATTTTAAGAGATTACTTATTCTAGCCACTAGAGCTCGAGAAGTTAAACAGGTCATTTACAGCCTCTTGGCTAAAATCTAGGGTCCTCCTGACTGCAATGCTGGTTCCATTCCTCCCCTCGCTCTGTCTTTCAAGAGCATACTGGAACCTACTCAAGCCAGCTTAGTGGCTATTACATTTTGGGGACTGTTGTGAGCTAATGGCTAAACACAGTCATTATTAAAAATTAAATTACATAAACTTACAATGAAATGAATTTTATTAAAATAAAGGTGATCCTCCAGACATACCACTACATAATTATTTTCTAGCATTACTTAGGCTCTTGTGTCATTTCTGTCTGTGTATGGCAGAAATACTACATAACACTGTGTGGCTTGCATCCCTCCTCAACTCTGCATTTGATGATATCATGTTGGTAGTTTGAAATCGGCCTTGGAGGCTGGCAGGATTTATACCATCCAAATTGGCAAATGCTACAGATCAGCACCCTTCTTTTGTATGTGTGGAGGGAGTTGGTTTTTAAACATTTACCATGACACCACCACAGGTTGGACATGGCTGCTTTTTGTTAGCACAACAGTGAGAAAGTAGGTATTACATTGAACCAAACTTATTAGAAAGCTATGCTGGACAGATGATTTCAGGGCAGTAAAAGGCACAGAATGGGAAATTGATTTTAGCTGTTAATGAATTCTAATGAACAGCAATTCTGGAATACTGATACCCTGATGTAAATTGATCCCTTATAAAGGGTTGTTGTGATCAATGGGTGAGGTACTGATGAGAAATCAAGTGGTTTTTGCCAGAACTCTCCCTGAAGAGAGCTTGTGCCAGAGAGGTGATGAGGAAGGTTCAGAGTCACCACAATGGAGATCCTCACCACCATTCACTCCACTGTAGTTCCCATGAAAGAACAATTCACAGAAAGCATCTGCTATCCACAAAGAGAGAAGGGAGAACCACCATTTTTGCTGAAGCCATTAGGTCTGTAGTTTCTCGCCTTCACCGGGGGCCTCTTCCTGAACAAGAGTGTCTTCCCTTTCACCATGGACAGGAGATCAGACTTTAATTAGCCAGGAACTTTGAGACCCTTAATTTAATGCTATGTCAAGTTAATTACCTTATTTGTCTTTATTCACATTCTATTATTTCTGGTCCCAGGAAAGCTGTGACTGAACAGTCTCTTTAAATCTCTGGTCGTCCCCCTTGCTAGGACAGGATTTCTCAAAACCATTCACAGACTTTGTTAGTGAAAGTGTCTGCTTTTGTTAACGTGCATTTTTTGTTAATTGACAACTCATCTTTTAAACGTCTTTTGTCGGGGCGCCTGGGTGGCTCAGTCGTTAAGCGTCTGCCTTCGGCCCAGGTCAGATCCCAGGGGCCTGGGATCCAGCCCCGCATCGGGCTCTCTGCTCTGTAGGAAGCCTGCTTCTCCCACTACCATTCCCTCTGCTTGTGTTCCCTCTCTTGTTCCCTCTGCTTGTGTTCCCTCTCTCGCTGTGTTTCTCTCTGTCAAATAAATAAAAAGAAAAAACATATATATATATTTGAATGTCTTTTGTCAAATTTTCTGTCTGTAACTTGAGTGAGGTCAGGATGGGAATCCTGAAACATTAATCTGGAGTGTGAGACAAATCAGGGGACAGATAGCCCTGGTGGGTGGATCTAGAAAGACTCCAGAACCATCCACTGAGGAACTACTCAGGGTCAAGGGGATCTGGCTGCAACAGCAGAACTTCAGCCGTGACATGGATGCTGAGGCAGGAGTCCAGTCGCTGGGGTAACTGGTGAGGACAAGGCAGGGTCTGGTGAAGGTGTGGCTGGTTTGGAGGGATCGATTTTGCCAGTCTGTGTCCTGGAGCTTGACTTTTCAGGATAGAATCCTTAAGTAGGTATAAAATAAACCTCAGTTTCCACAGGTATAAAATGGGAATAATAATTCTGGCTATACCACAGGGTTGTGAGAATTAATTGACTTAATACTTGTGAAGTACTTTTGACAGTGATTGGCTACTATTATAATTATTATCATTTGCTATTTGATGAGCATCATGTTAGGCCTTTCATACACATTATGACAGTTTTCTCAACAGTCTTTTTTTTTTTTAAGATTTTATTTATTTGAAAGAGAAAAAGAGAGAGCACGAGAGTGTGCACATAAGCAGGGAGAGGGGCAGAGGGAGAGGAAGAAGCAGACTCTCTCTGAGCCAGGAGCCTGAGGCAGGGCTCAGTCCCAGGACCTGGAGATCATGATCTGAGCTGAAAGCAAATGCTTAGCCAGCTGAGCCACCCAGGTGCCCCCTCAGTATTCTCAAAGTATTGTGAATTAAGAGATGTGCTTGACTCCAATATGTAAAGAACTTGGAGTCGTCACAAGAAAAATGCTGAGCAAACTAAAAACCAATGACTTTTATTAGATTCCTCAGGGAATTGAGGTCACAGGACAAACTGCCACCCCAAAAAACTAGAAAGAGAGGAGAATGCAGAAAATCACAGCTGAGCTGAACTTACTGGGAACAGAAGCAATTGGAGCCAGTAATTGGCAGGAACACGTTAATGGCAATTGATGAATTGCTGGAGACTGAAAGCGGATTGAGATTTCAAAACCCCTGGAGGCCCAGGCTTGGGGGAGAGAGGATATGCTTTTGTGGGTTTTACGTCCAAAAACTCCCCCAGGTTCTCCAGGTGAAGACAGGAGAAAAATTCCCTCCTGCTTCCAGCAGAGGGAGGGGAAAAGAACCCTTTTGCAATGTGCCCAGAGCATTCCCCACAACAAAGGCCTGCCCCTCAAGGGAAACTACTGTATGAGAGCCTTATCTGACCTTATCTGCCAGGGGAAGGACAACTCCAGCTGCCTGTAGCTTTCATGTTTTACATCACGGAAGAAAAAAATACGGCTAAAAAATTCTTCTGAATGTCACAGCTCAGGGACTCTGGCCCACTAAGAAACTTGAGATTTAATCATAGAATAACATTATGTTTCTCCTCTCTGACACCTTATCACCATACCCACAGCAGTGTGGTATCATAACAGTGATTCCAGCTGAGAGAGCTGCAAGACACGTACTCTATTTAAGAAAAGGTTTCTTAGGGAAACCCAAAGACAACAGAGGAGAGGGAGAAGATAGCAAAGAAGCCAGAGGAAACTGAAGTCTCTGGCACCTACCACCACAGCAAACATTAGCAGCCAGCCACTAGCCGGGTTAACATAAAACCCTACACTGAAAGCACGATTCTCTCAGTTCTTATTACCGGATACATTATGCCCTGCTTTCAACACCAAATTACAAGGTATGCCAAAGGAAAGGAAAAGAAAACAAAACACAGTCTGAAAAATGAGAACATCCATCAAATCAGACTTACATATAACACAGGTTCTGGAATTATCAGATAGGCAATTTAAAATACGTTTGATTAGTATGTTAGTGTTCTAATGGAAAAAGTGGACAGTATTCAAAAGCAGATAGATAATGTAAACAGAGACATGGAAACTCTAAGAGAGAACCAAAAGAAATGCTAGAAATAAAAAAAAAAACCAAAACTGGAATGGAAATGAGGAATGCCCTCATTCTTCGGTAGACAAATCAGGCCCTGAGAGGAGTGGAAAAATCAGTGAGCTTGAAGATAAGTCAACAGAAATTTTGAAAAGTAAAATGCAAAGAGCAAAAAGAAGGAAAAGAATGGAAGAGAATATCAAGAACTGTCGGACAATCACAAGAGAAGTAACACACTTATAATGGGAATACAAGAAAGAGAAGAGAGAAAGGTGGAGAAGAAATATTTGAAGGCTGAGAATTTTAAAAAATTATTGAGAAACATGAAACCACAGATCTAGGAAATCAGAGAACACCAAGCAAGATAAATACCAAAATTTCTACATGTAGGCATATCATATTCAAATTGCAAAACAACAAAGAAAAGAAGGCAGACAATAAAAAAAAAAGCTTTATCTATAGAGGAATAAGGATAAGAATTATATCAGACTTGCCATGCAAGCAAAAAGAGATGGAGAGAAATATTTAAAGTGTTGAAAGAAAAAAAACCATCAAATCAGAATTTTGTGTTTAATGGAATTAACCTTCAAAAGTGAAAGAGATACATATGAAACTACCATAATATTATATGTCAATTATACTTCAGTAAAAGAAGTAAAGAAGAGATTTTCTGAGACAAACTGAAGAAATTTTGTCTCTAGTATGGCCACTTTACAAGAAATGCTGGAAGTTCTTCAGGGACATGGATAATGGTATAGATCAGAGACTCAGATCTACAAAGAGAAAAGAAGACTATCAGAGAAGGAATAAATGAAGGTAAAATAAAATCCATTATTATTCTAAATTACTCGAATCAATGATTGTTCAAAATAAAAACAGCAGCAATGCCTTGGGTGATTATAGCTAATAGAGAAGGGAAATGAATGACAACAACTTGACAAGGGATGGGAGAAGAATTGGGAACACTCACTGGATGAGGTGCTTGTACTAATTAATGTGAACCCAAGTGTTCTTTCAATGTGGATTTAGATTAGTTGTAAATGTATACTGCAAATTCTAGGGTGGCCCAGGAACATTTTTTTAAATAAATATAATTGATATGCTAAGAGAGGAGAGAAAGGGAATCGTATAAAATATTCAAATAAAAACAGAGAAGACAAAAAGGGAAAAATAAAAAAGAAACAAAAATTAGAAATATAAAACAATTAGAAATGTAGTAGGTATTAATCTGAGTATATCAGTAATCCCATTACATGTGAATGGTCTAAATATAGGAATTAAAAGACAGACCATAGAAAAGGTCAATGAAACTAAGCTGTTTTTTTGAAAAAAGTAAACAACATTGACAAATCTTTAGCTAGACTCACCAAGTAAAAAGAGGACTCAAATGAAAAAAAAAAAATCAGAAATGAAAGCGGAAACATTGTAACTAATACCACAGAAATACAAAAAATCATAGGAGACTATGAACAATTAAATAACAGCAAATTGGACAGATTAGAAGTGGACAAATTCCTAGAAACATACTATTTACCAAGAACGAATTATGAAGAAATAGAAAATCTGAACAGACTAATTGCTAGCAAGAATTTGAATCAGTAATCAAAAACTACCAACAACCAAAAGTTCAGGACTAGATGACTTCACTGGTGAATTCTACCAAACATAAAAGAGTTAATCCAATTTTTTTTTTCTCAAATTCTTTCAAACAGTAGAAGAGGAGGGAATACTTTCCCTCATTTTCCAAGGCCAGCATTACTCTGATAGCAAAACCAGACAAAGACACCACGAAAAAAGAAAATCATAGGCCGATATCTCTCATAAATGTGGAAACAATTCCTTAATTGTAACAAATGTATCACGCTAAAGCAAGATGTTAATGATAAGGGAACATGTGTATGGGGGAAGGGGCATATTGCAGCATTCTGTATTATGTGCTCAATTTTTCTGTAAATCTAAAACTCTTCTAAAAATCAATCTATTAAGTTTTGTTTTGTTTAAAGAAATGCATCCATTTCATAGATGAGAACTCTGAGGCTCTGGGCTCTGAGAAATTATAGAGCTTAATGAAAGCCACTCAGGGAGCACTTGCTATGAAACCAGATTATCCCAGTGGGAACTCAGGAGCCAAGGCACAGAACAGGAACCCATTTCCTAATCTGGGCTTAGTTGAACAGGTGTACTCTGCTGCGGTGTGAATGTGGGAGCCCAGAAACCGTAGTTTAATAAGCCCTCCAGGTGATTCTGATGTGTCCTAATGCTTGGGGAGTAAAAACCAGAGCTGGAGCGTGGGGGAACAAGTTGGGGGTCTGTATGGAAGCCTGTCTGTATGGAGCTCCAAGAGATCACTCCTGGATGTGATGTGGGAGCAGCTGAGATTGCCCAGGCTCAGTAGGAAGCCTGAAGAATGTATGCAGAAAATAGAATGTCCATTCCATGTGTAAAAACTTGTCTGGAATTTAGGAGAAAAACACCCATTTTAATCCCATTTCTTTGCAGTGAGAGTAAGAAGGAAATACATATGATTTCTTTATCATCATGATTTGGTATTTGCAGTAGAAACACTTTACTCAATTGACACGTATTTATTGAGTGTCTACTATGTGCCAGGCATTATTTGAGTTCAGGAGTACAGCTTCAACAGACTATCCTGGTCTCCCACAGCCTTCATTCTCAAGGGGACAGACAAGTAACAAACATTTTAATTTAATTTAATTTAATTTTGAAAAATTAATTAAATTTTTAATTTAAATTTAAATTAATTTAATTTAAAAATTAATTAAAATTTAATTTAATTTAAAAAACTAAGGTAATGATAGGTTCTTTTCCTCTAATATAGCTGTATTTTTGCCTCTCTCCTCAAATGTGGGCTATGAGGAGCCTCATAGGAGACTTCCTCACTGAACTGCTTCATGGACTCCATTCTTTTATAGATCTGGGGTGAGCAGATGTCCAGCATCTCCTTGCATGCAGAGAAGAATTACGTGCTTGAGTTGTTGCTCAACTTATTCTCCATGTGAAGAGGAATGTATATCTTATGTTGTTTTGAATATTGCACGACCAAAAGAAAAAGAAAAGAAACCATACAAAAATAACTGCATGACACTAATGCTAAGGATTTAAATTCACCAAAACAAGGAAATTCCAAATTAAGGCCAAATATTCAGGACCACAGTGCCTTTTTAGCCGCACTGATGTGAGCGCTACCAATTGGGATTCTTTCTTCACCTGGTGTTTGCTTGGCTTGTCATTTTGACGCTCAGCAACTTAGTCACTTCTCGGGGAGAAATGATTCCCATTCCCTCAGGTTGTCCTCTCTGTTTTCTTTGCTGAGATTGGTATTTAGAAGAATTTTTCTTAAGCGACTTCAAGCAGGAGGGTTGGTTTGTCTCAACTTTGAAAGTTGAGCTTCTTTATTAAAAGTGGTGGCACTGCAAAAGGAAGATCAGAATTGATTTCAATAATGTTTAAAATATATCTCCACTCTAAATGAAAATCAAAGAAAGCCAAAGAAACTCCCAAAGAAAGGAAGCTATTAAGGAAATTGGAGAGGAAGCATAAACCTCGGACTTTGAGCAGCCGTGACCTGGAATAGAGCAGATCTTGCCAGTTGTAAGTCTGAGCTCTTACCAAAGAGAAATCAAGATATCTTCATCCCTACTATTATTATAATTTTCTCCCCTGACTTGCTAAATCTACTCAAACTAGCTTTTCCAAAGCTCTAAATCAGTAGCTTTCAAACTCAACTGCATTTAGAATCCCGTGGGGGAACATTTAAAAATCCCAGTGCCCAGGCCACACACCAGAACAGTTATATCAGAATTTTTGAGGATGGGATCTAGACATCAGCATGTCTAGAGCTCCCCAAGTGATGCCAGAGGGCAGCCAAGCCTGAGATCCAGTGCTCTGAGTAACTAGTAAGTCTCATATTTGGCAGTGATGGGCCAATACTAAAGTAATCGTTCTCTTTTTGGAAAAGGATGAATGGATGGATGTGATTGATCGAGTGTACTTACCTTCTCATAGAAAGGAGGAAAAAAAAAAGCTCAAGAAGGTTCTGGAGAGATGTGGTAGTATCAACTAAAAACAAACAAACTTTAATTTACTTAGTAAATTTTAAGCAGAAAGTGAACTAAAAGTAAGCAGACATGGTTTTTCTTCTTGGTAAGAATGGATGTCAGTCCTACTAAATGGAAGAAATTAACAGGTAGTGGAGATGAGAAATTAAGATTTAACACTATAACAGTATTTGGCAAGCCAAGAAGGATGCAGTCTGAAGACATCAATGTGTCCACTGCAGCTATGTCTTATTACCAGGAAGACAAAGCTGAGTGGGGAGTAGGGGAGGTGCCTAGCTGATGGTGGGCTCTGTGCTGACTGCTAACAAGTTCAGGGTGAAGGTCCAGAAAAAAAAAAAAATTGCTGAGTTTTTCTAATGGAGATGTGACTGAAAATAAGTGAGAGAATATCTGAATAAATAGTACCTTCTGAGTAGTTAGTGGTGGACTACAGGGGGCCTGTTATTATTAATGCTAGTAAAAGGGAAAGGAAGCGATGGTAGGATTAACACCTCAAATTTGTAAAGTTGTTGATATTATCCCTTGAAAGCCCTTCTGCCGTCACACTTGGTATCCTGATGGGCAGATGTTTTTACCATATCACCCGTTGGTAAACTGGGCACAATTAGGGCCTTCTCCAGGGTGACAAGGCCAGTAGTAGGTGATCGAATCTAACTCTCAGTTCAGTGGCATCCACAAAGTAACTAGGAAGCCTTACGTGGTGACACCCCCGAGAGTCAACTTAGAGTAAATGCGTTTTTGATTGATAAAAGTATTACTCTCGATATCACCATCTTTACTGTCAATGCCATCAAAGTGATATTTCTGTTTTGTGCTTGGAGAAGATGAATGAGAAGAACCATGTGATTTTTCTGGTCTTTTTGGATAATCTCGATTTAAAACTCACAGATTCTCCAAAGGATTATTGAATGAGAATTACAAGCATGATTGTTGGTAGCTCTTCTCTTCGTTTTTTTCTCTAGACAAAAAGTCTCCAGGTAGAACAGGTTATTCCAATGGTATCAGAGGCAGGACCCCAGACTTCGCCTAAGGGACTAGACTACTCTTTTATCTATCCCCCGGGGTCACCACCTGACAGTGTGGCTGAAGAACCCAGGTATGAAGGGTTAGAAGGTCCTCGGCTGAAATTCTAGTGCTGATTTTTGCTGGCTGTGAGGCCACCAGCAAGTTCTGACATCCTCTGGACACCAGGTTCCCCATCTGTAAAGTGAGAGACTGAGGATCAGTGTTGTAGATGGAATGCCAAAGTATTGGGTCTGGCACGTTGGTTGAATGGGCAGGTGTTCCTGGGTTCTGTTGGATTGTTCATTCCCTTGTAAAGAAACTCCTACCAAGTTATACTGCCAATAGATGGAATAGTTCTGTACGACAGAGCTAAATAGGCCCGGACTTGGCCCTGATGTCATGAATCAGCAAAGACCTGGAAATGTAAGATATTTGTTGGGCCACTGTGCATTTGTTGTAAATTTCATGTTGAGCCCTTTATCATATAGGAGCATGGCAGTTTTATTAATTAATAGCTGTAGCTGGCCTGAAGTCAAAACCAACTCTCTGGGTGCTTTTAAGTATATATAAATTATCAAATGATGTTGTAAATAACCTTGACTGGCTCACTGAGAGTTTAAAAATGAAGTCCTTCAACTCAGTGGGAGAGGATGAATACCACCAAATGACAATTGGAATTTTCATTGGTATTTCACGGGGAGCTCAGATCTCAAGTAGACTGGTTGAGGATGAGAGCTATTAATTCAAACAGGAAGCATCCAAGCACCCTTCGCACAGCATTTAGCCTTATCTATGGGACATTGGAGGTGGAAACGCCTAGCAGAGGAGGGGTGGTGCATTATGGAAGAGTATGGGGCTTTTTGGTCAACAAATGGGGGCTCATCTCTGCCCCTGCTGTTCATTCACCATGTTATTTTGAGCAAATGACTGATACCTTCTGATTTTTTTTTTTTTTTAAGATTTTTATTTATTTGACAGAGAGAAACACAGCAAGAGAGGGAACACAAGCAGAGGGAATGGTAGCAGGAGAAGCAGGCCTCCTGCCGAGCAGGGAGCCCGATGCGGGGCTCGATCCCAGGACCCCGGGATCATGACCTGAGCCGAAGGCAGACGCCCAACGACTGAGCCACCCAGGCGCCCCGATACCTTCTGATTTTATATCTTCATCTGCAAAAATCATAGTTCGTACTTCAAAAGACCACCATGAGGCTTAAATGAAGGGAAGCGCATGAAAGATTGGTCACAGTGGGTGACATACAATACATAGCAACTCTTATCACTGTTATTATAATCATTATTATATCAGATCCAGGGACTCGTTCCAGGGCAGAGGAGGTTCAAGGGAAAGGAGATATAAGAATTCCTCAAAAAGAAAAAAGCTAGAAGAACTGAGTAGACTTGAATCTACTCTGATGGGCTTAGCATACTAATTCGGCACAGGTTGTGAGGTAGCTGTGTGTCTTTCTGTATTCTGACCACATTCTCCACATGATTATTTTTTAACCTTAGGAAACCGTGTTAAGTGTGATCATCCCAGGAAAGTCAAAGACCTACCAAATGACAATTTATAACCTTGTGACTGAAATGAACATACAACAGAGGATTGTTCCCTCCTTTCCTTGCTTCCCTTTGGGCATTTTATTTTGTAAGGTACAAAAATATGCTCATGAGCTGCAATTTCTCCTCATGCACACAGCAGGTGTCATAACACTACCGATGAATTCCTGTCTAGGTGCTGAAGTCGGGTGGGTGATGGACCGAAGCTCTCCTGTGCTGCCTCACATGGGTCTGAGGTCAGCAGAGCAGGGGGCAAGAGGCCATGAGGGCCGCCAGGCAGGCCTGTCATCCCTACGTGTATAGTTGCTGAGGGCTGCCTAACAAAGCTACCACACACGCATGTACACACACACACACGGTGGCTTAAAACAACAGAAATTTGTTTTTTTACAGTTCTGGAAGCTGGAAATATGAAATCAAGGTATCGCCAGGGGCCATGCTCCCTCCGAAACCAATGGGAAATCCTCCCTTCCCTCTTCCTGATGGTTTGCCAGCCAGCAATCTCTGGCCTTCTGTGGCTTGTTAAATACATCACTCCAATCCTCTGTCTTCACATGGCATCTTCCCTGTGTCCCTCTTCATATCACCTTCCCTCTGGGTGTGTCTGTCTCTGTGTCCAAATTTCCCCCTTTTATAAGAATACCCACTGGATTAGGGCCCACCTATCAGACTTCATTTTAATCTGATTAACTCTGTAAAGACCTTATTTTCAAATGTGGTCATGTTCTGATGGATTGGGGGTTAGGGCTTCAGTGTATCTTTTTAATGCTTTTTTTATGGAGTGACATAATTCACCCCCAAATACCAGGGGTCTTCATATTTAGCCTGGATGAGTCTCTGAGGCTCTATATACAGTTTTGGCCATCGAGAGAGGACAACAGGCATGGGAAAAACTTAACTGTCTTCCCAACCACAGGGCCACACATTTCAATTTCTTAAAAGTAAATCTTGTCATTATATTGTGAAGAGCACACTGCATTGCATGTTTTATGTCAACAATGTAAATTTGCAATGGGTAAACATCTAGAATTCACTATTAATTTTGTAGTGCTGTCTTGGCACATCTATTACCTTGGGAGCCTCAACAGATGAAAGTGGCCAAAGCATGATCATGAGTCAAGTGTCTCCTCATGACTGAGCATGACCTGAATCTCCTTTTCAAGGATTTATCCCAAGGAGGCAACTACTCTCCTTTAATGTTTGCTTCCAGTGAGGAAACATCCAAAAAACCCCAGGAGAATATGGGACAAACATTGTTCAGATCAATTCCAGGGGAAGGGAATACACAATAGTTGAGAAGAATCCCAAGTTCTCGCGTGTGTCTTCCTTCCATTATGGAACCCTGCACTCGTTAAATTTAACAGAATTTGATTCCATTTAGTGGAGAAAAACTTGTCACTTGCACCTTTACTGACTGTAGTTTTGAGAATAAATATGGAAAGATGGGTCTTTTCAAATTCTTGGTTATTTAAGAACTTAATGTTCTGCCTTTTCTCCCTCTTTGCAGCTTTCCTTGATTGCTTGGTACAATGTATTGTTTTCACGTATTCTCTGCTTCTTGTTCTAAGGGTCCAGAAACAGGATGGAAGAGGAAGTCAGTTTCTGCCTTCCTAACACCTGACATGGATTGGAATAATGGCCAGTTGGCTGTATTTAAACAATGAATACATTATTTGTGCCTTTTATTGAAGCATAAACATGTTTAAACACTGTGTGAAAATGGCCTTGTGTATCCTCTTTTTACATCTACTTTGAAACTTCCTAGTCCTTGAGGTATTTTTATGGTCAGGCACATATGCATGCAATGATTGTATGACCACCCTTGGATTATGTATTGCATCTAATGAAATTAGCTTTTTTGCTCACCCCTGGGCAACCTTTGGAAATAAGACAATAGTCTCAGTTGTTTGTTTCCTGGAGAAATGTTAATGATTAACTTGAAAAAGGAAGAATTTCTTTTACCCACTACCTAATTTTTCATAATTCCGTACAATTGCTGTGTACCTTATCTTTGTTTAATATATCCCATGCGAGATATTAACTCGTATAACATTGGTGTACATGAATTTTTGGCGAAGGAGAAAGCACTACCGTACCTAAAGACTTTAGTTCTTTCCAGTTGGGGTGATTGTTTTTTTATATTAAGCCTTGTCCACAGCCAGAACATGTTGAGTTCAGGCTTTGCTTTAATGGTTGTAAGATAAAGCATCAGTCTGATTTATTTGGATACTAACTACCCTTTGCCCGAATCCACATAAGAGCTAATGTTTTCCACATGTGCCCAGCAGATCTTTACTGGTATACTCCATCGCGATGTGAAATACTAAAGAAATGAGTGTTACTGCAACTAGGCTAAGAGTCTTGCAGCGTCTGGAAAGTGTTCTTCAGGACAGACCTCGGTGGGCCTTGGGAGATGCCTGCTTACTCTCTTGCGGTGGATGAAGCATTTGGCTTTTAATGGTGGCTGTCTGCAGGGGAATTAGTGGCAGGTTGGGTCCCCCATTGGACTGGGTGGACGGGTCTCTGGGCTAACCCAAAGGCCCTTGCTAGAAGGCTGGGGTGAAGTTTGCTTGCTTGATGGCTTGATGTCTGAGTGTTTGGATTGGGCACAATAGTGCTAGAAGCATAGCACTGAGCCTTGTAGCTGTACCACCTCTTTTCATTTGCCTAATTTACCTATCTCTTAGGCAGGTACTAGTATTCTCTCCCATTTTATCACGAGGAAACTGAAGGGCAGAGCGGTTAAATGCCATGGTCACAGAGAAAGCAAATGATGGAGGAGAGATGTGAACCTTGACAGCCTGACTCTAGGTCCCCATTTGTTTGGGTCCCCATTTGTTTGCGGACATTGTTTGGGGTTAGCTCTTAAAATTCCTGAGGGAGGCTGTAGGATTGAGTGGGAAAGACCTGGGCTTTCTGTATAGGTAGAGCTAGGGTCAGATCCCAATTCTGCACTTAATATGGGGCTGTCTTTGAATCCATTATTTAACCTTTCTGGGTTCCAATGTAAAATGGGGGTGCTGGGAGGATTAAATGAGAGAACTCATATTAATGAGCAGCCTGCCAACTAAGTGTTCAAAAATGCCAGCTCATTTTCCTTCAAACTATTGGCTTAGATTCCTTCTGGCACCTTCGGTAGGTCTCCCAAGATGGTGCTCACTCATGCAAGGCATGGCTCCACCATCACGCTGCAGTTACCTTCACTCCAATAGATGCTTCTCGCATTTGGGGCCTTGGCCAAAATTCCAAGAGTTTTGTTTCCTTTCAAGCAGAGGTAAATCCATCCAGACATCCTCCTTTTAAGCACCACGGGCCGCATCTGTTTTAGACCAAAAATAATACCTTGTGATTGGAAATGTTTCAGTAACATTATTTGTATGTTTTATTGAAGTAGAGGTTACAATTATTAGCGACACCAGGAATTTCAGACATTTAAACACAGTTTTGACTTCTCCGGAGCAAACCACATCCCTGGGCAATTATTAGTTTATCTAAATACCTTCCGTTCGAACCCTAAACCGGAGCGGCCTCTGTGGGAGGTGGTCCCTCTGAGGACACTCTGCACGGTGTTGTCGGTGCAGGCAGTCAAACCTGCAACTCAGCTGGAGACTGCAAGAAGGTGACTTGGTTCTATTAGCTGGTAATTTGCTATCTGGCTTGGGTCACTTCCTAGTCACTGCCAATTTGGCTAGATTGTTCTGACTCCCTGTTTGAAGCTGACCTTAGGAGCTTAAAAGAACCGAAAACAAGGTTTTCCTTCCCTTGGAGTCCAGTCCTTCCATCACATGATTTCTCTAGAGCATCCATTTCAGCCAGCCACTCACAACCCAACATCTGCGCAAGAGAAGAAACACAAACAATTCAAAACCAGCCTCTCCTGCAAGGCCTTAGAATCTTACCTCTAGCTGTGGTCTAAACATGTTTGTTGGTTTTTGTTTTTGTTTTTGTTTTTTGCTTATTTCATTTTAACAGTAAGATTTAAATAGAAAGTGGACATAGTGCTTTTTAAATTTGAGGTAAGGAATTAGAATGGGCTGCTGTGTCACTAAAGAAGATGAATTAGGCTTCCTTCAAAAAGGGCATACTTACTGCTTTATCTATGATATAGGAATTTTGATTGCCACCTACAGATGAGGACACAAGTTTCATAGAGAGTAAGGCATTTGTACATGATCACACAGAGGTAGGAAGGCCAGGATTTGAGCCACGTCCATGCCATCCAAGGTCTAGAGCTTTTCAGCCATTTTCTGCTCATTAAATGTGAGAGAAGCAAAGAGGCAAGCCTTGCAACTCAACCATGGGCCTAAAACACATGTCACAAAATCATAGACTCTGACAGGCTGATGTTTGTTGTTGTTTTATATCTGTCTATTCTCACTTAAAAATCCAGCATTAAGGGGGTGCCTGGGTGGCTTAGTCGGTTGGGGATCTGACTTCTGCTCAGGATGTGATCTCATGGTCCTGGGATTGAGCCCTGTGACAGGATCCCTGCTGAGTGGGGAGTCTGCTTGTCCCTCTGCTCCTCCCCCCCACCCCTGCTTGTGCGTGCACTCTCTCTCAAATAAATAAATAAAATCTCTGGGAAAAGAAGAAGAAAAAATTAAGTGTTTAGTTGGATCAATCTTCAAATTGCCAATATACTTGCATAACATACAACAGGAAGTTGTTGATTATGCCACATACTGCTTTGGGAGATGGGGGAGACATTTCTGGGAACCAAGTAGGTGATGAGGAGCTACTGAAGACATCTAAGCTGGAGTGTGATTTGAACCAATTCGAGGTTTGGGGAGATGGTAGACAGCAGTATGAAGAATGGACCAGGAGAAGGACTGAAGATGAGACACTTCAGTGGATATTTTTCTGGCCCAGGCAAGAAATCATGAGGGTCTGACCCATACTTTTTCACATCAAAATTATTATTATTATTATTATTATTATTATATTCAGTTAGCCACTGTATAGGACATTGTTGGTTTTTGATATAATGTTCAATTATTTATTAGTTGTGTATAACACCCAGTGCTCATCACAACATGTGCCCTCCTTAATACCCATCACTCTGTTATCCCTCCCCCTCTGAAACCCTCAGTTTGTTTCCCAGAGTCCAGAGGCTCTCATGGTTCATTTCCCTCTCTGATTTCTCCCCATTCAGTTTTCCCTCCCTTTCCCTACGGTCCTCTGGGATATTGCTTATGTTTCACATATGAGTGAAACCGTATGATAATTGTCTTTCTCTACTTGACTGATTTCACTTAGCATAATCCCCTCCAGTCCCATACATGTTGATGCAAATGGTAGCTATTCATCCTTTTTGATGGCTGAGTAATATTCCATTGTATATATGAACCACATCTCTATCCACTCATCTGTTGAAGGGCATCTTGGCTCCTTCCACAGTTTGGCTATTGTCTTAGACCAAAATTAAAGAACAACTGAGACCTCCTGTGAGTTGATATGCCAGGTGGGGTTTCTTAGTAAGCAGTTCCAATATTGGCCAAATTTCTCTCTTTTGTGATGTCTTCCATTCTAGCTCCTTGGGAGAGAGGATGGTTCCATTCTCGAGTACTGCCTCTCCTCGGCATTTGGTGCTGGGGCAGAAGTGGCCTCATGGACTACAGAGAGATGTGTTAGTGAGAGCCTTATCCTCTGGATGGATGAAACAACCCTACCCACTGAGAAACTTGATGTAGCTTATTGGCTGGAGCAGAGGAAGCAAAGGAAGTCTTGGTGAGAGGTAAGACAATGTCTAGATCACAAAAGCTCATATAAGGCCATATTACAGAGACTCAACCGTACACTAACAGGTAATGGGGAGCCACAAAGAGGTTTTAAGCCAATCTGGCTGGAAGCGGGGGGTAACATGTGCATTTTCATTTTATAAAGATCACCCAGACAGAACCAGAGGCAGGACAATAAGTTAGACTATAGCAATAATCCTTGTGAGGATAATAAAAGCCTGAGGTCAGTTAGTATTTGCATAAAGGAGAGGGGAGGATGAGAGTGAGAGATGTTAAGGACTTAGAATCCACTGGCCTTGGTGACTGGTGGATGTGGTGTGAGAAGTGGAGTGTAAGAGGGATCCTGGATATCACCAGAGTTCTAGATTGGATGATGTCGATCTTCCCTGAGACATGGGACAGGGAAGGAGGAGTTGCCGTGGGAAGATGGTCAGGATCTCAGTTTGGGGCCGTTACATTTGAGGGTCTATGGGACCCCTGAGTGGAGCTAGGGGCCTCGGAAGCAGTTACATGGATGAGGCTCAATCTCATGGGAGAGTCTCAGGATGGAGAGCCTCTGAGCCACAGGAGCCAGCTGAAGAAAGAGGAGGAGATTGGCAGGATGAGAGTGAAGGAAAAGAACCAAGTCATTACTGCTGGTTTTAGGAGAAAGGATGTAAAATATCACCTGCTTGCCTTCTTAAAGGCACTCTGTTGTGGGTTGGGATGTGTACAATAAGCCTGAAGTTCAAATAGCAGAGAATTATGTTCAACTCTCAGGTGCATGGTTCATTCATTCTTTATTATTGCAGATTTAAAAAAATTTTAAATCTTCAACCAAAATGTACCAAATTGACATTAAAATTAAAAAAAAAGTCATTATCACTCTCATCATTTGCCTCTACTCAACCTCTTCTGCCACAACCCCTGCAAAATATTTGAGAAGCCATGTCATTAGATATCTGGTGCTTACTCCAGATGTCATTCATTCATCCAGTCATTCTTTCTTGCATGTATTTGTCCAATTTTCCTACTAAATGTTTATTGAGCACCTCTTATGTGTCAAGAGCTGTTCAGACCCTGGAGTTGTAGTGCCCCTATTCTCATGGAGTTTCCATGATGGTGGTGATCATTTGCTCTTAAAACAAATAAGGAAGACATTTTCAGCACGTCCACTGAAATATTACCATATACCTATATTATCTCATGAATTTAATTTAAAAGAAAAAAATATTGGTAGAATTTTGACCCGTGTGCATGTAGTAATGGATTTCTGGGCCCCTTTCAAGTACATTTCCATTATTAAATTCTTTGGACTCTGTTGACTTCTCAGGTGAACATACAGGTGCCTTTGATTTTGTTGTTGCTGCTGTTGTTATTGTTGTATGGTTTCTGAACAGACTCCCTCCACCTCCTCCTCTATTAGCTTAGCTGTGGGCCTCTGGATCAGGTGAATGAGGAAACAAGGTATCACATTCTAAGACTGCTTAGACACCCTCACCTGGGCTGGAGTGAGGCTCCTGGACATGTGATTGTCATCCACTCGGGTCTGAAAGTGCTCTTGCTCCCCAGGAATGTCCTTCTTGCAGCAGTGGGAGCTCAGAATGTGGAATGCGCTTGATGTGCTCACCCAGGTATATTTAAGCAATCGCTTCTTTGGAAACACCCCCATGAAGTCCTGTGACAACAAAGTTCTTCAAATCACAGAATCAGGTGATCCTACACTGAGGCACTCGGGCCAGTCAAAACTGCACTTGATGAATGAATAATTCGAGAGCTTCTTTATAAAAGTGACGGGTTTTTAAATGGCCACCATATGGGGGCAGGCAGGTGGCTGGCAAAGGTTTCTGTCCTGCTTTTGCTAGACAGGCTGCCCTCCAGCATGCTGTCAATGAAGGGCACTGATACAAAGTGATTCCTGAAGCCTCTCGCCAGGCTGTGTCTTGACAGAGGACACTCCTGCCTGAGCAGGCGGCAGGTGCTGGACCGGACTGAGCCCTGAGCTCGCCCGCAGTTATGCTGTCAGCCTCTTTCAGCTCTAATGCTTTGTGACAACTGCCTACCTGGACTATGATAATGGCAGAAAACCTCTGCAAAATTGATGGGGGATTTCACACAGAAGAGTGGCTTCTTGTGTTATGTGAGGCAGAGCACACTGGTTCTCTTTGCCAGTGGGAGACAGAAGGTTAGGGTCAGGACCTGGGCAATAGTGGAGCTTTGAAAATCCAAATTTGCCATTGACTCCACCTCCTCCCTGGCTCTGCATGTCACATACATTTGTTTTCCCTCGAATGCATGAGGCTCAGCTGCATTGAAAAAAAATGTTACCCAAAGATTATCTTTCAACTGGATTCCACATGACATGAAGTAACATAGAAGGCTGACGACAAATGTAATGAGTCAATGCTTCCACTGTGGATCAAGGAGGATAAAATCCCACATTGTCCTTGGTTGTCTGGATCAAGCGGAATGTTTTACGTGAATTATACAGCTGATTGAAGCTTATTCAGCAGCTCATAGTCAACCATTTCTGCCTTGCCACTTAACGTCTCTCTTCTGCACAGATCGAAAGCACACTTTTATCTCAGACCTCTGTTGTCACTGGACTCATCAAAATTATTCAAACTAAATGAAATGGACTTAACTGTTTTGTTCCTGAGCCTGTAGGAATGGAAAAGGGACAGCTCACCTGAGAGACCTTAAAGAGCTAGTGATGATCAGAGAAGTGAAATATTAAACCCCAGTTATAGGAAAAGCAAACAAACTAGTGCGAGTGAAGGATGGGTCAAGATCTTGGTGAATGTTAGCTTTCGCTGTTTATTATTATAAACAGTTTTCATTTTACTAGGATTCAAGGCATTTCTGTCATTGTTCAGATGCTGCTAATTAATTTCTCTTCCTCTCATCTTTGTGACTATTGACGTAGGAAAGGGGCAGCAGGCTGTTGCTTTGCGTACACACTTCCGTTAGACTTTAGCTGAGCAGCTGTGTGAATGCGTTGGGCATGCTTACAAATGGCAAATATACCTCTGCTGTGTCTTGACAGTATACCAACCTCTAAAGCACATGAGACTTCGGGCTATTTCTAATACTAGGTAATTGATAGACTATGTAACTCTGCCATAAAGTTGAAAATGGACTCTCATGGAAACATCTGCCCGAGTAAACATTTCAAAGTGATATTTTCCGCTTCTTTCCTCATCTTTCCTCTCATTGGAAACTCTTGGCATTCTAGAACTGTCTGTGTCATGGTCTTTGTCGCATCTGTCAGGGAATTATTTTCAGATAGGCAGTGGTGAACCTGTTTTGATGGCAAAAATAATTGTAAATGATTTTTTTCCATGACATCCTGGATATCAAAATTTCCTAGTGGGTTCACAGCTTTATTATTTTACTTTTGTAGCTTTACTGTTAGCAGCTACTAGGTAGGCTAAGCACTTTCCAAATGAGTTAATACTCATTTAACCTTCACCAAACTATATGAGGGGAAGTTCCATGCTTAACTCCCTCTTACAGTTGATGAAACTCAGGCAATAAGAGCAAGCAACACACCCCCGAGTCTATGTTCTTAATCCCTGCACCGCCTCTGTATTCAGCGTCGCAAGGGGAGCCATGCTATATTTCAAAGAGTACATCAAGCTTTGAGGCTAATTTTTCCCATATGAATTTGGGTGTCTTGCAGGATATCTTACTAAACTTCAGAGAAGTTTTAATTTTGTAGTTTTCTCTTAAAAATTGGAAATTGCTCCTAATTGATTGTTTTAACTTTGAGCATTTCAACTTTTTTGAGTGTAAAAGAGGTTTCTTTAATATTAAAAGCTTTGTCCTATTCCTCCCCTCCCCCCACCCCTCAGATAATTTTAAAAGAAAAAATAGGAAATAGCGGACTCACATGTACCCATGACCGCCATCTACTGCAGGACACACTCAGGCTAGAAGAAACTCAACCACTCTTGGTCTGGGAGCCTTAAGAAGAAGGTCAGGACCTGAGGGGAGGGGCCCGCAGGTATTGGGTACCTATGTTTCCATTGCTGTGGGTGGTGGGGAGCCCGGCTGCTGGGGTCCTGGGAGGGGAAGGCAGATCCTGCAGCTCTCAGCACATGAGGCCCTTGCTGGCTGCTGGCACTTCAATGACCAGCCTCCTGAAGGAGAAACTCCAACCTTATTTTTCACCTTCAGCCAATCTAGCCCTGCCCTGGACTCCAAAAGCCTGAACTGCATGGTACTAATGGACCCACCCTGTGGTGTGAGCTGACTGAGCAAGCAAGGGGCTCTCGATTACTTGAATATGAGATATGAAGCTGCCATTTATGGGTGAAGATTTAAAAAAAGAAGAGAACTGGAAATACGATGACAACAACAACAAAAAATAGCAAAGATAGCAAAGCCATAATTTTCAAGTGAGAGCAATTCATGAGTGGAAGGGGAAAAGACTCTATACCACTGAAACAAAATTAGTGATCTGTAAGATTGAATGGAAGAACAATTTTGAACAGATAACAAAGAAACATGGTGAAAGAAATAAAAATCATGAGTGTGAAGGTGGGATATGAAATAAGAAAGATAAATTCAAGAGCTCTCATAAGCAAATAACCATTACTGAAGGAGAGGAAGTAAGAAATGAAAATGAAGCCATAACCGTAGCGAGCACGTGAACATAACCATGCATGTGTGCGTGCCCATGGGTTCATGTACACAGAAGACCCTGCAAGGAACAAACATTTGAATTCTCAGACCGAAAGGGGTCATCATATCTCAAGAAGAATTAAAATTAAGAATGCTCTCAAGTAAGCATATAATCATCCCCTACCTCCTCTGCATTTTGATTTATTTTCAATGAATACGCTGAAGGAAGAAGATTTTTTTTCTGCTTTGCCAAGAAAAAAATCTGGTTAGTTCCAGTGTACAGGTATCCCACCTTTTAGGGGATTTTTCCCCTAAAAATAAAGGGGATTATTCCCCTAAAATCCCACCTTTGTCACAAGGTGGGATTACAGCAGTGACCAGAATGGATTCAATTCCTGCCTCAGAGCTAAAAGGGCAGTGGGGTAGACCAATAAGTATGAAAATGTATATTATACCCCCCATAACAAAAGAAACCTGGGGAGCCGTGGGCCTATAGGTGACGACACAGACCTGTTGAAGAACTGGAAGAGATCTTGCTGGCCAGATTTAGGGGAAGGAGTTGGGGGTGGGGAGGCAGAGATAGATGAGGCAAAGAATTAAACTGGGGCCAGATCAAGTATGGAGTGCTTTCTATGTTTTGGGCACCATTCTGGATATTTTGTCCTCACCATGCCCATACCATGGAAGCACATGCCCATTTTTCAGATTTGGAAATCGAGGCAAAGAGAGGTTAAGTCACTAGCTAAAGTTCACCAGCCAGTTAAATGGTGGAGCCAGGCAGTCTGGCTCCAGAGCCCACACCCTAAGAATGTTGACAAAGGAAGGATTTTATTTTTCAGTCCTGGTTGACCTTAGGAACCGTATCTAGTGGTTTCAGACATAAGAGGATAGTCTCTGCTAAACCACCCTCACGCAGCTCCACTGCAGTAGCTGACACACATGCCCGCCTGTCGCATCTGTGGACTTATCTGAGTGCTCTTAAACCACGGGTAAATGATCCCCAGGCTGTCTTTAGGATAATTAGAAACAAATGGGAAATAGTTCTCCTATATTATCAACAGCATATCAGCAAAACTTGTGTCTTAAAATGTGCATTCAATTTCTAATATTAAAAAACATAGTTAAAACCATATGTTGGATATTATCACGCATCTTTGTGAAATTAGTAGGGGACCCATTTGAATAACCATTTTGTTTAGATCAAACTTACTGGAGGTTTTTTTAGGTTTTTTTTTCAAGTCTTTCCTCCCCTTTTCTTCTGACCCCTCTGTAAATCCAAATATGAAAGGAAAACTGTGTGTGTGTGTGTGTGTGTGTGTGTGTGTGTGTGTGTGTGTGTGTGCCTGCACATGTATGTGGGTGCCTGCAATGGGAATAGACCATCAAAAAAACCAAAGCCATAGGTTTGGAAGATTGTAATTTGGAGAGATGGGTGAAGGGAAGCCAGCAGTTGTTCAATAAGAATATAGGTTGTTGGGAATTAACACATGGTGGACCCCAAAAGCTCTTCCTTTATTTTCTTTTTCTCTCTTTCTTTGGCCTAGAACCTTGGTGGAGGGGAGTGCCGGTCTGTTTTGTCTAATCTTTGAGTTATTCCCCTAAAAGCCTAATGATCATATCATGTAGCTCTAGGAGAAAGCCTTTTAAAATCTCTGCCCAATCAACGCTTAGGAAACTTTAATCATTGTTGTTTTGCTAATTTCCCCATTTAAGGTCATCATAGGTAAGTAAACACTGGGTAGACTGGATTTTCTGAAATGAGCAGTCCTCGAAAGATATGCCTTCAATATTACCTTCTATTTCTAAAGAACGAGAACCATGAAAGGAGCTACACTGGTGTATTTGGGAATACGAAATGTTAAACAACCCCTTTATACCAACCAGTGAGCCATCTAAATGTTGTGCAGATGTGAATTTACAGTGGGCCCTAACGAACATCATCAACCAGAATGTTAGAAGGTGAGACTCCTGTGGATTCTTGCAAGTTAAAAAAACAAAAATCGTATTTTGTAACAACTTAGTTGGATTTCCATAGAAGACACAAGCCAAGAAGTAGATGACTTAGAAAAAATTTAAAGGATAAAAGCATATTCTGATCACTGAAACTGAGAGGGCCTTGTCAAATACAGAGTTTAGCCAAGGTAAGAAAAACAAAAATCAGGAATAAACATGAAATCAGTTGATTTAGTCTGCCTTAAGTAAAATTGAACAACAACAAAATCTCTTGATTGTAGGAGCTGAATCAGCAAATAGAAGAAAAATCTCCCAAAGAATCAACCCTATACTTACAACCCACTTGAGGTTTTTTACTCTGACAGACTAGTCGCTAAGTATAGACGGTCCTCCCACTGTTGGTTTGTACAACTTTAAATTTGTCTCTTTCTTTGGTCTGGGCTCCAGGATATATTCTAGGGTCAGACTGTGTCACTTTGTGCTTTTTAATTGATGCTTCATCTATAACAAAGAGGCTAAGATTTTCCATGTGAAAAGTTTTGTGAGAAGTTTCCTCACGCAGAAACCTAGTGGAAACTCACCTCATTTTCACTGTCTAATAGGGGCAAACAGAAATTTAGGCTGGTGGGGTTAAATGCCATTGGATTTGGTAAATAGATATGGGGTATCTAGTTTGTATACAATATTTGGTTAGATATATCAAGATAAGCAAACCATATCCCTTACCTTCCGGGCTTTGTACATGCTAATAGGAAGCTAAGATAGGTGAATATTCCAGTTTGAGACTAGCAGGCCTAGAAAAGAAACAGAGCTAAAAATTTTTTTTGAAAAAAAAGCTAAAGTATTATTTGTGTTCAAAGGAGGGAGCAAGAGCATTTCCAGATGAGGGAATCTGGGAAGGTGGCATTTCCCTTAGCCTCCAGGAAATCGAGAAGATTTTGAGAGGCAGGTAGTGTCAGAGGAGAAGAGCATGGGTAAGGACACATGTGGAGAAGGAAACTATTTTGTTTTTGTTGTTTTTAAAGATTTTATTTATTTATTTGACAAAGTGAGAGAGAGAGATCAGAAGTAGGCAGAGAGGCAGGCAGAGAAAGAGGTAAAAGCAGGCTCCCCGCTGAGCAGA
>CM053605.1:29838286-29858889 GCA_028646535.1 Procyon lotor
GGGCTGGCAGGGGTCAGGATAACAGTGATGGGGCCAGAAAAGGGGGCACAGTGATGGGGCTGGAGGGAGTGGGGGGACATGGTGATGGGGCCAGCAAGGAGGGGCATGGTGTGGGGACAGCCAGGCAGGGGTAGAGGTGCTGAGGAATGGTGGGTTGGGGCCATTGGTTCAGAGCCTCGATTGCCATGCAGAAGTGGTTGTAGTAGGTATTTGAGAGCTGACTTGTAGAGAAGATAGAGCTAGAAGCCTATTTGCCTTGATTCAGAGAAGACTCCTATGTCAAAGACGCACAATACTAACAGCCAAAATGTGACCTAAAGGGAATACCAAGCTTCATTTATCTTCCAAAGGTAAATTAAAAGGACCTGATTGATAATCACAGTCACCTCTCCTACCTTGGATATTCCTCTCCTCAAATTCCTCATCTTCAAGCTTTTAGCACCTCCCATCATCCATCCTCATGCCTGTTCCTGTGGATCTTACTAATTAATTAATTAATCTTTTAAGAGTCTATCTATTTATTTACTAAATTACTTATTTATTTGCAGAGAGAGACAGCAAGAGAGAGAATACAAGCAGAGGGAGTGGGAGAGGGAGAAGGAGTCTTCCTGCTGAGTAGGGACCCTGATGTGGGGCTCGATCCCATGACTCAGGGATCATGACCTGAGCTGAAGGCAGATGCTAAATGACTGAGCCACTCAGGTTTCCCTCCTGTGGATTTTATTATCTCTCCATTTCTCTAAGTCTAGATCTTTCCAGGTAGGCTATTGTCATCTTTCTTCTGAGTTTCTTCCCTCTGACTCCTCTGGCCTGTCAATCTTTGCTCATTTTGGGGTGGAAATCTAATCTAATGGTAGTTCTCTTATGTTCTCAAGTGCGAAGAGCATGAATGAGACCCAAGATAGTGAGGATGAAAAGGAAAGGATGGATGAAAGAGAACTTTAGTGGCAGAACAAGCAATAGGATTTGGCATCAGATAAGGTGAAGAGGAGCAGTCAAAAGCAGCATCAGATTTCAGGTGAATTGTAAGTAGTTGCAGGTAGACAGAACTCTGGGAGAAAGAAGATGATGGAATATGATGATCGCAGGCTCTATGGTTGGTTGGTTTTTAAACCTGAGATTGGTTTAGATGAATATCATAATTGGTAGCATTTCAAGGACGGGGAGCATTTGTCTAGTGAAATACTTAGATAAAAAGTTTAACAGAGAGACTGGGTTTTTAGGTGGGCAAGATTTTAAAAGGTGGCATGATGAGTAAAGATACTATGAAATGCCAGTCTATGATACTTAGACTTTATCCTACAGGCAATGAGAAGTCACCAAAAATCCTTGAGCTAAGAATGAACTCAAAGGTAGATTTTTTTTGTTTTGTTTTTGGATGAGATCAGAAAGACCATTTGGAAGGAGGATAGACTGGAGTAAGGGAGAAATGTAAGGAGATTTGTGTAGTAATAAAAGGATGAGGGAATGGATTATGAATAAAAGGGTTATGAAACTATGTTAGTAGCAGTGGGAATGGACAGGAAGAAAGAGCCATGAGAGGTGTTTTAAAGGAGGGAGTGTGTCAGTTAAGAGTGTGGTTCAGGGCTCCAGAAGATCTGGGTTAAGTTTCTTTTATCAGATGCTTCTTTGCTTTGTGATCTTGGGCAATATAGTCATTCAGTACTTGTCTGAGCCTCAATTTTTCTTAGTTGTAAAATGAATATGAATAGTATACCATCATATTGCATGGTTAGAAAGATTAAAGAACATAAGCCACGTAAAGTTTTTATATCGTGTTGTAAAACTAGTTAAGAATGTATTTTCTTTTCTCTCTCTCTTTTTTTTTTTTTGGTCCACTGAGGCACTTTATTTGCATGTATGTATTACATCCCTAGAAAAAGAATCCCAGGATTTCCTCTCCTGTGTGTTTTCGTCTTGTTTTTTCATGGTCCTTATGCCAACTAATGATGTCAGTACAATGAAACCAAACTGGTGGGAGATTATTTTGCCATTTTTCTAGATCTTTGCGTTGTTCATCAAATCTGGAGCCGATCACTCTATGGTTGTTTAACCTGCCTGTGAGGTTCATGCCAATTTTCCCAGATGTTTAATCATCAAGGATTTCAAATTCACCAAAGTAACCATTCTTCATCATCATAGAAACCGGATGATGACTTTGGAGCATGACCTGATAAAAATGTAGTATTTACCTCTCTTTTCAACATTGTTAATGCTCTTGAGAGCATCTGCTAAGACATTCATGTGCATCATTATGGTGGCACAGAAAGATGGCGGAAAGAGCAAAAAATGCATTTTATTACTAAAAGTACAGTCCTTGGCCTCAGTAATGATTGTGAAGAGAGGAAGAATCAACAGGACCAGCTGCCTAATTGAATATGAGTGAAAGGAAAGGGGTCATTAATGACAGGTTTTGAACTTGGGTTACTGGAAGTGAGACTGCAGAAACAGGGAAGTCAGGAGGAGAAGCTGTGAATGATGAAGAGGCTGGTTTTGCCATGTGGAATGGAGGAAGTGGCCCTGCCCTCCAGCACCAAGGAGAAGACCGCCCCACCCCCTGAGCAGTGGCCACCAGCCTCTGAACAGCCTTTATCTTCTTCCTTTTCTTGGAAGGAACGTGTTTATTGCTGAATAGCTCTATCAGTCCATTTCCTGCCAGGAGAATCCCAGAAATCTGCCAGCCTTCCTTTATTTTGTACTGGCCCTGTCCCCTCCAGACCACGCTGGCATTGTTTCTACTGAGATGGGCAGTTACATCCACAGGTCACATGCCAAATCTCTGTGGCAAATGTTTGTCCAGTCACATAGGAGTTTGTTGCAACATGGATAGGTGGAGTATTTTCCGACTCTTCAAGTTCTAGATCCTTTTGGCTTCTTCAATTTATCTCTCTCCTCTTGAATCTTACTATAAGCAGCAAAGAGAAACCAAGCTATGCCTTCAACACTTTGCTTAGAAATATCTTCAACTAAATATCCAAGCTCATCATTTTTTTTCTTTTTCTTTTTCTTTTTTTTCCTTTTTTTTTTTTTTTTGGTGGGCAGCAAAGCAAGGTTTATTGGGAGATAGCAAAGTGATAATACAAAGCTCCTGAGGAGGGAGGGGACATGAGAGGGTTGCCCTCCAAGCTCATAATTTTTAAGTTCTACTTTCCATTCGAGGGAACACTGTCCCGCCAAGTCCTCTACCACTTTCTAGCAAAGATCGCCTTTCCTCCAGTTTCTAATAACATGCTCCTCATTTTTACCTCGAGCACTCACATTTGCATCAAGATTCTTTTCGAGGCTGTCTAGGTTTTTTCTCTCATGCAACTAAAAACTCTTCCAGCTTCCACTTATTACCTTATTCCAAAGCACTTCCACACTTTTAGGTTTTTTTTTTTAAAGATTTTTTTTGTTTGTTTATTTTGACAGAGAGAGATCACAAGCAGGCAGAGAGAGAGGGGGAAGCAGGCTCCCTGCCAAGCAGAGAGGCCAATGCGGGGCTCGATCCCAGGACCCTGAGATCATGACCTGGGCCGAAGGCAGAGGCTTTAACCCACTGAGCCACCCAGGCGCCCCACTTTTAGGTATTTGTTACAGCAACACCCTACTTCTCAATACCAACATCTATATTTGTTTGCTGGGACTGCTGTAAGAGGGTACGACGAATGGGGTGGCTTAAAGAACACACATTTCTGAAGAAATCTGAATCCCAGGCAATGGCTCCTTCAGGGCCATAAGAAAAAGAGTTCCTCTAAGGATCTCTCTGTGGCTTCTAGATAACCATGTTCTCTCTGTGAACAACTGTATTTTCTCTCTTCATATGACATCCTTTCTATGGGATACCTCTTCCTGCATCCAAATTTTTCCTTTTTATAAGGGCACCAGTCCTATTGGATTAAGGCCTAACCTAATGACATCATTTTAATTTCATTACTTTTGTAAAAGCCCTATCTCCAAATAAGGGCACATTCTGAGGTATTCGGGGTTAGGGCTCCAACATCTTTTCTGTGAGGGACACAATTTGATCCATAACAGTTGAATCATGGGAGTTGATCAAGAGGGGGTTTTACAACCGAATTATTCACTTGTGGATTTTCTAAATCGGTCTTGTGCTTTCAGGGCATGAGAGTTTTTGACATTTCTTATCTGTTTTGCTGAGAGCATGCCTCCAAGTCCAGGAGAAAGCAGGCAAAGAGATAACACGATGCCTTTTATTGATGATAGGAGCTTAATGGGGAGGGTTTGGGGAGGGGAGCACAGAAATGGTAACACTGATTCCTTGTCCAGCCTTGCCGTATATGCATCTCCTGGTTTCTAACAAAATAAACTTCCACTGATGAGCTAATTGTCCATTTCAGTGCCTTCTCTGCCACAATAGAAGCCCCTTCTGCATGAAGCTCTTAAGGACATATAGGATTTATATCTCTTAATAGAACTTAATCACAAGACTGTCTAGCGATCTGCTTCAGATTCTTCCATGTGCAGAAGTCATCATTTATAATTGCTATTTTAGAGTTTATGTTGGAGACAACCTTATAGAAATGGCAAAATATGCTCTTTATGGTAGAACAGCGCTAAGTGCTTCTGTGATTTTAAAGAAGGTTCTAACCTATAGAAAGCTCCTGAAATCCTGTTGTATGTGCACTCTAGTAATGATACTAGAAATCTTAACTTAGGAAACATTTTCCCCTCATATCATTATATTATAAATTACGAACTCAAAGTACTCAGGGTTTCTGTACTACCAATTTAGTTGTTTGTTTTTCTTTTATTTTTGACCCCCTTTCTTTTATTTTTCCCCCCTTTATATTCTGGCCCCCTTTCATTTTATTTTTCACCATTCTATTTACTTCCTGTTCTGTGCAAAAAGGAGGCACTTGACCAGAAATATTCAAATCTATGCGCATGCACGCGGAAAAGAGTCTGCTTATTATCTATGAAATCTGGATCAGACGCTTCCTGATTGTCTGCAACATTTTGTCAGACTCTCCGTGAGTCCTGTCATCTGGCACAAATTCTCTCCCTCATGGAAGGCCTTCCCAAGCCCATGTCTGGTTTGTCAGCTCCCATCTTCTGACTGACAGAGCCGACTTACTCTGCATTGATCGTCACCCCCTTCGCCATGCCAAGGAAACAGATGGAATGAAAGGAATAGGAATCAATAAGATGAAAAAAGTTTAATTTCCTTGGTCTTCCCACAGTATGCCACCTTCATTCCAAAGCTAGATTTTTCAGAGGAATGAAATATAGCCCCTTTAGAGAAAACCCAGGGTGGAGAAGCCTCTTGATTGCTTTGGAGTTTGCTCTGCCACAGCTTGACTGTTTTCTTCTTTTTCTTTTTTCTTTCCTTATAATTACAAAATGTATTCTGTATATAATTTTCCCTCATCCTCATTTTTGTTTTGACTGCATGCTAGTTATTAAAGATGAGAGAGCTGAAAGAGCCAAAAATCTATGCCCGACTCTATCTACTTAGGTTGTGAGGCATGGTAGAGAGAGCACAGCCTCTGAAGTCAAACAATCCACGTTCAGATCATAGCTCCGTTATTTACAGACTCTGTGATCTTTGACAATTTGTTGAGCCTCAGTTTCCTCGTCTTTGAGAACATCAGTGTTGCCATGTTGTTGGAGGTTCTGAAGGGAAGCACACGGAGTCTCTTGTACAGAGTGGAATACTCTGTTGACTCCCACTGATCAGAGCCATTTATCACCACTCATTGGTAGACTGTGAAAACGTAGAGGCAGATGTAGAAAACAAGGAACATTTAATATGGAAAAACTTC
Source organism: Procyon lotor (assembly GCA_028646535.1). Lineage (NCBI taxonomy): Eukaryota > Metazoa > Chordata > Mammalia > Carnivora > Procyonidae > Procyon > Procyon lotor. The sequence goes on from CM053605.1 coordinate 29,844,052, forward strand.
AAAAAGATAGTCATGAGGTTTGATTCCTTTTCAATTGGAAGAGATAATATACTTTTTGGCACAAATCAAGCAACTGATAGTAAAGTTTTATGCACATGCTAAAACATTTTTATAGCTTTTAATGCCCTCTGGGGTTTCGTGCTTGGAAATAGTTGTCTAACATGTTATTTAAATTAACACCATATATAAGCCCAATGCTTCTGGTGGGATGTAAGCAAGGAAAGTATCTAACGACACACAAAATGCCAGTTGTTGATACCATTTTTATAAAATTCTGTAGAAACATGTTATAACTACTTTTGTTAGGATATTTGGTTCATTAATATTAGCTGAAATGATAGAGAGGACAAGGATAAACTCTGTCAGAGATAAACAAAGCCAGACACTAAAGTGGTAAGGATAGATTTTAATTAGTCATATACTGTTGCAAAAGGAAAGAGGGCCCAGTGTGAACTGAGCTCAACTTGGATTTGTATAGAGTTGACCTGGCATTTGAAAGAGAATGAGGGAGTAGGGAGGAGGTGAGCGTGGGCTCAACAGAGTCAGGGGAAGTAAAAAATTACAAAGAGTTGGTTAGTGTAAATGCTGACTGGGCCAGTTGTGTCCTTCAGCTGGTGGTTATCAAAGTCAGGAGTCTATCCTCCCACACAGGTGAGATCCACAGGCCCTATCCATCCTGATAATTACATTTGAAAGGAACGGCTTTCAGGTCTTTGAGAAAGACACTCCTAAGTTGTAGGAGATACCAATACACCTCAAAGAGACAGAGGGAGGATTTATAGCTGTAAACACCCTTTAGTAAATGCTCTAAGAAAAAGTGGTCCAGGGTTTCTCATCAGGCATTGGCTAGAATGGTAAATGGCATATGAGACTTGCCCTCATGAAACTTGTAGTATAATATCACCTCATATCTGTTAGAATGGCTATTATGCACAAGACAAGAAATAATGGGTGTGGAGGAAAGAGAACCCTTGTGCACTGTTGGTGGGAATATAAATTGGCACAGTCACTATGGAAAATAGTATGAGGTTTCCTCAAAAAAACTAAAATTTAAATATCGCTTCTTAAATGAAACTCGCCTGCTCAAAGTACTTTTTATTTTTATTTATGTATTTAAAAGAGTTTATTTATTTATCTGACAGAAAGAGAGAGAGGGAGAGTGTATAAGCAGGGGGAGCAGCAGGCAGAGGGAGGGAGGAGAGCTGCTCAGAAGAGCCCGACCTGGGGCTCAATCCCAGAACCCTGGGATCATGACCTGAGCCAAAGGCATACACTTAATTGACTGAGCCACCCAGGCAACCCTCAAAGTAATTTTTAAACTGTAAAGTGTAATAAAAATAAAACTTATTGCTATTATTATCACTGGAATTATTAGTGTTCAGTGGACTGCATGTAAAATCATAAAAATTCAGGTCTGTGCTTGACTTATACTCAGGTTTTGTTATGGCATGTACATTTTTTGGAGGAAGTGTGCAATTTGAACACTATTATCATTGAACAACCACTCTGTATTCCTCAGAAACACAGCACATGGAATTCAATATAGAAACAGGTTAGATATGGTAAAATGTGATCTACATACACTGCAACGGTATCTGGGCGAATGCAAACAGGCAGAAAGTCAGTCTGACAAATTGTTTGGGTTTTTTTTCTTCTTCTTTTTGTAAAACTGCTTTTATAGTTGGATACTCCAAGGTTTCAGGATGCTTCAGAGGTGTATCTGAATATTACCTGTCCTTTGGGATGTCCTCAGAATCACAAATTCTTCCTGTTGCGACATCTAATTAAAGGAAGCAATCCTCTGGGTCACTTGTCTTAGTGCTTTGTAAAACTACCCTCTCGAAGTTTCCTTTTCTCTCAAGAGCTTCTCTGCCTCGTTCCAACAGTCTGCTCTTTGTGGCTTCATTCTTTGGATGCCCTTTGGTCTTCATGTTGCATCTTGTGGCTTTACCATGAATAGCTATTCTTTGAACCTTCTCGTCAGCTGATTATGGCTCAGCTGTGCACAATTTGAGGTTGTGCAGGATATTAAAGGGTGGATAGCATCTTCAGAATGGTTCATGGACCTTGTTGTAGGGGACAATAAGCATGTAAGGAGGGAGTTGGGAGTTGGGTACCACAGGAATCTTCACTGGGTGGCAGGTGTTAAGAGGCCTGTAGAGATAGATGAGGATTTTTATTATTATCTTACTAGGCTTTATGTTGGGTGGTTGAGTGTCCATAGAAATGCTCATAATGCTCTCATTGCTTGAATCAAGGTTAAATAGACAAATGCATAGTAATGTCCCTGGCCCCTTAGTTAGAGCTCTCATAGATCATTTCTAACAACCTGCCACATACAACAATACGATTTTCCTAGGTTTATAATAGTAGATAGCTATTGAATTCATGTATGAATTTTGACTGGGATATTGTCTGCCAAATATTTACAATATATGCTGAAAGCCTTACATCAATAGGTGAGCCTGATCTTCAGATATGAATGTATGTTTGGTAAAAATCAAAACAATAGAGTCTCCCCTAAAATAGAACAATAGAAAAATAGGAACAAAAAGCTCCAAAGAATTGACTTGTATATGAGAAAGAAGAAACATTTTTAAAAAATCGTCAGACTTTGTAATATACGGATACAAATTTATCAACATAGGGTATGAAAGAAGGAGCTCAAACTAACAATTATAATGTGTCAAATTAAAGATTTTGCTATTAAATGACAAGACAGTTTAAAGAGGAAGATAGAATCATCAGTAGGCTTCATTGAGCTTGTCATATTAAAAGTACCTAGGACAAGTGTGAATTTATTTAGTGAACGTATATTGATTTGCTACTGCTGAATATGCTAGGCACCAAGTGAGGTATGTGGGGTTGCAAATCACATACACAACCAAGATGCACAGAGGGAAGACTGTGTGAAGGCACAGGGCAAGATGGCCGTCCACAAGCAGTTAGACCTTTGGAACTTCTAGCCATCCAGTTGTATAGGATCACTGAGATTGTTTCATGTACTTGATATTAGTTACATATGAGTGTCATGTCCTGGTGGGGTTTTGCTGTAGAGGTCAAAGGAAAGGATGAATTAATGAGTCAGAAGACAGAGGATCAAAATATTTCAACTTCACCATCTTTTCTAGTTGAGGTGACCATAAAGGAGAAGATCATGCTTAAGCATTCTCTGGTTGGCAGTCCTAAGGCACAGAATGAATGAAAAGTGAAATAAAAGAAGTAGAAGATGAAAAGTTAAGAAGAACGACAAGAGAACAAACAGTAGGAGTCCTATGACTGCCAGTGGGAAGGGAAGTTTAAGCTTAGGAGTACTACCTTCACTAGCACTGGGTTTTGTGGTCTGATTATTTCAAAACAAAAGTTTTAGTTTCTTAAGGTTTCTCATTTTATAGATTTCTTAGATATTTCACAGCATCCCACTGTAAGTAAGCACAGTGCATTAACCACAGAATGCACTGTCCCATGGATGTTGCAGTATTTGGTGTTCAATCACCTTTAAGTGTAGAGGACTCTTAAAATTAAATAATCCATGAAGTCATCTAGGAAATAAGAAAACATGTGATTATCGTGCATTTATTAGTGAGCCACAGATTCCTTGCTGTTTCAAGCCAGTTCGAGTATATGAAAAGAAGCCTTTCATAATAATTCAGCTGTAATAACATGCCTCATTTAGAATGTATTAGGAATACACTTCTCTTACTGCTTATTTAAAGAGGAAAGAATATACCAGGAAATTATCTCTTCGTTTCAGTTTATTAGAAAATTGTGTATCAATTATGCATTGCAATTAAATTTCTCCAATTTATTATGCTATACCTTGAATGAGTAGTCAAAGAGGACATGGTATAGAATGTATATATTACAAGGATAGTTTGAGTAATATGGTGGAATGCCTCTATCGCGGGATCTGGAAGACCTTGGAATCAGACTCAAATTCTAACAATTTGTGCAGCTCTGAGACCTGGTGGTGTAACGCATGGTATAATCTCTTCTTGTCTTGCATTGTGTGCTAGAAATTGTTTGTGAAAAGATTCTTCACTTTTGTAGCTTTCTTTATCTAGCCTCTGCACAGAGCATGTATACTGTACGATTTTTCACTGTTGATCTTGTGCAGCTGTTTGCTATTGAAAACAATTGATTTTTAAAAGAGATTGGGGGTTAGGAATGCTTTGGAGATGTTCGTTAGTCTTCCCATTTGAATTTAAAGCAGCTCTGAACAGCCAGTTCATTGTTAGGTGTTGTGATTATGAATGGGGCACCTCTGTGTGAAACTATCAAGTTCCTCTTAGAAGACCTTCCAAGCAGAAAATAACCTTTCATTTCCTGGCCTTTACCTCCCAGAAGGGGGGGGTTGGGTGGGGAGGGTTGCAAATAAGCTCAGCTTTATGCAAACCCAAGAATATATGGTGTAATTGGTTCTTTGGATTGACCAGATCTAACTGCAGAAAGAGTGGTCCCTTGACCAAATCATCTAGAGGTCATCAGCCGACTATTCTAGAAATTAATGATCTAGCCATATCCTTGTGTTGCAATCTTCCTCCAGTAAATGATCTAGTTATATCCTTTGTTTTAACCTTCCTACAATATTAATACCCAAAGCATGAAATAAAACCGAATAATAAGAAAATTGATGAACAGTTTAGAGGTGCTACTGTTTACTGGATGCTTTCATCTCATTCTTTTTTCCAGAATGTACCTGTGTCATTTAATTCTACTAAAATTATTTTTTGGAGATACTTTTTTATAATTGCGCTTGTGAGTCTTGCTGCTTGTATCTGATTGCGATTTATAGTCTACCATCTATTAACTTTCAATGTTGAAACTGCAGGGAAAGGCCTGTGTAAGTTCAGCAAATTTTAGATTTTTTTTTTTGGTAAATTTGATAAATTTAGCAAAAGTTACCAGAACTTATTATACATATGAATAAAATGGTTCAGTTTAGTAGTCACTTTAAGAAATGTTAGTTTTTTACTATTTTTGTGGGGAATAACTTGTATTCATTAACATTCTTTAACATATGAGTCATAGTTATTTTAACATCCTTGTTCATTTATTGGCAAATTTCTTCTGACTGACTTTTCCCTTGACTATTCATCACATTATCCTGTGTAGCAATTTCTATTTTGGATATTCAGGGTGATGGGTAGTTGAGATTGACGTGGTTCTGCTATCTTTCTCCGAAGAGTGTTAAGTCATGGTGTGAAAAGCAGCTAGATTATTGGCAGGTTACCTTGGAGGCTTGGTTTCTCTTTTTTAGGGTGGGTCTATTTTTAGTATTTTCCTAGTCCTAGAGTGAATCCCTTAAGTCCTGGGAAGTAATTTTTACTCTGAAGCACAGGCCTCTAAGGTCACCACAGAAAGGCTGAAGTGTTTTCAAAGTCCCTCTAACTTAGAAGGACGTGAGTTCAAATTCTGTCTCCCCTGTGCTGGGTGGCACCTGAAGTTTCTGCTCATATGGGTCAGTCTTCCAGATACTGTTGCCTTTGAATTCCCAGAAGTCCCAACTGTGCTCTCTCAGCTTAGGAGTCAGCCAAGAGTTCAGGAGAATTCACATGCAGATTTTTAGTTTCCCCTTCTGTTTTTCCTTCTTTATAGCATCTCCTTCCTTTTTACAGCTGCTCTGAAAGTATATTCCCCTTCTTCTGACTCTTCATATCTTCATATCATATCAAGTCATATCTGACTCTTCATATCTGTAATTTTCTGTTTTATTTCTAGAGTATGTAGTATAGACTGAGGAGTACCTTTAGGTAATAAGCCTAATACGTGTGTATTTCACACAGTGTGGTTCCATTTTATTTCAAGGATCAAACCCTCCCCAATGTATACTTTTTTTTGGCCCCTCTCATTACCTTCAAAAAATTCTTTGTATCTTGTCCAGAGGCCATAATTGTTATCTGCAGGAGTATTGGTTATTCCTATATGCAAGTTGTCAGAAATGGAACTCCAAAAAAGCATTTTGCCTGTGTCCTTAGTTTTACCTTTGGAAATTAAAAAATAAATCAATAAAAAAAGTATATATGCATATGCATGTGTGCATGTGTGTGTGTGTATAAATCAAATGTGCTTTAATAATTTTCAGGGTATATGCATAAACCCTTTAACCATAATACCATAAAAAAGGACTTCCTTAGATTTGGGTTTCTTTCTAAGGCTATATAATAAATATGTCTACCTTTGGTCGGTCTACAACTGAACTTGGGAATTTTCTGCAAAACATCGCTTTCATCTAATGTTTCTTATTTTAATAACTAGCTCCCAGTCGTTTGACCCAAAACTCAAAAATTCCTCCTTATATCCTCTCTTTTCTTTAATTCTATCATGCAAGAGCCAGGAACAGCAAGGCCTTGGTGCATAGGTTCTGCCTGCTTTTAAATTCTGCTCTTTCTCTGACTAGCCACATGATCTTGCATAAAGCACAAAAATGCTTAAACTAGTGGCTGGCACCTAGTAACTGCTAAATAAACATTTTATTACCACCAATAAAAAAAATTAATCAATCAACTGATCAATTATCAGTCTCTACACATCATCATCTCTGTCCTTCCTTTTCTCTGCCCTCTCCCAGTCTAAGCTCCCACTCCCATTGCTGTAGCAACCACCTAATTCTCTCCATTTCTACTCCCCTCCCTAATTCTTTTCCCACAATACAGCCAGATTGAGGTTTTCAAACACAGTGAGCACATCACTCTGCTCTGTAATACTCTCCAGTGACTTCCATTTGCTTTTGGCATAAATGCACATTTAAATCCTTACCATGACTATATGGCTTCATATTATATAGACTCGGCTTTTCTCTCAGTCCCCATATTGCAATAGTCTCCTCTCTTCCGTGCTGCCACCACATTGGCCTTAAAAAAAAAATTGCGCTTGCTAGAACTCACCCATCTTTGATTTACTTTTGAACACTTGTACTATCTCAAGCTTCAGTTTCATTGTTACTTCTTCAGGTTAACTTTCTTTTTCTAGCCCTCCCTTCTAAACAACCTGGTTCAATTAACCCAAAAGCTTGTTTTTGACATGATGAATAAAGTTGATAAGTCTCTAATGTGGCTGATGAGGAAAAAAGAGAAAAGACCCAAATTACCAATACCAGAAATGAGAGAGAGAACGTTGCTATGGACCCTGAAGACATTAAAAGGATAATAAAGGAAATTTATAAGGAACTTATGGCCACAAATTGGGCAAATTAAATGCAATGGACAAATTTCTACAAAACAAAATTCCCAAAGCTCACTCAAGAATAAATGGGTAGGGGTGCCTGGGTGGTTCTTTCTGTTAAAGTCTTTCTGTTAAGTCTCTAACTCTTGATTTCGGCTCAGGTTGTGATCTCATGGGTTGTGAGATAGAGCCCTACCTCAGGCTCCAATAATCAGCAGGAAGTCTGCTTGAGTTTCTCTCTCTCCCTCTGTCCCTCCCCCTCCTCGCTCACATGTGTGCTCTCTGTCTCTCTCAAATAAATAGATCTTAAAAAAAAAAAAAAAAGAATAAATGGGTAACACGAATAGTCCTATAATCTATTTCAAAAGTTGAGTTCATAGTTAAAAACCTTTCAACAAAGAATACTCCTGGCCCAGATGGCTTCACTGGTGAATTCTGCCAAACATTTAAAGAAGAGGTAGTACCACTCCTACACAAACTTTTCCATAAATACAAGAGGTAGGAATACTTTCCAACTTATTTTTTGAGGCTTGCATAGTTTCCGACAAGAAATGTGTTATAATTATTATCTTTATTCTTCTGAATGTAATGTCATTTTTTTTTTTCTGACTGCCTTCAAGATTTTCTCTTTATTTTCGTTTTTCATCTGTTGGAATAGGATGTGTGTAAGGTGTGTGATGGTTTTTTTTGTGAGTGCTACTGGTGCTGCATATCATGTGTAGTGTTTTCTGAACTTGTTGGATCTGTGGTTTGATGTTGTTCATTATTTTTGGAAAATTCTTGGCCATTATTTATGAAAAGAGTTCTCATGCCCTATTCTTTCTTGATTACATCAAGATTCCCATTACACATATATTAGACCTCTTAATATTGTTCTACAAGTCTTAAGTTCTTTGCTCTGTGTTTTTCATTACTTTTTCCTTTAATGTTTCAGACTGGGTAATTTCTGTGATACATTTTTAAGCTCACTCTTTTTTTTCCTAGTATTTCCTAGAGTCAGTAGTATTGAGTCTACCGAAGAGCTGATTAGAGGCATTCTTGATCTCTTCCATGATTTTTATTTGTAGTATTTCCATTTGTGTTTTTCTTTTAGTTTCCATCTCTCTATTGAAACTAACTGTGCATGCACATTGTCTATTTTCTACAAGAGTCTTTAACATAATAATAGTTGTTTTAAATTCCTTGTCTAATTATTCCAACAAGGGGGTCATATCTGAGTCTTCTGTTGTTTCTTGTCTATGCCTTTGTCATCATTCTTTTCCATTTCCCTTTCATAGTTTTTCTCCTGTTTTTAAATTTTTTCCTCATATTTAGGGGCTCTCATATAAAGAAGGGAACTTGGAGCACTTGACTAGCTCAGTTGGTAGAACATGTGACTCTTGATCTCAGGGTCATGAGTTTGAACCCCATGTTGGGTGCAGAGATTACAAAAAAATAAATAAATAAACTTTATTAAAAAGGAGGAAGGAACTTATATTAGTTAGTAAAAGAACTTAATAGTATTTCTTTAGTAGATACTTATGGGTATATTTCTATCTTTATTTACAAATATTTGTCATTATTGAGTGTCTCCTTGGTCTTTAGATAATTTCATGAACTTCAATGTCAATACCAACCATCTACTTCAAGTGCTGCTATATGTTTCTTGGGTTTTGAGCCTGTATTTCCAGAAGGCTACTGGATCTCTCCACTTGGATTGCAACTGACTTTAACATTTGATCATTTTTTCCCTAAGTCTCTGCTTGTACCATCATCCTGGTTACCATTAGAATCTTCATTATCATTATCATCTCTTTCCTCACACTCCTTATCTATCAGTGTATCCCTTAAACTTCCCTTGAATCTGCTCATAGTGTCACTGCCTCAGTCCCCCAAATTAATCATTATCTCTTGTTTATAATATTTCTGCCACCCTGCTGAGACTACTGTCTCAGAGGAAAGGCCACCAGAGTTTCTGCAGTGCCAGACCTACTGGTCCTCAATGTGCATCCTGCTTAAGCATTTTTTTAGACTTTGGCATTATTCTTCATAGTAAGCACTTTTAACGTCTGAATGATATTACATGAAAATGATTTACCATGAGTTCAATTCTGATTTTAACAATTTTAGAAATTACAAAAAAACAACACAATTATAACCTTTTGTAACTTTTGGGTTATTTTATTAGAATAAATGCCTAAGAAGCTCATTATTAGGTTAAAAGGTATTACAGCTTTTGATACAAATTACAATGTACTCTTCAAAAGAGTTGTTACAATTTGTATTGCCATCAACAGTGATTGAGTCTCCTAGATCCCTGCTCCCTCATCAGAATCTTGGCGTTATCATTAACAGAAAAGTTAAAACATTTCTTTTTTCTTAGCAGGGACTTCTTAACTGATGTCTTTGGCTCCAATCTGTCCAATATATTCTCCATACTGCCACGAGTGCTATTTTTCTAAATAAAACCTATATTTGATTATGTTCAAAATCTATTCCAAAACCTAGACTGCTTCCTGTAGCCTACAGAAGTAATCATGGCGTTGAAGGCCTTCCATCATCTGGGACAGCTATCTTCTTAGTCTAGGCCCACACTCAGTCATCCTGTTCAAAAACCTTGGAGAGCTCCTGTTTTCTACACAAGAAAGAATAAATTCATTGTCATGGAATTTAACACCTTTTATCACATGCTGAACATCAGTTTGTGTATTCAGTAAATGACTGTGTTCAACTGAACAACAAATTACCATGTTCTTATTGTTAATACTATTGATTTGTCATTTACTTCTTTATCATATTATTATTCAGCTTTTCACGCGTGGCTATCTTTGCATCCCTTGAACACAGTTCCCCTTCTGCTGGAGGATTTGACTACATATTGTCTCCTAGGCCTACAATGTTCCCCACTCCTGGCCCCAACTCTCCCTCCTATTCTGGATCCTTGCTCTTTGCACATAGTAGATGTTTAAAATGTATTTATTGAAAGAACAAGTAAATAAATAATAAATACTTGAGAATATAGCTCAGAGTAGAGCACTTGACTACAAATAAATAAATACTTTTCCAGTCAAATTGGAGAAGTTTTAAAATTTTGTTTTAGAAGCAAAATACTTAGAAGCAAAAATGTCATGAAGAAAATCTTACTTGGAACTCAGATGCATCAACAAGAAAAAACAGAGTGTTCTAATTACAGCTTGGAGGAAGGTCACTGGAGGGGATGGGGTGAACACACAGAAAGATTAGAGCAGAGTGTGTTGCTGAATCCTCAGTCCAACACCAAGTTCTATCCCTTTGACCCCAAGACAGTGTGGGAGAATCTGCAGGCTCCATGGAATTCAGTTGGAACACTTCTGCTCCAGGCAATTATTCTGGGGGGGAGGGGGGAGGAGAGGTGGGGGTTGGTGATCCATATCTTGTGACCCAATAGTGAATGAATTCAGGAAGCTTTCTCTGCATTAATCAAAGTGAGGGCAGTTACCATGTTGAGGCATATTTCTATCCTGGCTTTTTAATCATAAAATGTTTATGTAAAAGTCAATGATGAAGACCCTTTCCCTCTTGCCAACTCTTGTTTTATCTCTCCTTGGTCAGAAGCACTTAAGGGGAAAATTCATAAAATGATTATTGAGGGTAATATCCTATTCTGCATTCAAAACAAAGCAAATACCTTGTGAAATGGTGTTGTTTTGGGGCAGTGATATACATACTGTAGCATTTCATTAAATCCTTTTCATTTATGCTCTTCACTCTGTGGAGGTTACTGACAGTTGATTTAAAATATGTATTACTTTAGTGGGTAAGAGTACATAAAATCACTAAATCAAATTTACCATGAACATCAACTCAGAAAAATTAAACATGTGGACAGTCACCAAGGACAAAAGGCCGGCACACTCCTATTTATTTTCTCTTCTTGAGTTTGTGCTAAGTGACTAATTCTTCTTGCTTTAAGCATGACTGTGAAGTTTCTATTGGAATCATCTCTCATCTTCAGTGGCTGCTTCAGAGGGATCAGAGTGAATGTTATGGGAAAAAAGTGTTTAAAACCTTCTCTTTTTAAAAGGTACAGGGAAATCAAATGTGTACTCTATGACAAAACTAATCAATGGGCTTCTTGTGTCTTTTTTGTGTATCTTGCTGGAGCCAGCACATTTTACTTCTGACAAGAGTCCTTGGCAGTACTTTGTTCTGTCAGAAAGAGAATGCCAATATTCACATATTGACGAATTGTGAAATATCCTTTTCATCCCTCCTTTCTTCCTCTGCCACTGCCTCTCTTTTTACCTTAATGATGTCTGACATTTCGTTGCATGGAATGCTTCATGTAGGTGAATGAATGCGCTTGTAAAAAGCAACAACAAAAAAAGAAAAGCTATTTCTCCTCCAGGCTTCTTAGCTACACTTTGTGGTAGCCCAAATATAAAAAGGGTGCAAGCAAGCAAGCAATGAATGAATGAATGAATGAATGAATGAATGAATAAAAAGGGTCAGACAGCATCAGAGCTTGCAGACTCACCCTTAACAAATGAACCAGTTAAGATGAGAATGAGTGGCTATGAATCACCACTACTCTGTTAAAAAGGTACTAACACACCTACTTTTCAGCAAAGTTCTTTTTTTTTTTTTTGATTTTATTTATTTATTTGACAGAACTAGAGAGATCACGAGTAGGCAGAGAGGCAGGCGGTGGGGGGGAAGTAGGCTCCCTGCCGAGCAGAGAACCCAATGTGGGGCTCGATTCCAGAACCCTGAGATCATGACCTGAGCCGAAGGCAGAGGCTTAAACCACTGAGCCACCCAGGTGCCCCTCAGCAAAGTTCTTTATTCTGAGAACTTCTTAGGTTCTAGGTGCTTTGCTAGGTATTGGCATTAGAGAACAACCTCTGACTAGAGCACTCATAATCGGCCGTTGGGAGAGAAGGGAAGGCGGATGAACCATTACAGTGCAGTGTGGTGTGTATTATGAGAGCTTAGGTGCAGGATACTACTGGTTAGTACTACTCCATGATGTGCGGGGCCCCGGGCACATGTCTGTTCAGGGACTCAGTTGATAGAAAGAGTTTGATTAAAAAACACATTACAAAATCATATGCACATACATATAAGCCCACATGAGGTATTTTCAACTTACTGCTGAACACTAGAAGAGTAGGAACAGAAGAAATACTTTAGGTATCTGTTTTGTGTCCAATCAGTGCACTAGAGGATACTTTGTAGTGTCCAGGCACCATTTCCCCATGCTCTTTATTGTCAAACGTGCCACATCTGACTAATTTGATATTCCCACCTTGAGGAAAAGATAGATAGCTCTGTTGTTATCACTCATAATGCTGTGGCTGTTAGGGACTATTGCATTAAAACAATATAGGTCTTTTGGCTTCTGCAGTTCCCTAACACGAATTATTTAATTCTGATTACAGTAGTAATCATGATCCCCTGGCAACTACCAGGCCATCCATGAATACCGACTTCCCAAAAGCTGTTACTGTGATTCACTGATGATAAACAACAAATTCAGGTCTTATCTAGAAATTGCAGGAAAATGTGAATGATAATTCGTTTTCTGATTATGTTAAATTTATCATCCAGGATCTCATGGTATAAACATAGAATGACACATCTTCCAAGCATATCTTCTCTTTAGACCACTGCCACTGCATTTCTAGAGTATGATCTCTTTCAATGTTGATGGTACTCATGACTTGTCTATATCTCCACCAGTGAAATATGACAAGCAAGGGGCCCATGGCTAAGAAAAAAGAGTTATCCTATTAGTGGAAGGAATGTCTGTTCCTCGTGTTCCTCATTCAGTATCCTTAAGTTGACCCAAAGCACCATGAAGTCAGCTCACTGATCAGGGGCTAAAGAGAACATTGATGAGAAGGACCTGTTTATAATGCAAAGCAAAGAAAGCCCTCAAAAGAGAGAAGTCCAAGCACTCTTGGAGGATTGATACATGGTGGAAAGTTTTGAAGGTGGAATGACCTCCATATGTACCAAGAGTTGGGGAGCACTTAGAATAAAGGATGACTGCTGTCACTTCCACTACTCTCAGGGTTAGAACAGAAGCAGTGCCATGGTTAGAACATAGATGAGTGAAAAGAGGAAAGAAAGCCTACATAGAGAGCTAAAGTATAAGACCTTAGAATTCCAGAGCCCTGATCTTGTCCTGGTCCCATGTGAGTGAGAGTCATCCCAAATCAGCATGTCAGCACCATGTCTGGCTACTAAATCACATGCTGTCCTGTGAAAGAAATATTACATTGGTCAACAGGAGCATTTTGCTCACTGGGCCACCTTTCTGCAATCAGAATCCAGCCATGGGGTCCTCAGAATTCCTTAGGACATGTGGTCAACCCACTTCTGGGATAGTGGGTTGGAGAGCGCCCTGAAGGGAAAAATTGGAAGATCAGGCCCATGTACATCCAGGTCTAGTCTCAGGGAATCACACCTAGATAGTACTGCTCACTCCAGGTGCTGGAAGGCCATTTGGAAAATTTCAAGGAAGGCACTACAAAGTTCAAGGTCCATGGACGCATAGGGCCTCAGATGGGAACCTTTTTGTCTAAATCTAAAGGTGGTACTGATTGATACAACAGCAAAGATGTAGGCATCCAGTTAGTTTTGGGAAAAAAGACCAGGCAGGCTTCCGGAAGGAGTTTTTAGTTGTGTATTGAAGGATAACGTGACATTAAATAGCTAGAAAAGAGAGGAAGAACATTGCAAACACAGAGGACTGTGGGTTTAAAGCATAGAGATTGTGAAACCATACATCATATTGAGAAGGTATAAATCAATTATTATAGCTGGAGTGAAAAGGTCATGCAGGGCCTTATTTATTCCAAGTGTCATCTGCACTAGCTCAATAATAGCCTCAGTATCACCTAAGAGCTGGTGAGAATGCAGAATTTGGGGTCCCATCCTAGATCTGCTGACAATTGATTTTTTAACAGTATCTCTCTCCCTTTCTTTCATATAAAATTGGATGTTTGAGACGCTTCTAGGTTTCTGAAAATGGGACTGAAATTGTGGGCTGAAGTCAGATGGTAGATTTGGATTTTACTCTATAGAGAAGGAAAACCCACTGTATTTCAAGCAAAGGATTAAAATGATCATATACAGGTTTTAGAACAGTGGGGTAGCTGCAATGTAAAAGAACTGTAGATGGGTAGGCCGCAGGAATGAGCTGATGGAGAAGGCTACTGCCATGGTCTAGGCAAGATAAGAACAGAGATGAAATTATGGCAGTGGGATGGAAAGGCAAGGAATAGAATTGTGAAACACGCTGGTTTGAGGGTGAGGCAGACTGAAGAGTCTAGGATAATTTGCAACAAATCTGATCTGAGTGACTGGCTGGATAACAGTGAGGAAAGGGTGTAGGTTGAAGAGATTTTGTGGAAGAGGATGAGAAGTTTGAGATGAGTTTGTGGATGGATAACCCAAAAAGAAATGTCCAGAAGACAGTGTGAAAATGGAGCCAGAACTCAGAGGAGAGTGTGGGCTGAAGGTTCAGATTGGAGAGTCGTTGGTGCACAGATGATAATAAATACCAAGGAAGAGGATGAGGTCACTAGGAAGAAGGGAATGGTGGTCTAAAACAAAGCACTGGGCAATACCAACATTTAGTAGTAGGTGAAGAAAGATCAACAAGTAAGAGTTCAGGAAAGTAGGAGCAAAACCAGCAAAGACTAGGCA
>CM053605.1:29859389-29951984 GCA_028646535.1 Procyon lotor
TTCTTTTTCTAAAGGTATAAATATGATGTTAACGGTAGCACTGGGGAACACTGGAATGGCTTCCAAAGCAAAGCAAGCCTAGGTCCCAAACAGCCACACTTATTGCTGGTTCTTCTCTTTTTATCCTTGTTTCCTTCTTCCCTTCCAATCTTTTCTTTTCACCTGAAACACAGCAACTGCAAAACAGAGTAAAAGAGAAGATGAGAAATTCCACAACAAAATACAAGCACCAAGTAAATTACAAAAGGATCAGACACAATGACTAAGTGAGATTTATCCTAGGGATGCAAGGATGGTTCAACATACAAAAGTCAATTAATGTGATATACCACATTAACAGTACAAAGGACAATCATCACATGATCATCCCAATAAATGCAGAAAAAGCATTTGACAAAATTCAACACCTTTTCATGATAAAACAAAAACAAAACAAAACAAAACAACAACAACAAAAAAAAAAAAAACCTCTCAACAAACTAGGTATAGAAGGAATGTACCTCTACAAAATAAAGACCATTAGGACAAACCCATGGCTAACATCAATCTCAATGGTGGAAAAATTGGAAGCTTGTCCTCAAAGATCAGGAATAAGGCAAAGATACCCACTCTCACCACTTCTAACAGTACTGGATGTCCAAACCAATTATAGTCAAGAATAGAAAAAACAGGCATACTAATGATAAAGGGAAAAGTAAAATTTTCCATTTTCATATGATATGATATGATCTCATATATAGAAATCTCTAAAGACTCCATTAAAAACTGTTAGAACTAATCAACAAATTCAGTAAAACTACAGGATTAAAAAAAAAAAATCAACACACAATAATCAGCTGCATTTCTACACACCAAGACAAACTCTCGAAAAGGAAATTAGAAAACTGATCCCATTTATAAGAACACCAAAAGGAAAAAACACCTAGACATAAACTTAACCAAGTAGATAAAAGATTTATACACAAAAACTATAAAACACTGATGGAAGAAATTAAAGCAGAGATGGATAAATGGAAAGACATCTCATGTGCATGGATTGGAAAACTTAATATTGTTAAAATGTCCTTATACCCTAA
This sequence comes from Procyon lotor, assembly GCA_028646535.1. Lineage (NCBI taxonomy): Eukaryota > Metazoa > Chordata > Mammalia > Carnivora > Procyonidae > Procyon > Procyon lotor. Next base: position 29,860,466 of record CM053605.1, read on the forward strand.
GTGTTAAACATATCCAATTCGATCCCTATCAAAATCCCAATGGCATTGTTTACAGGAATATAAAAACAATTCTAAAATTCATATGGAATCACAAGAGACCACAAATACTAAATCAATCCTCACAAAGAAGAACAAAGTTGGAAATATCATATTTCCTGATTTCAAAATAAATTACAAAACTAGAGTAAGTTAAACAGTATGGTAATGTTAAAGACATATAGACCAACAAAACAGACTTGAGGAACCTGAAATAAATCCACACACATGGTCATCTGATATTCAACAAGAGTGCCAAGTAACACAATGGGGAAAGGATATCCTCTTCAACAAATGGTGGTGGCAAAACTGAATACATACCATATGCGGAAAGAATGAAATTGGACCCTAATCTCTTACACCATACACAAAACCGAACTCAAAATGGAATAAAGACTTCTACATAAGACCTAAAACTATAAAACTCCTAGAAGAAAACATACAGGTACAGTTTTACGACATTAACCTTGGCAATGATTTCTTGGATGATACCAAAAGCATGGGCAACAAAACCAAAATAAACAAATTCAACTATACCGAACTAAAAAGTTTCTACATGGCAAGGAAAATAGTCAACAGAGTAAAAAGACTATAGAATGGGAGGAAAAACATTTACAAACCATATATCTGATAAAGAGTTAGTCTCCAGAATATATAAGGAAAGCATACAACTCAATAGTTAAAAAAAAAAAAAAAAAAACCCACAACTAATAATCTCATTTAAAAATAGACTAAAAACTGGGGTGCCTGGGTGGCTCAGTCAGTTAAGCATCTTCCTTCAGCTCAGGTCATGATCCCAGGGTCCTGGGGTGGGGGGGGTCTACTTCTCTGTCTCCCTCTGCCCCTCCCCTCACTCATGCTCTTTCTCAAATAAATAAAATATTAAAAAAATAAAAATAAATATTTTATAAAAATTTAGTGACTGTTCTACACTTCCAAAGAACATTTGTCAAATCACCACATATCTTAAAATTTGATAATGAAAATTTTTAAAAAATTATTATGGAAAAAACATTTAAAAGGCGATGTACTTTCGTAATAGTTGCTTAAGTGTACACTATATTATTATTGACCATAGATAGTCAAGAATGTTGTAAACAGATTTCTAGAGTTTATTCATCTTGTTTGAACCTTTATCCTTGTTGATTAGGACTCCCCATTTCCCCTTCCTGCCAGCCCCTCACAACTACCATTTCATTCTATGATTCTACGAATTTGACATTTTTAGATACTTATATAAGTGGAATCATGCAGTATTTGTTTTTCTGAATTATCTTATTTCACTTAGCATAATGTCCTCAAGGTTCATCCATGTATGGCATATGGCAGAATTTCCTTTTTTTTTTTTAATTTAAGGCTGAATAGCATTCCATTGTATGTATATACCACAGTTTCTTTATCTATTCATCTGTCAGTGAGTATGTAGATTATTTCAACATCTTGGCTATTGTGAATAGTGCTACAATGAACAGAGGATTGCTGATATCTTTTCATGAGATATTGGTTCTCTTAGTTCTTTTTTAGCTCATTTAGATTCTTAGTTCTTAGTTCTCCTAGTTCTTTTGGATGAATATCCAGAAGTGGGATTGCTGGATCTTATAGCAGTTCTATTTTTAAATTTTTGAGGAAACTCCATACTGTTTTCCATTGTGGTTGCACCATTTTGCATTTCTACCAATGGTATGGTCCCAATCATTCCACATCTTAGCCAACACTTGCTGTCTTTTTTCCTTTTTTTGAGAATTGCCATCCTGACAGGTACAAGGTGATGTCTCCTTGTGGTTTTGATATGCATTTCCCAGATGGTTAAGGATGTTAAACACATTTTTATATACCTGTTGGCCATCTGTGTCTTCTTTAGAGAAATGTCTATTCAAGTTTTTAGTCTATTTTTTTAAAGATTTTATTTATTTATTTGAGAGAGGAAGAGCAGAGAGAGAGAGAGAGCACACAAGCAGTGGGGAGGGACAGAGGAAGAGGGAGAACCAGACTCTGCACTGATCAGAGACCTCGATCCCAGGACACTAAGATCACAGCCTGAGCCAAAGGCAGACACTTAACCAACTGAGCCACCCAGGTGCCCCTAAAATATTAGTTAAATACTTAGAGGCTGAGGTAAGAAATATATCACTGTTAATAAGACAGGAGTAATTCTTCCCACTATGAATTTCTGTTAGAATTTAAGACAAACTGGAAAGAACACAATCCCAGTAGATCAAAGTTTCAGAAAGCATAGGAAGGCAACCTATGGAGCCCCAGAGGCAATGTCATCCATTGTCAGCCAGAAAGTAAAAAAAGTCATGACAAGTTTACAAAAACCAAATGCACTGACTATTCAATATATGTTAGAAAGTACATTCTGATGTTAGGAAATCTAGGCTTATTTCTCTCTCAAATAAAAGAAGTCCAGAGTTGACAGGCCAAAGCCGGTGTGGTGGCTACACAGTCTAGGATCCTTCAGTCTTTCTGTTCTACCATCTTTAAGGTTGCTTCAGGATCCAAAAGGACTGCTGGGGCTCTAGTCATCACATCCACATTCCAGAAAACAGAAGAGAGGCAGATGGCTAGGGACAAAAGAGTTTTTCCAGATACCCAACGCAACAACCTCCACTAACATTTCATTATTCATCCCTATCAACAAGGCAGAGTGATGTAGTTTTTCAAATGTCCAAGATTAATAAGGAAGAAGGAATGGATAATGGACAGTCCTTTTTATATAACCAGTGTTTGGAGGTAAAGATTAATTATATACCCTTTTGCCATACAGAATATACAACTATAGCTGTAGTTGTTTTTGCTTTTCCATGACAATAGAAAACAACTGAGTGTTTAGCAGAGCAGTGCTCTAATACCTTGCATTAATTACTTACTTGTATTATGTATGTACTCTTTATAACAAGCCTATAAAATATGTGTATTTCATCCCCATTTATAGTAAAGAAACTAAAGCACGCAGTTTACAAAACTTGCTCAAATTAATAGAGCTGTATGCATTAAGAGCCAGGTCTTGAAATCAAGTAGGCTGCTTAATTCTATAAAACAAAAAGCTATAAGAGAAACAGTATTTTTAAATAAGAAGAACAAAAAGTGATTCAGAAAGGTAAAACTGCCCTAAAAATTATAGTACTTCATTAATATTAGCCGTATTTTTTCTAAATGGCAAGAATCTGCTATTTTCTTTTTTGAACTTTTCTAAATCTTCAAACTCCCCAAAATGGAGGCATACTGCTTTTGTAAGAAAGGAAAACATTTCATAAAATAACAGTATTACCAGAACCAAAGGAAGAAAACATATTTAATTGCTAAGCTTGATAAGCACGTAAAACATGAGATTGAGGGGACCTGGCATTTTAATCTTCATAACTGCTGCCAACACCCAACCATCGATGCCTCCAGAGCTATGTCAGTTAATGCACTTAAATGTAAAAACATTGTTGATCAACAAGCTTTCAGTAGTCATCAACTTAAATGCTGGACGTCTAAACAATGCACATTAAATTAACCTCAACCAGGCACACATTCTAATAACAATGTTTATTGGAAATACTACATTGTAGTTCAACAATCCTTAAAGGACATTTCAGTTAAACCAAGAGAGAATGACTGAAAAAAAGCCAAAAGGTGTGTGGGGAGGATGATAGTCTTCCATGGTCAAAAAGACTAAATTTTGCTCAACTGCTAACTTAGTACCACTTTCAGTGTGATAATGTGATAAAGACAAAATCTTTATTCTAATGGAAAAGAAGAGAAAAAAAGATTCTGGTAACTATTAAGAGGGCAGCTGACTAAGCATTGTACAAGAATATACTTTTATAGATCTTTTATGCAGAGCCATTACAATATCATCTGTGACAACTGAACATTATTGCACCTAAATTTGGGGTTTGGGTCTTTAACATCAACAGCAAAACAAGAGCAATAAAACAATAATAAAAAAAAAAAAAAACCTTTCCAAGAATTGATTCTATTGCGAGACCTATTCAATTACAAGACTGAGAATGTTTTTAGAAAAAACAAACTATTCTACCTCACTACCAAATTATAGACCTACTGAAAAGAGAACTACCAACAACTTGGGAAATGAATAGAAAACATTTCAACACTAGTGGAGCATTCAAAACATGAGTTACAGGGTTCTGTTAGGTCAGATAAATGAAATTAGATGGAGAATAGGACTTGGAGCAGAGGGTGGGAAATCAACCAGAACTTGAAAAAGCTAATCTCTTCCAAAGACATGCAGACAGTGAGGAGACACAAAAATTAAAAACGGGTAAATCTCAGAAAGTTGAGAGTTCAGGCTCAGTATGTTGAAGAAATGAAGTAAAAATTTAGGTTTATCTGAATACTCCATAGGGCACTTAAGTTTGCAAAACTGAGCGTCACATTTGCCAAAAATACTAGCTTTCTTAAGAGATGGTTGGTTTGTCTGCCTCATCCAGGCAGAACTACTCAAATTTGAACTGGCCTGATGGCTTCTGTGGGCTTCCCCCATCAGAAACTAGAAATCAGAGATACTCATTTCGGTATTTTTCAACTGTAAGAGATACTTGCACAATACTTTGTTTTCTGAAATTGGAAGGTTTGTTTTTGTTTTTGTTTTTGTTTTTTTTTAATCAGCTAATGTATTTTATTTTTTTTTAATTAATTTTTATTAACATATAATGCATTATTTGCCCCAGGGTACATGTCTGTGAATCTTCGGAAATTGGAAGGTTTTTAAGGGAACTCTTAATTTACTGTATTCCACCCATGCTTCTGAAGAAAGAGGAAACAATATTAAAAAAAAAATAAAAAAGAAAAAAAATAATAAAAAAAAAGAAAAAAGAAAGAGGAAACAATATTTATTTTGTCAGTTATCTTTAATGAATGTCAAAGAACCATAGTTTTTGGAAAAGTACTCAGTTGGCACCTAAAATTCCATAAAATATTCTAAATTGATTATATGTGGCTTCTATATTCTTTCCATTTTATTTCTTTAAAGAGGGATATAATGGAAACAAAATTTTCTTCATTTTCTTCTAAACAAATCCTTTATTGATATACATAACAAAGTTTCACTTAAAGACGTTTGTGCAGTAATCTTTATATTTAAGTACACTGGCAGTGAAATAAAAGATAGGAGCCACAAGGAGGTGTTTTTCAGTTGCAGAACTGAGATGAGTCCATGAATTAAGGCATCCCTTGTAAAAATCATCCTGTTTTCTAATTTTCATGTACTGTTCCATTTTCCTCACTTTTTTTTTTTTTTTTGAGGAAGTGATCTTATCTGTTATGTATGTAGACCTTAAAAACATCATGGGTGACTTCTGAAGTTCATCATCTTGCCCCTTGTAGTGGGGATGTACAGTAAAGGGTATCAGAAGCTGGTAGTTGTCCCCCAATATCTTTTTCTGCTTATTCCACAATAATTGAAAGTCTTAGCTATACAAATGGCTTCTCAGAAGAAAAACTATTTTCAAGTCTCCTTTGTAGTAAAGTGAAGGTTACTGAGTTTTGGCTCATGGCAGATAAACTGACATTTGCTTCGGCAGCCTGTGAACTCTCCCTAAGGTACAGCTACTAAGCACACTTTCCCTGCCTCCAGTTCTTCCACTAAGCCTGGGCTGTAGAATATAGATCTCGGAGTCCGAGGAAAATGGCCATTGCCTAGGAATGAAGAGCAATGAACTAGAAGAAGGCTGGATCCCTGAGGATTTTGTGAAGCATATCTACCTAATAAAATTTCCAGACTTTGCAATGAATATCAAAACATCCTCCCATGCTGTTTCTTGAACTTGCTAAGCATTCTTCTATCTCAGAGCTATTAAACCTGCACTGCTCTATGCCTACATCTCCTTCCCCCAGTATATCCTAGTAACTTGGTTCTTTCTTCACACGTCCTTACTGAAACATTCCCTCAGGACAGTGCCCCAACCACTCCCATTTAAATCACAAACCAATTTCTGTTTTTCCTCTTCCCCTTCCCTGCTTAATTCCTTTTTAGAACTTACCAATATGCCATAGCTTTTCCTATTTATCTTCTTTACTGTCTCCCATACTAAAATACATGACTCAATGAGGACCAAAAATTTTATGTTTTGTCTATTCATATCCCCAACACCTAAATCAATGACTCACACGTTCCATTAAACGTTTGCTGAAATGAATGAAACCAAAGAAGTGCAGAGATATCAAAATGAAAGTGATCATGTTATGAATCACGCAACTTTTCAGACTCGCGTTACTCGAATGTTTTTTGAGCACTTCATCTGTGCCAAGCACTAACATATTAGCTTCCCGTGTAACCTCTCATATAATCCCAACAAGAGCCTACCTCAGTAAATATTAGTATCCCATTTTTTCAGATGAAGAACCTGAGATGTAAAAGAACATTCTGAACAAGTTACTGAAGTAAAGACAAATATTTTCAGGGAGGACAATGACCAGATTGGGTCCTCCCTGCTTCATGAAAAGAGATGAGGTAGGGAAAGGGATATCTTCACCAGTGTCTAAATACCAAATAAATAAGACCTAAGTAATAAAGCAATTGCCCTTCTATACTCAGGCAAAATAGGAAACCTGACTAAAGAAAATTCCTACAAGGAAAATATGCAGATGATCCTAAGAAAACAGAAGTCCCTAATAAAATACAGAAGGGTACTACCTTAGTTAATAAGTATTTCTAGACTAGTCTTTTGAAAACTGTACTCATAATGGTAGCTGTGCCTTCCATATCTGCACTGATTAGCAATCTGCTTTAAATAAGCATCTTCTAAGTGAAAATGAGTCAAAGAAAAGATTCTTTCAAATCACTTGGTTTTCCAGTTACAACAGAACAAAGTAATTTACTTTTATCCAATATAAGTGGTATATTATAAATACAAGCATTTGTTTGCACACTTTAGGTGTGTCTAAGGGAACATATGAGTAGACATATACATACAAAAAGGAAATGCTGGTGGCTTAAGACTTTTCCAAATAAAGCAGCATCTGAATGCTATTATTATTAACATCATTTTAAAATCCTTCCCCAGTTTATTTGGACACGAGCAGAATGCGTGAGAAGGGAAAAGATATTTCACTCCCTAATGTTTGTGATCTAACAAACATTAGTTTGTTAACTAATGTTAAGCAGTCCCTAATGTTTGTGATCTAATCAGGGGTAAATTACTGTGTATCCCTAATCACTGGTCAGTAGTTTCTCCACCAGCAATGAGAAAAAGAATATTTACCTTGCAAGAATTGCTACGAGGAACAGAAAGAACATATATAAAGTGTCTACATGTGCTTGACTCAGAATGGGCGTTCAACAAATAGTAATCATCATTATAATAGTTTTGAAAAGTCAGCTCATGAAACATCCCTCCTCTTTCCTATATCAATTACACTTTTATTTTCCTCTGAATCCTTAAGAAAACAATACATATTAGATTCCCCTGATTCAGACAACAGGTCAGCTCTTAGAACTAATTCTTCATAATGCTGTGTTGGTGTAATATTCAAACCACGCCTCCAAAAAGATTAGCCATTTTTCTTTTGATCAAAGAATCTAGCCAACAAATCCTATTTCTAGCAAAAGTTCTATGGAATTTGAAACCTCTGAAAGAACTTGATCACAGATGATGTGAATGTCTCTTCCACAAACATATTTATTCCCCTTCATACTGAATAATGTTCCAGATGTTTTTGGCGAACACTCCTCCAGTGCAGCTGGTATCTACAGCAGCATACCTGGGATGTTCTGACACTTCAGTCATCCTAAGAGATGTGCTAAATAAAATTGCACGCAAGATGTTCATCTGGGCTATCAGTAGTTAGCTGATTAAAATGAAATGATCACTGGTGCGACTGAGAAATAGCCCCCTGAATACGTCCTCACGGTATCTAAGAGAATAGTACTAGATCATAGAGAAACTTTCCAAGTTTCATTTCAAAGGTATTATTTGTTTTGAAAGTGCCACCACAGCAAAGAAATAGACCCCAAAGAAATTCATTTGATTACATTTGTAATTTGGTCTTTTAATGATGTAATCATACTAGACTTTGCCCTAATTTTTCAATTAATGAGTTCAAGGTCACGTGGCCCAAGACTTAGTTCCAAAGAACTAATAGTTGAATCCACGATGAAAATATTTCATACAGAGGTGCCTGGCTGGCTCAGTCAGTTAAGCATCTGCCCGTGGTTCAGGTCATGATCTCAAGTCCTGGGATCGAGCCACCCATCAGGCTCCCTACTGGGTGGGGAGCCTGCTTCTCCCTCTCCCCCTGTTCATGCTCTCTCTCGTTCTCTCTCTCAAATAAATAAAACCTTTAAAAAATATATTTCATATAATCTAAATAGAAAAGTTGTAACAATGAACACTACAGTGTTCATAAAACACTGACACGAAAGAGGCAGTTTCTAACCGCTAATTCCTCCACCTGTATACAGTCTTTTCCTTTCCTGTCTAAATACGATGATCCACTCCATTTCCTAAACACTGTCAATTTTACTGTATCTACTGGGTCTTCCTGTCAGCATTCCAACTGGTTCAAGTCACTACCAGCTTATTAAAAACAAAAACTTGCCTCAAGCTTGTGACCCCACATCCCCCCGCCCTCTCCTCTAGTTCTCTTTTCCCATCTAAAAACCAAGGTTCTTACAAGAAAGGACTACACTCACTGTTCCCATTTCTTCAGAACTCTACAGAAAATATTTTGTAACCAAGGTCACCAGAAAACTTTTTTGTTGTCACAAGCCGATGGACTCCTTCCACTTGACTTCTTATTTCTCACTATTGTTTATTCACTCATCCTGGGAAACCCACTCTTGAGTTTCCATGACAACACACCCTCCTGATTTCCATGCTACCTCCCTGGATCTTCCTTTTCAGTCTAATTTTCAAGTTTCTCATCTTCTATTCAGAGTTTGGTCCTTAGTGCTCTTCTCTACAAGGCTTCTTGACAAATCATCCATCATTCCCAAGGCAATAGTCAGCAGTTCCCAGTCACCATAAGCTACCTCCCAGCACCTTCTCTTCTCCCTGTGTTTCTCAGCTTCACTGTCCGCTCAGTCGCTCAGGTTGGGAATATCCGTTGCTTTGATTCCTTCCTCTCCCTTATTCCCCATATCCAATATATTGATGTCCAATTCTTTTGTTCCTACCTCCTAAATGCCTCTTGAAACTATCAACTTTTTTATCTCTTTGTCCACAATACTACCTTCTCCCTCCTGAATGACTGCAACAGACTAGTCTGTTTTTACTTTTGTTTCATCTCTATTCGTTCTTCAGGCTGCCATAAGAAAAATCTTTCTGAAAAAAAAAAAAAAAAAAAAAGAAAAATCTTTCTGAAACATACCATCCTGTTTAAAATGTCTCAGTGGAGTTCTCTTACCCTCATAATACTAAATTACTTAGCATGTTATATTAAACCCTCAGTGATCTAACCCAGGTTACCTCCCCAATTTCACCCCCCTCTTTGACACCATAGTCCAGCCAGGCTGTGCTGAACAAGTTGCAATTTCATCAATATGACACAGTATCCTTCACCTTCCGGTGCAACACACGCTAGTCCTCCTGTTGGAACAGTCCCTCTTCTACTTTCATCTCACCAGCGTCTATTCTTTCTCTAGGTACCATCTGCTCACTTTCCTGACCACCTTCTTCACATGGCCAGCATTAAGCTGCCAGGGATAGCAGATACTCCAGGGTCAAGTGCCAACTTCAGGGCCCACTAATTGTGTGGATTCGTATTTGTCTATGATTTTTTTTTAAATAATTATTGTTGTTGTTGTTTTTAAAGATTTTATTTATTTATTTGACAGAGAGAGAGAGAGATCACAAGTAGGCAGAGAGGCAGGCAGAGAGAGAGGGGGAAGCAGGCTCATCACTGAGCAGAGAGCCCGATGCGGGGCTCGATCCCAGGACCCTGAGATCATGACCTGAGCCGAAGGCAGAGGCTTTAACCACTGAGCCACCCAGGCGCCCCTTGTCTATGATTTCTGACCTCTAAGGTTTTTTTTTTTGGTTTTCTTTTTTTGCTGCCAAGTTGGCTATTATTGTAAACTACATCTCTTTATTTATTTCAGCATTTTAGTTTTGCTAAATCTGACAGGGTTTCTCTGAATGTCTAACTCACAATAATGCAGAAATAAGTATTTTTGATATGGGCATAGATTTCTGCTGATCAATGACACTTCTTACCTGTAACACCTTTGCAAGATGACTGAACAGACAGTAAAAGGAAAATCTGTGACTCTGGAACAGAACTGTTTCCTACAAGAAGTAACCCACACATTTTTAGGATGAAACCTGGTATATAATGAAGCCTGATATAATTCTGAGCCTCTACAAAGTTGTTTTAATCAGTTCAATTAACAACTACGTGCTTTAAGTTACAAATCAAAAATATTTCACATCATAATAGATTATTAATTGCATGACACATTATCAAGACCCTAAAACATATCACTTATTTAGAATTTTAGCAATTACAATATTTTCCATAATGAGTACTAATTTTTTGTGGCTGATTAGGACTCTCACAACCACAATGAAAGAAAAAGGAGAGTCTCTGCGTTGCTAGGGCAGGTGAAACAGAACACAGAAGGTAAACATCTTGGGGACTATTTTCAGAAGGTGATACATTCTTGCAGTGACACCAAGACTGTGGTGGAGTTTATAACAACTGACTCCTTGGCACAATGTTTCAAATTTTCAGTGCATTCTAATTTTTGCTGCAAGCATATTAAGGAGATATATGACAAATTTTTAACTGCATGCTGAACTTTTCATGACGGCTCAGTTCAATAATTTTTTTAAATTTTATTTTTGTTTTATTTCATTTTAGTTGAAATTCACTTCTCTGAAAATAAATTTATTCTAGTGAAAGAACTTGAAGAGTAAAGATTGGGATCACATATGCTACATTCAAAGGGTAGTATTTTTTAACTGCTCTCCATATAAATTTTCTTCAGTATATGCAGTCTTTGATCAAGCTAAGGTTAAACTCAAATCACCGAGGTTTTTTTTTTTTTATTATTCAATAGTTTAATTCAAATGAAATCCTCTTTTACAATCTCTTAGAAGCAGGGCTGGGTGGCTTAGTAAGTTAAGTGTCCAACTCTCAATTTCAACATCAACTCAGGTCATGATCTCAGGGTTGTGAAATTGAGCCCTGAGCTCAGCATAGGGCTCCCTGCTCAGCCTCTCTCTCTCCCTTTCCCTCCCCCCCAAATAAATTTTTTTTTAAATCTTAAAAAAAAAAAAGTCTCTTAGAAGCTACACTTTAATATTTGTGTGAGTTTTTCTTCTGCTTTAGAAATATTTTCAGGAAAAAATATTTGAACAATAACAATAATATAGATCTAATATAAAAAACAGAGAGAAGTGCAAAAATACAATAAAAAGCATTTAGATTTCTACCACCCAGAGATGACATCTTTGACATATGCTTCATTTTCACATGGATTTATGTTTATATATTTTGGAATTATTTTATAAAACTGAGGTTATGTTATATGTTGGTTTGTGTCTAGTTATTTTTATATCAAATTAATTCTTAGTATTATTCTCTCACCACTATTTTTTCCCATGATAATTCAATATGACACAGATGTGTTTAATTTTTCATTTATTCTTTATTATTTAGGTTTTCTATTTTTTAGTATTATAAATTATGCTATGATGAAATCCTTAAACTTAATTGTCTTCACTCACTGTTGTTTCCCAAGGTAAATTCCTTAAAATTTAATAATTGGATCAAAAATACTATTTCCATTAAATGTTATTTAAATATTTTAATTTATATATGTATATGTGAATATAAATTTTAATATTGTGTGCAAGGATCATTTATTCCCTGATGCCTCGTAATGTTAGAAGGAATCATGGTGAAATATTTCTTCTTCATGTTAAATATTAATAAGCTCCCTAAGACTTTTATCACCTTATTTTCCCTTTCTTTTTGTACACACAGTTCATACACAAATTAAAATACCAACAGAGATTTCCCTGTGGGGAAACTGAAATGATATTTCTTTTATTCACTAGTCTCGAAACCAAAGCACTTTTCATGATCACTTTTCAACATTTTATGGCAGGAGGTATGCAATATAGGCTATTACCCAATAACCAGTCAATATTAATAAACAAAAAGCTTGGCTGGCCAGCTCAAACCCAACAATAACATTTGAATAACAAATAATGTATATATAAAATGCAAACACAAGATATGAACACTGATGATTGTGTGGCTCAAAATAAATATATATTGTAGCCCTTTTTCCTGGAACTTCCCAAATTAATCAGAAAACTTGTATTAATTTTCCTCAATGCAAATTTCACAATGCCTTCATTTACAATAACATTAAAGCCTTTTTTATAGGGATTAGAGAGTGTGCATACTAACCAAGCACATACTGCAGGTGCAAATTATCAGTAAATTAGCATTTCTCATATACAGAACTCATTTATCCCATTTATAGCAGTGAACCAGAAAATAAGAAAATAAGAAAAAAAGTGATATACACAATCAAAGTAGATTTTACCTAATCTCATCTAGTCAAACACACTTATTTCATGCAATGATCTCAAATCTTTACTCAGGGCATATTTATCATTTTTTTTTTTTTTTTTTTAGCTACAATACTAGCTAAGGTAGTGAACTTATTTTCCACTGTGTCACAGATTAGATGGAGGCAAATGAGAAGTACCAAGAAAGCATCATGGCTTGCCTAGAAGTAAATCAATGAAGTCATTCAATGCATTAAGAATTGGAGTAAACAGCCTCCCACATAGACTTCAGCATAGATACAATGAGTTGGTACAACAGAGTTCCCACATTGACTCAGAGTTATCAAGAGCCACTACATGATATTCAGTACTTTGCCTTCAGACTCACAGAAATATGTAATCTGTCCCAAAAACAATTTCATCAAAAGTTGGAAATAATTTTAGGCATGTAAAGACTTACATTGATTTTTATCATTGACTCACTCTTTGTATGTTTTCATTTCTGACCCATAATAATGATGCCCATATTTAAATCCTCAATAAAATCACAAATATTCATTAACACCAGATACGTTAGGTAGACTAGGTAGTCTTCATCTTAACTGTCTGGCATAGTTCAAAGGTATTAGTGGCTGAAGTTCTACAGTCAAAAGTATCCAAATAACCTCAGAAGTCAACTCCATTCACCCAAACAGAAAATAGGTCCAATTTTTCAATTCACAAGTATTTTCTTAGAGTAGCCTTACTGAGTGATACCAATTAAGTTCATTTCATGGGATAAGGTATATTTAATGTTACTTACTATATATTTGTTTAATATACAGTCAACAGATTTGACTATGACTATACAGTAATATTTTAGATTACATAGGGAATAAATTATGAAATTTCAACTCAGATGTAAACTGTTGCATATAGACACAAGAATAAATTTATTAATGACATGAACTTGTGGACATATGACACTGAGTACAGTTGGGGATAAAGTCATATTTTTTCAATAATATGACTTTTTTCTAAAGTTATTACAGCGACATGGTTATTAGAAATTTATGCTACCAAATTTCATCTGGGCCCTTACTTCTTCTCAGCTAGTGTCTAATTCATTTCTTGTTGATTCTCCAGGTTGGATTCCTAAAGACAAACTTTAATTTTCGTCAGTCTCACAGAGGTTCCACCCTGTTTTCTTTCTTCCTCAACCTCCTCATAATTTACCTCCTGCCTTTTTAAAAAAGCTTATATCCTGAGACCTTCTGAGTTCCAACAGATTTAGCCAAGATACCTGATTTATCACTCAAAATTCCCTCTGAAAATCCTATTCACTGTCAATTGCTATTCACAATGCTTATAAAAAAACTAACATGGGGGCGCCTGGGTGGCTCAGTCGTTAAGCGTCTGCCTTCGGCTCAGGTCATGATCCCAGAGTCCTGGGATCAAGCCCCGCATTGGGCTCCTTGCTCTGCAGGAAGCCTGCTTCTCCCGCTCCCATCCCCTCTGCTTGTGTTCCCTCTCTCGCTGTGTTTCTCTGTCAAATAAATAAAATCTTTAAAAAAAAAAAAAATCTCGTATGTTTAAAAAAAAATGTTGTAAAATATAGGGGGGAAAATTATCCTTTCGTTAGTGAGGGTAAACTGGAAAAAAAAAAGAAAAATAATTCTTATTATTAACTCTTTCCGTGTATGTTTTAATTTGTGACCTTTAATAAGGATATCGATTTTCAAATCCTCAACAAAATGATACATATTCGTTAACATTCAGCAATTCTGGCTATCAAGCTAATCTTCACCTTAACTGTCTTTCAGAGTTCAAAGCTATTACCAGCTCCAATTAGTAGTTCCAGGATCTGTATCACCACCACTACCCCAAAATTAGAAATTTAGTGCTCCATTTTGTGGACATTGCTTTTCTAGGCAGTCAGGATCTTCTTGGACTAATTACCTCCACCACCACACACCATTCACAAATTCTTTTTCTGTAAGTCTGCAATAACATATTACTCAGTAACAACCTTCAAGAAGGAAGCAGGTTACAGAATACTGTATCCTGCATGATACAGGTGTTTATGTAATGCATTTGTGTCAGAGCAGAAATAAAGGGATGCTGAGAGAAGAAGCCCACTCTAAGGTAACAGCTTTTCACATACTAAGATTCAGAGAATGCTTCAGAGAAAAAAAAAAACAATACTCACCTTCAGTCCAGTAGACTACACTGTGTGAGAGCCTATTAAACAGTGGGAACTGGGACAATGATTCCATTTCTCATTGCCAACATTTTTCATAAAAATAGGGCTTATGTTAAATAACTCTATGTTTTTCTTTAGTCCCACGAGACCTGTTTTTAATCCATACTGTCTTGTTTGAACAATATCCTCAAAAACTCAACGATGACTTTCTAATAAACCCAAAGGCCTTTGTTCTTAGGTCCTTATTTTCCTTGACTTCTCAGCAACGTATCATTGTTGAAGACTCTTCCCTTAATATTCTTCAACTCTGACTGTTAGTCTCCCCACTGGCATTTTCTAAACTGTTTTCTTCAAATCAGTAGCCTAAAAAGATGAGATTCAGAAGAATATTTATGGGCAATTAATTTGCCAAACACTGCTCCCCTGGAAGATTCACGGTCCTTATTAGCTTATGAAAGTCTCTATGAAGTGTGACAGTATAAGAAATTTCCATATGGTGGTAAATCCAAAGTTTCCAAACTTTCTGGACCACAGAACTCATTTCAATGTTTATCACATGTTAACATCTTTGATAGTAGGCTGCATTTAACAACCAGTGGCGTCTTAAATCACTGCTGGCTGGCAATAGTCACGGGATAGTAGGTAATGATTTTTTTCTTTTGCACAGACAAACACAATCACTAGCTGTTCATATTTTCATCATAGCACTTGAATGGTGTATTTTTTCAGTACCACACATGCCAATTTTTAATTACCATTTAAAATATCTTCAAAAAGAATACACTGCACTGAAACAAAAATTGTACTTTCTAAAGCAGAAAGACATGAAAATACAGCAGTGGGGTATAAACTGATTTTAGTGAAGCAAGTATTCTGTCATTAGAAATAACTACAATTGAGGGGTGCCTGGATGGTTCAGCTGGTTGAGCGTCTGACTCCTGACTTCGGCTCAGACCATGATCTGATTATGAGACCATAAAACTGACCCTGGCATCAGGCTCTGCACTCAGCATGGAGTCATTTTGATATTCTCTCTCTCCCTCTCCTCCTCCCCCTGCTTACATGAATGCCTGTTCACTCTGTCTAAAATAAATAACTACATGATATCTTTAAAAGAGAAAAGAAAGAACTTCAATTATTTAGTTTTCTTACAAAATATCAACCAATCACTTCATGGGACCATAGTAAGGAACTACACATAGATGAATTATGTTTTGTTACTGAAAAAAAGATAAATGTTGCCTGAGTCATACCAAGCTATTTAATAGAAAACTAGAGAAATTGCTAAATATCTCAAAATAGGTCAAAGAAGTTTTAAGAGACAGGGGTCTAGTCTGACAGGACTAGTATTAATGTTATAGCATTGCATCAGAGTTTAATTGCCAGCAATTTTCTTTTTTTTACTTAGAAGCACATAAAGTAATGGTACATCTTGGAATGTTCTCTAAAACATGCTGTGAAACTAGTGTTCTTTACTTATAAAAAACTGCTCTTTCTTCATATTCCAGCCCATTCCCTAGTTTATACCTTCCTACCACTTCCCTAAATATTTGTAGCCCCTCCCCAGGCTGGTGTACTTATTACCTTGCTTTACTTTTCATATAAACAAAATGACTAGATCTCACCTGCCTTTCCAAGTTGAGAGTAATAGAACTAACATTCTCATAGGTATCCAAATGTAAGGTGTCATGACCATGGAAGTAAAAGATAAAAAAAGGCAAACTCAGTATCTCAACGATAACACCACAAATTTATAGATCATCCAGACCCTCTATATGGGCTTCACATCCTGCTTCAGAAGAGGACACTATTGGGGCGCCTGGGTGGTTCGGTGGGTTATGCCTCTGCCTTCAGCTCAGGTCACGATCTCAGGGTCCTGGGATCGAGCCCCACAACTGGCTCTCTGCTCAGCAGGGAGCCTGCTTCCTCCTCTTTCTCTGCCTGCCTCTCTGCCTACTTGTGATTTCTCTCTGTCAACTAAATAAATAAAATCTTTAAAAAAAAAAAAAAAAAAAGAGGACACTACTATCAAAGAACAACACTGAAAATTCCCCAATGAATTAACTTGCTCTTCTAGGACCAGAACTTTTTCTAATGGGTTCTTAAGTACTTAGTTCTTAAGTACTAAGATGTGTCTTCTGATGGGTAAAACAAAACAAATAATAAAAATGTAAATCTCTAGGTTGCAAAGAGAGCAGAGAAGACTTTGTGAGGGAATGTAATCAAACCCACTTCTCTTGCCAGCATCCGTGACATACCTTGAGTCTGACCACCTGGCAGAATGTAACCAAAGGAATTAAAGGAAACAAGATGATAATAATAACTAATTTTATATCAAGTTCTCATATATCTCAACTTACCTATACGGTACATACGACTTTGAATGTTATTATTAATCTCATTTTACTGACGAAAACATCTTCCAGAAATGTAAGTCCTTTTCAGAGAAAAGTAGAGCTATAAAGTCATTCGGTGAGTGCTCTAATCTTAGTAGTTTTGGGATAAATAACACATCTGATTTCCTTTATAGAAATCACTGTAGGGGAATATATAATCTGTGCCTAAACACCTCCAGTGACAGAAAAAAATATTTTTTCCCAAGGAAGCTCAGTCTAACTTTAAATAGGTCATAACTCACCTGGGAACTTGAACTTCAGAAGCCCTAGGAATTCAGTGAGCAAGGGAAGAAAGCAAAGGGAACAAAGAGAAAGGGAATGTAGAAAACTGACTCAGCTATAATTTTTCTGAGTTGATGGTCAGCTGTCCAACTTGCCACACTGAAAGGTGGGCATACTTTTTCATGCTTTGGCCTGTCAGTGATATTTAAAAAAGTCTAATTCAGGGGCGCCTGGGTGGCTCAGTTATTAAGCATCTACCTTCGTTAGGCTCAGGTCATAATCCCAGTGTCCTGGGATGAAAGCCCCAGATTTGGCTCCCTGCTCAGCGGGGAGCCTGATTCTCCCTCTCCAGCTCCCCTGTGCTTGCGTTCCCTCTCTTGCTATCTCTCTCTGTCATAAATAAATAAAATCTTAAAAAAAAAAAAAGTCTAATTCAGAGGGTATATGTCCAGAAGCTGAAATAGGGACAGGAGGCTTTATCTGATATCTCGCAAGGCATCTTTGTCATAATCAGGGCCTGATTCTACCATTAATAGGACAGAGATGCAAGGTTGCTCCCTGAGAGACACTAGAGGAGCTGAAAGCAGAAAGAGGTAAGTGATAGGGTATTGAGAACCTAACCAAATGGATGGAGTTCAAGACAGTATGCACCAGTTAACCATGGCAGTGGGTTAGATTAGAAATAGGGTCTGGGCCAACTCTGCAGGGATTGAAGGAAATTTTACCATGGAGGATACTATAGATTTGTGGTTGGGCAAGACCTGAACAACAGGTACTTCCCAAGCCTCATCCGCTGAAGCCAGAACTGCCTCACCAAGGGGGGTCATGAACTGACTAGAACTGAGTCTACACAGAAGTAGCATCACTAATGACTCAGGAAGTCTGAATAAGACAACATGTTCACTAGAACCCCAGAACTCAGCATAAGGTCTAGCACCTAGTAAAGACTCAATAAATATTTTTGCATAACCAATGGATATTAACGGTATAGCTCATGTTCTCATAAAGACACGTAGAAGAATGAAATACTACATGGCAGTGAATATGAACACACTACAGAAAAAGGCTAAATCTCACTAACATAATGTTGAGCAAAAGAGCATGAGACAAATATTACATATGGCACAATTCCATTTATACAGAATTTAAGAAAGATAGAGTTAATCTACCCTCATAGAAGTCAGGATAGTGGCCACCTTTGGATAAGGGTATTGATTATGAAGGGACACAAGGGAATCTTCAGGAATGTTAGAAATGTATGTCTTTATCTGGGTGGTAGTTTCAAGGATGCAAAAATAGGTAAGAATTCTTTATTGAATTTAAGAAATCTCTTGAGCTATACAATTAAGATTTGGGAGTTGTATCACCAAGAAAAAATATTTCTCTTAAGTACAGTTAACGTTATTTTGAAACTTTTCTTTACATTGAATATAATCTGTTTCTCCATAGTTTCTACCTATTATTCACAATTGTATCCCTGAGGGCCCTAGAGAACAAACATATTTAAAAGCACTTCATATAACCAAAGTCCCCATCTTATTTGTCCCCAAAACTGTTCCCCTCTAGTTTTATTATCCCAGTTCCTTCAAAAAAGATGTCATGTCCCTTCACTTGGGTAAGTGGTCTTAATTGTAGAGAATTCTAAATATGTTTTGACAAAGAAATGATGTCCTAACCTCTTGAATAAAAAGACCTACACATAATAGCGCTTCTAGGGTAACCTTTCTGGAACATCAGCTGCCCCAACAATTTCACAGCTCTCTCTCTAGCTCACAGCAGCCACCGCAAGACATAGCTTTTAAAAACACAGTGTAGGCCTGGGAAGGCGGCTCTTTCCCACAAAAGGGATACAATTTGAAAAACAGAGCAGAATAAAAACAATACACCATTCGTAGTCTATTCTGAGAATTGTGAAAAGAAATATGGATCTAAGATTGAATGCAACTCATTTATAAAACTCAACTCTTATACTTCAGTAAAACTGCACATCAGTTCTAGTTATATAACTAATTTGGTCTGAAGTCTAGAAATAAAATTTGAGCACATTGCTTTCCTAGTACTATAGACATTTAGATGGCATAATGCTTTGTTGTGGGGACTGGACTTGTGCACCGATGGACAGCATCCCTAGACTCTAACCACTAGATGCCAGTAGCACCCACTCCCCCACTCATGACAACCAAAAATGTCTCCAGACATTGCCAAGTGTCCCTTGGCATGAAGGGACACGTGCCAAGTGGAAGAAGAACCACCATTTCAGGTCATCCATAAAAACATTTGAATTTTGTTATATACATTTTCTACCAAGCTAACTTTTAAGAAGTACAGCGTATTTTTCACCACTCATACAAATTAAGAATTTCCTAAACAATACTATTATTTTACCATCTCATGTATAAAAATCCTAACAATGAATAGTTTTATATATTAGATGATCTCACTGCCCTCTTTTTGCTGAGATCCTGTGATAGTAAAATAAAGAAGTATGGCTTTAATTATTATTAATTATGAAACTCTATCAGGCTCTTTAGTCAATACTGATACCACCACTTTCTAAAATCCCAACCTTAGAAATGGTGCACCCACCCAAGCAGCTCATTTGAGGTGCACCAAAATAAGAGGAACATAGATCCAATCACCTCAGTGGAAACTGAAGTCCTACAGGGGGTATCAGGGAAAGTGAAGAAGAAAATCAGAAGGACTGACTCAGAGAAGGAATGGTATATGAAGAATGGCCAGTGAGGAAAAATTTTCCCTTTGCTCTCAAACTAACATACATGTGTTTTCTACCTGAAACTGTTCAAATCAGTACTTACCGTTCAAGAAACTGTTGGTCTATGGTCCTGTCACTTTCTGGCTCGTCTAGGGTGCCGGCTTACATAGAAAACTGAACCAACACTTCTCATGTTGTTTAAATGAAGAAGAGAATTCCATTTATTAAGCAACTTATTTGCAAAAGAACTCACAGAATATAATTTGCCCCTAAATTTAGGGCCTTGAATGAATGGGAAAACGTGGAAGGATGGCACTCTTGTTCCCCTACCTCCTCCCCTCATTCATCACACCCCATTTGCAGGCTCTGTTGCTCAGGGAAACCACAGCAGTACCTGCAAAGTCAACATCATATAGAGTCTGACTTTGTGATCCTTTAGGGAAAACAAGAACTTCACACCTTTTAGAATCTGCATTGCAGACAACATACTATTGCGTGTTTGCGACATCACTTTTCACCGAAAATGAGGCTCCAGAGCTTTTCCTAAGCTAAATCATTAACATCTTGATAGAACTGGCTTCCAAATAAGATGATGTACTTTGTACATGGTCACACTCAACGTCCGGAGAAGAGAAGGAAAGAAACGAAGTTTCATTTGCATCCCTTCCCAATAAACCTCTCTTAACCTTGGCTTGCTATCTGTAAAAAGGGAATATTTGTACTTACTGAAAGGAGCCAAACAAACCTCCCAGTAACTAACACAGTAGAAATCAAATTAATTTTATTCCTTCCTCCCTCCTATTCCTTCATCCACAAGATAACATGAGGTTTTATTTTGTTGGAAAGAGAGTAACAGAAAGAGAGGAAGTGGAAAGAAAACAAGAAAACAGAAAAGTAGAGAAACAGAAAGACAGCAAATAGAGTGCTGCTATCTGAGAAACAAAATTAAGTAACTAATTTCATTCTCTGGCAATTCCAACTTCTGAGAAAGACAGTAACACATATTTAATTATGATACTGAAAATTTGAGAGTTTTTCCTTCTGTCATAAAGTTATCTTGAAACTATTTTTAATGTTGATAGGATTTATCAGCAAATGAACCCTCTTATCTGTTGCAGCTAAAAATATGTCTTGAAACTTAACTTTACAACTGATCAGCCCCTTCTGATCATGGTATTCCAAAGACACTGCCACCTCAACACTGGAACTAGAACTCAATAAACCGTGCCATGATCATGAGTCCAATGACAAGATTTCACACCCTCCTTACTTTCTGCCAACGTTGCACAGTCGTAGAGGGGTGAACTTTCAAAATATAAACTATAATAAACTCAAATAATATTAGGCATGACTCAGTCACCAGAAGAAGTAGAATTCAATCATTATTAATTAGTGTGCTTTTGATTATCAACTTATAATAGACGTTATCCAAAGGCTAATCTCATATATACAGTTGAAATATTAACCAAGAATGCTGATAACATAAAGGATTTACTCACTTGTAATCTTCACCTAGATTCCTGAGCTCATAAAACTGGTAATATAAATTTATTTTCATCTTCATCTCTATAAAAAAATTTTTTTATTTTACTCAAATCCCTAAAAAAATGGTTTATATTACCTAAAAGACCAAAATTTGCTTTCATTATTAATTGCATCATTATCTGTTCTTATAAAGGTATTTTTGAATGGGCTCAATTTAAATAAAGACTATTTTTTCAAGGACAACCTAATATGTAGGCATTAAAATCACCTGAGTTGATACCTTTAATAAGTTATAACCAGATAATCAGGGGCTATAAAGGATTAATTTTTCTCTTACATTATCAAAGAACAGCTGTAAAAGTACAAAATCCACTGTTAAACCTGTGTTTACAGTTCTAATGGCAGATTTATAAAGTAATGTGTATAGCAACGGTTTCTCTATCATTTTTTTTCTCTTCTTTCGACAGAATTGAATACCCTCTTTCTTTTTCAAGCCTAATGTTGAAGATTCCATGGTAACTGACTTTGTATTTGGTTTCCTTTCTTAGCCTTTGTTGTTGTTTGCTCTGCTTTTAAGTTGAAAAAATATTTTATTTGAAAATACAAGGAAATCAACAATCTAGTCTTCAGGTTATTTAGCAACTCCTAAGACTTTTCATTTTAAGAAAAGGTAAAAATTCTCTTAAAGTCTTGCATTAGGGCATAATATTGAAAAGAATTAAACTGGAATCATAGGACTGAAATACAATGTAGTAACTGAAATACTGGATTGGATAATTCAGTGTTCCATTTCCCAATCACGGTTTCTTATTTTCTCCATGTCTGTAAGCTACCATTTGTTTATAAAAATTAATTGTAGAGAAGGCATTACAAGTTGCGAGTATTACCAATTCCTCTTGAATTGCAACAATAGCCCACTTACTTAAATTTTATGGATCTAAATCATTTTATACATAAAATGGGACTAAGAATGCTCCTTACATCTTCTCATTTCAACAAATGAAGTGATTGTTAATAAGTCTGTCTCTGTAAGGCAGCTGAAGCTGTTCTCCTCAGTATAAAACATCATCATGAACCCATAGCTAAAATGAACATTTCTTTTCTATTCATATTTTCTGATTCCATTTTATATTTTAATGAATTTATTGATGGCTTTGAGCTGAAAAATTCAGCTTGGAAGCCTCCAACAACACTTTACTTTTTTTAAACTGCCAAAAGATATAAAGAGTTACAAAAGTAAAAAAATTCTTTTCTTCCTTCAAATTAAACGACTTACAGGTGAGTTCCAATGATTAATGTAAATGTTTTCTATGCATTTTTTAATTGCAGAAATTTTAAAAACTATTTCTATTAATGGGTTATCCTAACTCTATGGGAAAAAAGTCAGAATTATAACCTCACTTTAAAAATTAGTAATACCACTTGGTTACCAGTAATTTTATTTATTTATTTGTCATCAAGAACACAAGCAGGGAGAGTGACAGGCAGAGGGAGAAGTAGGACTCCCAGCTGAACAAGGAGCTTGATGCAGGACTATTGCAGGACCCTGGGACATGACCTGAGCTAAAGGCAGAGGCTTAACCAACTAAGCCACCCATGCATTCCAAGGTTACCAGCAATGGATACCAAAAATCAGCAAAAATTTAGAAAAACAGAACCAATCAACCAACAGGATCTAATTGACATACACAGAAGTCTCCACCTAGCAGCACCAGAATTCACATTATTTTCAAGTGCCCATTCAACAAGATAGACCCTATACTGGGTCAAAAACAAATGTTGACAAACTTAAAGAACTGAAATCATACAGAATATGTTCTCTGACTGTAATGGATTCAAACAAGAAGAGCAGAAAAATCTCCAAACACTTGCTAACTAGAAATATATGTTTAAGTAATCCATTAGCCAAAGAGGAAATATTCATAAAAACATACAGAATTAAATGAAAGTGAAGATACAACATGTAAATTGTAGAATACACTCAAAATAGTACTGAAAGAGAAGTTTACAGCACCTAAATGCTTACACTGGAGACAAGGAAATGTTCCAAGTCAATAATTAAAGTTTCTAGCTTAACAAATTTAAAAAAAAAAAAAAAAGAGGAAAATAAAATCCAAGAAAGTAGAAAAAAATAAAAAACCTAAGAACAGAATTCACTGAAATTGAAAACAGCAAAACAGAGAAAATTAATGATACAAAACCTGGATCTTGAAAAAAAAAATCAATGAAACTGATATTCCTCTAGCAAGACTGATAAAAATTAAAGAGAGCAAGAGAAAGGAGACACTAATCACCCATCTCAAATAAAATGAGGGATATCACAACAGATTCTGCAGCCACTAAAAGATAATAACACTACAACTTTACCCTCAAAAATTCAACAGATTAAGAGAAATAGACAAATTCCTCAAAAACCACAAACCACATAGCTCACCTAAGATGAAATGAAAATTCACATGGAGCTATTTAAGTAAATTAAGTTTGTAATTAAAAGTTCACCTACACAAAAAGGTATCTTCAGGTCCAGGTGGTTTCACTAGAGATTTTTACCACATAATCAAGAAGAATTAACACAAATTTCACAGTCTTTTTCAGAAGATTAGGAATAGGAAGAAACACTTCCAAACTCATTTTATGTGGCTAGTATTACCCTGATACAAAAACAGACGAAGACAACACTGAGACGAGAGGAGAAACGAAGCGAAATGACAGAGTAATCTTTTATTAATTTATATGCAAAAAATCTTCAATAAAGTATTAGCAAACCAAATCCAAAAATGTATGAAGAGAATTATACACTATAACCAAATAAAGTTCACTCCAGTTATTAAAGTTCACTATTTGGTTCAGTATTTGAAAATCAATCAATAATACATTATATTAACAGACTAAAGGAAAAAAAATCATTTGATCAAATCAATTGATTCAGATAAAGCATTTGACAAAACTCAGCACCCATTCATGATAAAAATAAAACTGTCAGTACCCTAGGAATAAAGGAACATTTCTTGAACCTCATAAAAAGCATTTACAAGAAAACCTATAGTTCACAGCATACTTAACGGTGAGTGAATCTTCTCCCTCTAATATTGCGAGCAAGAAAAGGATGTTCACACTCACCATTCTTATTTGAGAAAATATTGGAAGTTCTAGCCATTGCAATAAAATTTCCTAAAAAAAAAAAATAAAATTTCCTGTATGAAACAGAAAAGAAGAAATAAAACTGTCTATGCAGATGCCATGATTGTCTACATAAAAATAGCAAGGAATCTACAAAAAGAAAAAAAAAACCCTCCTAGAATAACTGAGCTCAGAAAGGTCACAGAAACTAAGATTAAAAAATGCAATACCATTTATAATTTCTCCAAAGAAAATTAAAAACTTAGGTATAAATCTAACAAAACATGTTTTTGTATTTCACTGGTATGATGAAATACTGAAATGTTAATGAAATAAAAAAATAGAGGAATATCATGTTCATAGATGAGAAGACTCAACATAATAAAAATATCAATTTTCCCTAAATTGATCTAAGGCTTAATGAAATTCCTATCTAAATCTTAGCAAGATTTTTATAAACATATTATCTTATTCTAAAATATTTATTAAATTGAAAGGTCCCAGAATAGTCAAAACAATTCTGAAAAGAATTACGTGGGAGGAATTCCTCTTCCCAATGTTAAGACATAGTATCTAGCTACAATAATCAAGACAAAGTGGTAATGGTGGAGTGATAAACACATAGATCAAAGGAACAGAATGGAAAACCCAAAAATAGATCCACACAAATATGCCCAATTTATTTTCAGCAAAGGCACAAGAGTCAATGAAGGAAGAATAATCTTTTGCAATAAATAGTGGTTGAAGCAATTGAATATAACACAGGCAAAAAGATGAATCTTAACCTAAACTTCATACCTTATACAAAAATTAACTCAATGTAAAACTTAAAACCATAAGATATCTTTTTCAAAAAAGGAGAAGATACTCGGGACCTAGAACTAAGCAGAGTTCTTCAACTCAACACCAAAAGCACAATCTGAAAGAGGAAATCTGGATGAATCAGACTTCATCAAAATTAAAACCTTTCACTCTGTGAAAGACCCTGTTAAAAGGATAAAAAATAAGTTACAGATTGGGAGAAAATATTTGCAAATCACATCCAATAAAAGACTGGTATCTGGAATAAAGAACTCTCAAAATTCAACATTAAAAAAGAAGCAATCCCACTAGAAAGTAGATAAAAGACATGCAAGACATTTTACCAAGGAGGCTATACCAATGGCAAGTTAAGCACATGAGAAGATACTCAATATTATTAGTCATTAGTGAAATGCTATTTAAATCTAGAAGGTATCACTTTATACCAAAAGAATGGCTAAAAATTAAAAATAGTGAGAAAACCATTTACTGGCTAGTGTGTAGAGAAACTAGATCACTCATACATTGCTGATGGAAATGGAAATGATAGTTACTCTGGCAAACAGTTTTGTAGTTCCTTTTTAAATTAACAATGGAACTTAGCATAGCACACAGCAATTACACTCTTGGGTATAGGACCCAGATAAATGAGCATTTGCTTTCATGCAGGAACCTGTACATAAATGTTCACAGCAGCTTTAATTATAATAGCTGAAAACTGGAAACTACCCAAATGTCCTTCATGCTAAATGGTTAAAACTGTAGTATATAGCCTACCATGGCTACGAATCAGCAATAATACGAAACTATTGAGAAATGGTACAATCTGGAGACATCTAGAAGAAATTATATGGCAGCCAGTGTCACAAAGAGGCAAACTGCCTGACTCTATTTATATAACCTTCACAAAATAAGACAAATGCAGATACGAGGAATATAGTAGTAGTTACTGTGGGTTAAAGAAAAGAGATGAGAGAATGAGTACAGCTGTGAAAGGATAGCATGAAAGAACCTTGTAGTGATGGTAAAGTATTGTGATTCCATTAGGCAAAGCATAGGTGATAAAAATACACAGAGATATACACACATAAACACACACACCACTGCATGTATTACTAGCAAAATCTGAATGAGCTCTAAATTGTACCAATATTAATTTACTGGGTTTGACATTGTACTACAGTTATATAAGATACTAACACTAGGGGAGGCTGGGTGAGAGGTGCACTGGATTTCCCTATAATTTTCTTTGCACATTACTGTGAATATATAATTATCACAAAGTAAAAAGTGTTTTAAACAGTTAGTAAATGAAACAAATCGACTGGGTATGAGATGCATGCAAAGTCAAAGCCAAATATAGATCCTCTAGAATATTACTTATAACATTACTTACAATAAAGAATAATATATTTAAGGTCAGCTAGTATATACTTTCTCATTAATATAATAAAACCAATTGGTCACATGCTTCTCTAAATCAAATTGTAAATTGTTGAATGATTATTACAGTTGATTTGTGCATATTATAAATTCATTTCTTCAGAATATTCTGTAATCTTGGCCATAGGAATATTTTAAGATTAAACAGTCTCAGGAAAATTATTAAGTTATTTGGGAGTGGCATGAAATATTCATATGCTTTTAAAAGCATTTTGTAGTGAATCCCATTGATAGTTTCAAAACAACTCACTTCAACATGATAAAAGATGTCCTTTAAAGAGCAATTAAAAAAAGATTTCATCATTTTTATGTGCACATCTTGTTTTAAACCCAAAAATACCTAACTTGAAAAAGAATTGCTTTTTCAAACTGTATTCAGTATTCTTGAAAAATGACTGAATATTTTAGGACATGAGCAAAGTGAAATTTTTGAATTGGAAGGTGTACTTGTTTCCTATAGTTGTTGTAATAAACGACCACGAACTTGGTGGGTTAAAACAACAGAAAATTATTCTCTCACAGTTCTGGAGAACAGAAGCCCTAACTCATGTATCACTGGACCATAATCAAGGTGTCAGAGGGCTGTTTCCTCCAGCAGCTGTAGGTGAGAATCCATCCCACTTCTGGCAGATGCGGGTATCCCTTGACTTGTTGCCACATCATTCCAATCTCTGCCGCCATGATCTTGCTGCCTCCCTCCCCGTGCCGATTACATCTCTCTGCCTCTCTCATGTAAGGGCACTTGGGAATGGATTTAGAACCCACGCAGATAAGACAGAATACTCTCTTCATGTCAAGGTCTTTAATTCAATCTGATCAGCAAAGACCTTTTTTCCCTATAAATTAATATTTATAGGTTCCAGGGATTAGTACCTGCTATCTTTGCCATTATTCAGCATACTATGGGAAGTCAGTAACCATGGTTTGGGTTCTTCTCAACTACTTCTTAGTATTAATATACAGTAAATAGCTAAATGTATTTGTAAGTTGTGATTGTGCATTCTAGAGTAATTTAGTAGACTTTTTGTCTCCATGTTCAAAGGTCTTCTTCAATTGACAGACCCTTTAACAAAAAAATATGAACATAACCAATATTGTTTACAAATTAAAGCACATACAACAGCTAAGCTCTACTAATACTGAGGATTCCAAATCTAATCTTCTATTAAAATCCATGTGTATATAAGGAATAAGAGAAAAGATAGTCTTAGAAAATGCTCAACCTCACTACTAAATTAAAGAAACGCACATAAAATTAATATCCAATTTTTAATATTGACCAAGGCAATAAATACTCATCTAACTTTAACCAATCTAAACATGTTATCATATTAGTTTAAATATTTTTTAAAATATATAGATGTAATGGAAGCCCCTTGACTGTCACCTGATTCCTTTCCCTCAGCTTTCCCAGAAGTAATAACTGTCCTGAGTTTAGCATATTACCATTTCTTCACATGTTTTTCATACCCTTACTACATATATGTGTGCTCTTTATATATTTACTACTTACCTATATTCAGAAGCAATCAGTATCGTTCACGTTGCTATTTTTCCATGTTGATACACATAGATCTAATTCATTCATTTAAACTGCTAAAGTTTCCTTACATGGCTATACACATATTTACTAATCCATTTCTCTTTGGATGGAAAAGGTTCCAATGTTTTGTTATTATACAAAATGCTTCAATGGAGATAACATTTTTCATGTCTCAAAATGACAAAAAATTTAAAATTAAAATACTCTATGTTGAGGAGAATTACTGATAGGGAATGTAATTTGATACAGTTTTTCTGAAAAACAATTTGACAATATGGACCAAGACCTTTAAAGATAATGTATACTCGTTAACCCTATAACCTTACTATTAAAAGTATACTGTTATCAGTATTTCTTAAAGTGTGATCCCCAGACCAATAATATCAGCACATGCAAAGTCTCAGGGCCCTACCTCCAACCTACCTGATCATAAGCTTTGGGGATGGGAACATGCAATTTTTGGTTTACTGAGCCCAACAGCTGCTTCTAATGCTTGCTAAATTTTAGAAAACAACTGCTCAGGTAACCGATCAAAAATTCTCAAGGATGTTCACTACAGAATCCCTTTCAATGAAAAGGTAGGACTTACCCTTGATGTGCTACAAAAGGAAATGGTGGTATAAATGAAAATATATGGGAAAATGGCTTTGATATTATGCAATAAGAAAATGGCATGATCTAAAGTTCTATATATAACAAAAATAACTTTTACAAGTTAAAAATATAAAAGCTATATATAAACACATCCGCACAACATCCTATTCAAAGGTATTAAATGAAATAAGAATACTCACATATACATATAGCTTGAATTATTATATTTACCTTTAGGTAACATATCACTCATATATGCCAGCATGTGACCTCACTAGTTACATCTATGGAAAAATGATAAATAATGCTTATGTTTTTAAGAACATAAGTAATTGCTACGGAATTTTTTTTTAACTCCAGATTCCATGATGCTTTGATGTACAAACGGGTTCCCAACAAGGTAAATTGGCTTTTTTGTTAAAAGTATTATTTTACGCAACAATTTGCCTAAAATTGTTAGACATTATGTAGATATAACCTTTAACACATACTCACATACACTCTAATAGTCTATTAATAGAAATACAGGGAATGTTAAAACTAGATGGTATGATATCCAGTGAAATAGATATAAATTCTACATCAATAGACCTTGTAAATTTAAAAGAATGAGCTTTAAATTGTTTGGCAGCTGAAATCTATCTAAAGTTCTTAGTATTCTCTATGGCAATCAAATAGGTCATTATAACCTCAACATTCATTTACATAATTCAAATGTTATTTAACCTATTATATGTAATCCTATTTTTTTAAAAAATATATATAGTTTTGGTCACATCTGATGTATATACCATGATAAAAATTTAATTCCAATTTTCCTGAACTGGAAAATAGGTTTTTGTCTGAGCTCTGTGGCACTTACATTCAATTTTAACTTGTAATTCTCAATATATTCCTATTACATTCAGAGAATAATAGGGAGCATGCCTGCAGCTAGTTTAATACCTTTAAATTCCTATGGATCACAATGAAATACCATGTAGCCCAGCATGCTTCATATCTCAAAGGTTGTGGGCTGTTAACACTATTTTTATTAAAATTCCTATTAATTTTTTCCTGTCAATCTGAATATAAAATTATCACTTTTCTATAGAATAAAAAGGTGAAGAAAATATTACCTTATTTCCAACTAGTTATCTAGCCAGAAATGGAAAAAGAAATTTAGAAAAAGCCAATTATATCATAGCCTAAGTATAGCTAATTTTTTAATATTTTTATATTGAAATGGCAGAATTATATATCTGTTCATGTAGTGATTTGTTCAATAGACCAACAATTAAGTCCCTGCCCTCAAGAAGTGTCATTCTAGTGGGAGTGACAGACAACAAATACCTAACAATTCAAGAATTAGTACCAAGATAAAGGGAAGCTTCTAAACATCTAAAAGGCAGGCATCAGAAGTAAACACAAAAGGTGTTTAAAGGCAGGTCAAGAACAGAGCAAAGCTGCACAAAGTCCCTAAGGTGAGAAACTGCTGGTGAGAAGTGCTCTAAGAGTAGAGGGGAGGATAGAGTGGCCAGAGAATTGAGCAAACAAGAACAAGGTCCAAGATGAGGCTGGGTAAAGGCAAGCTCGGATCGAACAGCTTATGAGAGGATATTGAGCTCATCCCAGCAGCACCAGGAAGCCACTGATGTGTCAAAAGCCTATTCCTAAGAACTAAGGGAGAGATGATTCTGAGGGCAGAAAGATGTCATGGTGGGTCAGGTGAGAGGTGGTAGGAACTTGGGGTCGAGGTGATATCACTTCAGATGGAGCCACACACAGATATATTCACAATCTGGGAATCTATGTTAGAAAAAGAACTTGTTCATAAATAGGATGGAGATACAAGTGGGTTGTGGGTGTGAAGGTACAAAGTTAGCTCTTAGTTGACTTATCTGAAAGAAATGGAGTTGTCATTTACTAAAGTTGAAGCACTGGAGGGGAACAGATTTACCGTATGTGGAGGGGGGCCATGTTAACTTTGGGATGTCTGTAAGATATACAAGTGAAGATGTCAAAACCAGATATAAATTAATCTGGCACTCAATGAGGGTCTAGGCTAGAAAAATCTAAATTTTTAATCTTACCTTTCAGTTCTAATTAAATACTATGCATTGCCACGGGGTGGGGGGGTATTAAAAAGTACCACAGAGTTCTTTTTCTACATGTAGAAACATACACCCTCACACACAATTATTCCTTATAAGAAATCATATTGTTTGTAATCTGATGTTTAACTTAATGTATTTTTAAGCATTTTTATCCTCCAAAGAAATAGATTTCTTCTGAGATACGGGTAACTTTCCTAAGTACCTAATGTTGTTTTCTACAGCTATACTGAAAATTATTAACCAATTTGTGTTTTTATAAAGGTACATAATTTCTAATATTTTGCTATAATAAGTAGTACTACAATAAATACTCTTGCCTATCTTTGGCGAAATTTATAGCTCACAAGAAATACTACACAATATGTGTGCTTAATGTATGCAGACAAGATTAAATTAATATATCACTTCTCAGCAAGAAGTGGGAAATCCAGTTATTTTTTTTTTTGCAAATGACTATAAAGAAAGTTTTAGATTTCACTTTGCAAAATTACATGTTTTAAAAATGCACTATAGATAATCAATTTCAACATTAGAAATTAAAAGTTTTCAGAAGGATCTGGCCTCTAAGGAATAAAAAAAGAAAAAAAAATCTGTTCCACTAGACTGCCTACCCCAATCCTCTGCTAACAGAGTCCCCGCTAACAGCCCTATCAAGAATGTCAAGGTAGTGCTCACTTTGGCAGCACATTCCCTCTGTGCAAGGATGACACACAAATTCATGAAGGTTCCATTTTTTGAGTTAAGATAGTAAATCCTAAAAGGTCTCACCAAAAGATTTTTTTTGTTTTCTTTTTATTGTATCTTTATGAGATGTTGAGTGTTAACTAAATCTATTGTGGTGATCATTTCAAAATATATATAAATCTAACCATCATGCTGTACACCTTAAATGTATACAGTGATATATGTCCATTACTTCTCATTAAAACTAGGGGAAAAGCTTATCAGGGTATTTCAGTGTTCCTAGTAAGGTAGAAGCATCTTCAGGTTCTGGAGACCTTGCTCACTTGTATCTCCATCCACGCACCTGTCTCTATCTCCGAGCTCAGTTTACTTGGTTATATCATCATTTGTATATGTGAGCACTTTTTTTTCCCCAAATCAAGAACAAAAGAGAAACATGTGTCCGAGAGTTTTTCTGAAAGCAGCATCCAGGCCAGTATCCCAAGAAACACAGAAGTATCTGTTGGGGTATCTGTTGGGATCCACTCCTTCAGAGGATGCACTCCCTTCTTTAATGCTTTTCTCCAAACTACTTCCATAACAACAAAAAGACACATAGGCAGTCTGTTTCCTTTGAAAGTCCACTCACTGCTGAGCTTGGAGGGGGTGCTTGCTGCTCTTAGTAACAGATATCATCTAGACATTTTTAACTCCCTTTGCTGCCCCCAGTCCCACCTGCAAACTGTAAATTGAAGAAAGAGGTGCCTCAAAAACATGAAATCTTCATTTGCCTGGTGGGATATCTTTATTCCCAAGTAATTTCTCCAAATAACACCCTTGAGTCTCTGAAAATGTAAAAATTGCCTGTAGAGTCAAGGCAAATGAGGGCTAAATCCATTCATTATTTCCCTCCAGACTCTCATTCACCTCTAGCTGTAGGAAGCATCCCAAACACAGGATTGATGAAAAGTGTATAAACATATTATTCAGATACTCAGGTTGTCACAGGGAGCATTTTGTATTCTTGATTTTAATGTAAGCAAAGCTGAGCAGTGGAAATGTTCAGGTGAAAATAGAAATTTTTCTTGCTGCAAGATAGCATTTCACATCTGAATTATTTTATTCTTTTCCTTTGAATTCCATGGCAAATTATGAATCCAGTTCATATCGGACATATCTTGGATCCTTAATTGTACCTTCATTAGGCAGCGAGAAGCAAACATAAGTGACTAGCAATCCATGGTCCTGATTTTTGCTTTGTTATGAATTGTCTTTGCATCTCTCAAGATGTTCTAGATTATGTTTTGGTAACAAAGTACTCCAAACTCTCAGCTGCCAAACAGAACTTAATAGTCAACATTCAGGGACTCTGGTGGGTAGATTAGCCATTATCTCAAATGTTGCAGTCAACATGCCAAAAGAGAAATGAATGCTGAAGGGTTTCACGGGATAATTCAACTCTGGCCCAGAAATGGCACAGTCCAGTCACTTCTATTTGCAACTCTTCAGCTAGAGCTAAACATATGGTTCCACCAAAGAGAGGCCAGGAAGTACAATCCTAACATGTTTCTGAAGGCGAAGAGCCAGAAATAGTTGAGGAATAGCAATAAGGACCATTCCATTCCTCTAAAAGAACTATTTTTTTTCTTTCAAAAATATTGTAGGGAAAATTGAGAAAAGCTAACTGGATAGCAAAGTACAGAAAAACATACATTTTTCATTGTTAAGACTGAAAAAAGTAATGTTCCATCAGCTACATGCACCATTTTTTAGCAAGTAACAATAACATGAGAGCTATTACTCTCTTATCTCCACATGTACATAGTTTGGGACTTCTGTCATTTATATCTCACCTTTTCCAAAAAGGTTTTGTGGTAACTTACAAAGATACATAAAGCAAAACAGAATAAGGAACAGTGAGTCAGGAGAAAGGGAAAAGAAGGAGTTAAAAGACAAAGCTAACAATGAATTAGAAGCCAGTATCTGTGAGAGAGGATCTGGAATGCATTTATAGAAGTCAGTGACAATTTTGGCTCGGAACACAACAGGAACTATGCAAAAAAGGAACTATAATCAATGGTATGATACATAGCATCAACACAATAAAAGCAAAATATGTCATTACAAGAAGCATAGCCATACCCGGCCCCTGGGTCCTCATGGATAGGGAAGGTATAACATGGCACAGAAAGGAACAAAAAGTAGGTCTACAACAATCATAACACTATGAGACTGTGTCCTATCTTTTACTTTGGTATCACAGTCACACATCACAAACATTTTTATTATTATTTTCGGGTTTACTGATAATTATTATAATGACTGTGGTTGTCAACATCCCACATCTTTATGGTCACCTAGGATATAAATGAAGCAAGGAAATAAGCTTTCTCTCCCAAATGTAACATTCATTAAGCCATGGCACACAAATGAGCATAACGACTGCTGAATGTGGCCTTTAATTATTTACTTCACACAGTACTGTTTTTGAACTTGAATTTGAATGTTTTTATGTCTAGAATTCATCTCTCCACTTTGGCTACTTAGGTCATAACTTCTCACTACTTTCTACTATGCTCCAATTTATGTCCTCCAGAAGCCCCTGAAGGAATTCAAGTTTGAGAGCCCTGGTACAATTACAGTGACTCAGTAAAACAGAATGTTTCATAAATTCAGTGTCTATTCCCTCTGTACCAGTTGCTTTGAGGAAATATAAAACAGTAACTCTACCGATGTCTCTCAAACAGCTAAGTCTGTTGGGGGAGATAATAGCAAAACATTTGAGAACACATAGTACTAAAATAACAATAACTATTCTATATATTTTATGGCTCTTTATATTTTAGCAAGCTATTTCACATTCATCACTACAGTACGTTCTTTCAGGAGCCCTATGAAACCATCAAAAGAAGGATTATAGTTCCCATTTTTCAGATAAAAACACTGAGCCCCAAATAAGTAAGTTGCCTTTACCTCAAGTCACAAGGCTTGTCACAGACACAGCATAAGCTCCATGGAGGGGGCTCTCTCTTCCACAGTTTTATAGCCTATACAGCACCACATACAGTAGGCATTTCATAAACATTCTCTAACAAGCAGAAGAACCTCTGGGTCAACACATACTGATTCATAAACAGGGACAGTAGACGAAAGCTTGCAGTTAAGAATGATCAGAATTCACACGTCATATTATATCATACCCGGTATTTTGTGAAATTTATAAGAATGAGGCACTATTATGATGCCAAAACATTTGTAACATGTAGGAAAAATGAAAAATCCAAGGTGCCTAAAAATTATACATAAATATAATAATCCCAAATATTCATGAAAGATATCAGTAATATCTGAATAGCAAAATATTGGAAGCTACCCTAATGCTCCTCATAGAAGCTGGTTGATCAAAATATGGTGTATCATCACAATGGATAGTTTCATTTCTTTATTTTTAAGATTTTATTTATGTATTTGAGAAAGAGAGCACAAGCAGTGGGGTGAGGGTGGGGAGAAGGGAAGAGGGAGAGGGAAAAGCAGACTCCCAGTGAGGAGGGAGGCCAATGTGGGGCTCAATCCCAGGACCCCGAGATCATGATCAGAGCTGAAGGCAGATGCTTAACCAACTGAGCGATATTGGTGCCCCCACATTGGATATTTTTAGACTGAAGCTTAAAATTTGAGTAAATACATTATTTCATATTTTTTTTGTTTATTTCATATGTTTAAAAGAGCAAGAGAACACACAATAAATGGATATTCCATGGGAGAATGAGAGAGGCTAGTACATCTTTTCTTCTTGTCTGTTCTAGTGGTTTGCATGTGTGTGTGAAAGAGAGTTCAAAACCAGGAAATAGGGAAAACCCATCAAATTCAGCTATTTAAGGAAAAGTAATGTAGAGAAGAGTCAAAAAAAAAAAAAAAAAAAAACAACAAAAACTCCTTCATTTGCTAAGATAACCAGGAATACAGTTAATATACTGATGTAAGAGATAAGGAAAAAGGGTCAAACTGAATTAGTCCTAGAAAAGAAATACTGCCATTAGTTCAATTTTTATTTTTATCATGGCCATGTTAGTGTAGACATGCTATATCAAATAGCAATAGGAATTTTCACATACTTTTTAATTTATGCCAAGTCTTATCCCTTACTCTTTCTAAAAAGAGATGTTTTTTTCATCTTTTATTTTTGAATAGTCTTTTTAAAAAAATACTTAGTTTTTTTTTTTTAATAAATCACAAGATTACTCATAGGCAAACATTAAGAAGTTGCATTTTAATTCAGATAAATCTCAAAGTGGTACAGAGTTTCTAGGGCTGCTGTCTATCCTAAAAATATCAAATTGAGGATTACATCTGAACAAGTATGTTTATGCCATTTTCTGTACAGTAAAATTTTCTCATTCTTATAACAGAATCAAAAGGTAGCATCGTCAGTACACACTGATTTGTTTAACAGTTTCCTTTAGAAAACGTGAACTTAAAGAAACCAATGTTAATCAAGACCTACTGAGTTTTGTTGAATTCTCAGTATATATCCAATCTAAATCCCAGTTATTCTGACCTTCTTTAATAGTCCTTGACTGAATTTCCTCACATTTTCACCTCTCTTACCTGTGTAATCTCTATCCAAGGATTCTACACCATACCAAATGGCTAATGAATGAAATGGTCTTCCCGCCAGTGTATCTAAATGCCTGCTATAAAATAACTATAAAACTAATCCTTTTTAATGTACCACTCAAGTCACAAAAAGAGTTTAATAGCTACAACAGAGGTAAGTCAAAAAAGGCATTACAAAATTTACTTGATAAAGTATCTTAAAGTTACACAAGGAAAGAGACAAAATAAAATAAATTCCCCTAATGTACCGCAAATATCAACCACCACACACTACCTACAAGCCATATGTTTTTTCCATCTGTTCTGTTATCGTCAACTAAATTTATAGTATTTGGGCTATCAGAAGGATTGTCAAACACGAGCCGGGCAGGATTTTAAAACCTAGGTGTTACTGTTAGTTGTTTTTTCTTTTCTGTTTTTTTTTTTTTAAAGAAGCTACCCATCTCTATGCTCATCCCACAAGTGATGATATTTATTGGGTTCCGAGTAAGAGTCCTCCAATGTTTCTGAGGAATATAAGTTAGTCCTCAGAAAGCTTGAATTATTCCTAGAGCCACTGACACTGACTGCTTTGAATGCCTCAAATGATGACTACTGGACCGAGAGGCTGGAATTTCTGAAAATAAATATGATTCTTCTGAGTGTGGAAGTGCTAGATCTGTGGCCTTTTTTTTTCTCCTATTTCCAAAGGTTTTATTTCACGTATTATTTGATGTTAAACTTTCCTAGGCTCTGCATCTAACATATGTCAATGTGCAAACTCTTATCTCATTCAAAAGAGACATGGCAGTTGAGTATCCAGAACATAGGTTAAATGCACCATGCTTCCTAGCATGCTTAAGGAGCAGTTTTGGGCCAAGAGAAAAAGAAAGGAGAGCTTGCACAAGTGAAGGATACCCCAGGCGTCCTCAGACACACACTCAGGGAGCAGAGAGGTTGATGACACTCTTCCATATGAACAAGTGGGCCAAAATAGAATGCCCTTCACCCTCCATCACAGTCTTAAAAAGACACAGTGAAGATACCACACATTAACTGACCTTAAACTAATGTCAAAGAAATAAGGAGAGGAAGTTAATGCACAAAGAAATACAATTCACAAAAGAAAATATGCAATGTTTTCTAAACTGCGTACACTTCAACAAAAAAGTTGGGGACACAGATTTAGTTATTTCGATTTTTGAAAATATTTATTACAAGAAGATTCCCTTACCCATATTAAAAGGAAAACATGGAGATATTCAGAGAATGGAAACTAGGTTAAACCAATTCCCAAGTCCTCATCAAATAAGTTATCAATAAAGGAGAGGTTATTTCAGAACTTAAAATTAGGGAAACCTATACACAATTTGGATGGGGAAAGAGAAAAACAGAAGAAAAAATGAGAATGATCATTTACATTTTACAGTCTTTAATTAAGCACATAAAATTGTAATATTTAGTATATTTCTCCATGAACTTTTTGTGAAATTCAGATCTCAGCATATCATTTACAAATCTTTTGTCTTTCTTCTGATCATCTACACCTTTTGCACAATTCTTGAAAACAACATCATCCCACCTTCTTTTAACTTTGGAGTTGGCCTGAGGCTGAGATGGGCCAGTGAGATTAAGGAGAGGGTTTCCACTCAAAATGTTTTCCATACGTATTCTTTCTTCTTCAGCTTTCTGTTCTTGTTCCTTCTTGGCCTGCTCTTCAGCTCTTTTTTTTTTTTTTTTCTAGTTCTGCAAGAAAAACTGTCGTATCATCATCATCACTCTCCTCTTCAAAACTTCCATCTTTGTCTTCCTCATCTGTTAGAGGATCATCTGCATCAAGGTTGGCAGCAGGAATCTGGTCTAACCGAGGCTTCTTTGATACTGACGAGGAGGTTGTATGTTCTCACGTTGGACGATCTCTTTTTTTTTTTCTCTTGCAGCAGCTCGCTCTCGCTCTCTCTCTCTTCCACCTCTCTCCTGAAGTCACAGTTGTGAACCTCTTCAGGGGCATCCTGAGTAGTTTGTCTATATTTAATCTTGTATGAGAAGGTATGTCTCCACTTGAATATTGCTTCGACAGTTGGCTCAAATCACTTTCTCCTTTTCCTCTCCCACCTCTCGCAGGTTCAAAAGTTGGCCTAGCTGCTGTTCTCATCTTTCATGCTTTAAAGAAAAACTCCCAGAAGCCTCTGCCTCTGTGGCATTTGATTGGTGGATTATGGTATGTGAGAAGCAGAATTCTAAGAAGATCCCCCAATGACTGGGGCCCCTGGGTGGCTCAGTCATTAAGCGTCTGCCTTCAGCTCAGGTCATGATCCCAGAGTCCTGGGATCGAGCCCCACATCGGGCTCCAGCCCCACATTGGGCTCCCTGCTCAGCAAGAAGCCTGCTTCTCCCTCTCCCACTCTCCCTGCTTATATTCCCCTTCTCGCTGTTTCTGTGTGTCAAATAAATAAAATCTTTAAAAAAAAGAAGAAGAGCCCCCAATGATCCAAACCTCTGTAGAAGCCTCTCCCCTTGAGTTTCAGAGGCACCTGCTGATTTCTTCTAACCAACAGATTATGACAAAGGTAATAGAATGGCCCCTCCCTCAGTTAGGTTACATTATAGGGCAAAAATGATGTAGAGTCATACAGCTGTGATTACACTACATTATATAATACTCCAGGTTAGCAGACTAACGCGAGAGATTCTTCTGCTAGCTTGGAAGAAATCTGCCATGTTGTGAGGAGGCCTGTGAGTAGCCTGCAACAAAGAATTTCAAGGGCCTTTAGGAGCCGAGAGCAGCCTCTGGTCAGCAAGACAGCAGAGACCTCAGTCCTACAGCAGTCAGGAACTGAATTCTGCCAACACTATGTGAGTTCAGAAGAGAACCCCAAGTCTTTGAAAGGATCACAGTCTACTAATAGCCTGATTGTAGCCTGGGAGACCCTGAATAGAGGCCCTGATGACACTGTGCCTTAGAGTCCTGACTCACAGAAATGGAGAGATAATAAATGTGTGTCATTTTAAATAGTTAAATTGGTGGTAATTTTTACGTAGCAATGGAAAGTGAATACACTGCATGTAAGAAGTATTTCTTCTAGCCTCTCTACCGTAAGACTTGCTCCAGGTATCAAGTGCTCCTGGGTTCTCAAATTAGATACAAGGAGCCGAGCCACCCCGGCTTTCTCACTGACCCAAGCCTGCAGCAGAGACACTTCAGCTGACTCGTGAGAGAATAAATATCTACTGTTATATACCACTAACATCCGGCGGTTATTTCTTACACACATTACTATCACTTTGGATTCAGAAAATACCATTTGACACAACTTTTTTAACCAATTCTGTTTAAGTTAGATAATGTCCCAAATTCCCCAAAATATCATGTACTATAAGATCAAAGACTAAAAAATCAGGTCCATCTTACACTGGGCTCTAAAGGAAAATAGAGGATGACTATCAAATCACTCAGAGGTGGTCAGCTAGTAACTAACGCTCTTGTACTCATTAACAACTTAAGTCAAAGAATTCAAAATAATGAAAATATCATTTGACAATATATTCCTAAACTGCCTCAGGAAGTTAAAATTCTTATGTTTTCCATAAGAAAATTTAGATTTTTAGATTTTTAAAATTAAAAAAATTTAAATTTAAAAAATTAAAATTAAAAATAGATTTTTAAACTATCTCTAATCTCAATCTTAAGTACTGATAGCATGGTGCTCGCTTCGGCAGCACATATATTAAGTATGACAGCATGAACAATAGAGATTTTACTCTAAATTTTAAATTTCATAGTAAAGTTACTTCATGTAGCAGAGGAAGAAGTTGTTGAAATTATGGCACATGTACAAAATAAACTATATTTCAGGTGAAATGCTCTAGGGCAGGTATATTTTTAATGTACCCTGAATTCAGATTCATGGTATACTCTTTTCTCACATACACATATAATATTCAAAGTATTCTTAATTGGAAAAAGGACTAAAAACACTAATTCAAAGCATGCTGCTAACTTAAGATGGCTTTCAATTCAGGTATAAAAATGTGTCTTGGAATACATCTAGGAACAATGTCATCACACAATTACATGCAGTGGATTACGTAAAAGACACCAATTACATCAGGACAATATAACATACTGAGAATAGATGGTCTTACATTATAGACAAATGGCAACTGTGGGAGCTGAATTAAATTATCTTTTAAGATTACTAAAAAAAATATATATGTATATGTAAGTGATATATATCTACACGTATCACATATCTACATATAAACATACATGTACATATATATCTCCCATGGGCCTGTGAACCATGCCTAAAATAATTCCAGGTAAGAAATGCATTTAATGCTGCCTTTCATTATATTGG
Organism: Procyon lotor; assembly: GCA_028646535.1. Classification (NCBI taxonomy): domain Eukaryota; kingdom Metazoa; phylum Chordata; class Mammalia; order Carnivora; family Procyonidae; genus Procyon; species Procyon lotor. The sequence continues at coordinate 29,901,190 of CM053605.1, forward strand.
ACAAGAAGAAGTTGAGATTAGAGAAGCTAAGATCTGATAAGCAATAGGGAGAAGCAAAGCAAGTTCCATAGAGTAAATAAAGGTCTTCCTGACCTTTTAGTTTTTATCAACTACTTTCAAAAACGTAATTTTCAGGGGCACCTGGGTGGTTCAGTGAGTTAGAGCCTTTGCCTTCAGCTCACGTCAAGATCTCAGGGTCCTGGGATGGAGCCCCGCATCAGGCTCTCTGCTCAGCAGGGAGCCCGCTTCCCCCCCTCTCTGCCTACTTGTGATCTCTCCCTCTGTCAAATAAATAAAATCTTTTAAAAAATAAAAAATAAAAACATAATTTTCAAAGGAAGTGAACATTTTTTAAATGCTAAATTATAAACATTGAAAAACCCAGGAATTTTACTTCCTCGTTCTGTGATAAACCCGGATTTAATCAAAAACTACTTGGAGGGGCGCCTGGGTGGCTCAGTGAGTTAAAGCCTCTGCCTTTAGCTCAGGTCATGATCTCAGGATCCTCGGATGGAGCCCCACATCGGGCTCTCTGCTCAGCGGGGAGCCTACTTCTCCCTCTCTCTCTGCCTACTTGTGATCTCTCTCTCTGTCAAATAAATAAATAATCTTAAAAAAAAAAAAAACCTACTTGGAGAACTACTCTATAAGAGTAAACGCTAAAGCCCAAGAGTCCCTCTTTAGGTAACTTTAGGTAATTAGAGTCTTTCTCTGTACCTCTAAGCCACTCCTGCTAAAACATCTGCAAAGTTAAATATATTGAATATTTTTAAAGAGATGGCCTGGGACCCAGGCTATGGTAGTTTTCTTATCCTGAGGGATGTTATATCTGTAACTACTAGTTCTATTTCCTCATTTGTTTACAGCATATGAATAATGCTCCATGATACGTTAATCTCCAGACTTTTTTTAAAATCATGGCTTCAGAACGAAGTTAAGTACACACACAACACTGTGGGAGTTCAGCAAACGTGATAGTGTTGACAAAAATTGTGTGTGCACAGTGAGCATGTGTGCCCTACTCATCTTAAAAAAAAAAAAAATCAGTGATTGTATACCTTCAATTGTTTCTTAGTTCTTAAACTGTTAAACTTCTTTCATTATAATTCTCTCAGAAGGGAATATTTCTTTGTAAAGGAATATGATGACCTAGCATCCAGGAATTAATTCTGTTTTAAACTTTTTACTGCATTTATTTTACACTGCATTTCTTCAAAAGAATACCTCATTTACTTTCTCCTCTGAACATACCGGAGGTGGTATGTGTGGGGATACGTGTGTGTATATATGTGTATGTGTAATTCTATTTTATATATATATATGGCTATGGAGACGTATGCGTGCGTGCGTGCGTGCGTGCATGCGTGTGTGTGTGTGTGTGTGTGTGTGTGTGTGTGTGTTGAAAAGAATTCTTAAATCTCCCTTATTGGTATAAACCACTGATACGCATGGTTTGGTTAAATTACCCCTGTCAGGTTTATTATCTACTCTTTTTCCCTGCTGTTAGCATGTGTAATTGTATGGTTTTAAGAACTTGAATGACTCACCATAAAGCAAGCTGAAAAAATAAGGGACAGATGTGTTTCTATGTATTTTCTGAGGGTTGCTAGGACGGGAGCCCTTTCAGCTTATTTCGGAATCTCATCTCAGAGGTAGCTTTTGCCTCCTTTGCTCTCCTCCCCAGTCCTCAAACACCTCAACCACCAGAAGGATGGGATGCTCACTCTATAAATGCCACCCACCAACCTGAATGAGGGCACAAACAATAATACAATGGCTACCCATCAGCAAGAGAAAGGATTATTGCCACCTCCTCCAGTAAGATTAAATGAAGGGGAACCTCCCTGCGCACAAAAGATAAAGCCAAGTGACTTCCTCCTCTTCCAGAGATGATTAATAGGAGACAACCTCACAGATCGTTTGCGGTAATAGATCATAAACAGGACTAGGACTGTTGATCAGATTTCCAAACTTTGGTCTTGATCCCTTAACCCCATGGTTAACATAACCAGAAGCAGGCAGCAGCCAGAAGCGTTAACAAGAGGTCAAACTGACAGCCAGAGAGTTGAACTTTTACAGTTTCAGGGTCAAACAACCTGTCAACAGCATCACATTCCCTCTGCAACAGCAGCCCTGTAAACTCAACATTGAGTAGTTGTCTCATAGTGGCTGCTGGCAAAACAGTGTTTTATCTTTAAATGAAAACCATCTTAGTAATGAGCTGCTAAGTGCTGTAAGTCATGTTATTACACGTCCGGAGGGAAGTGGCTCTCAGTCTGAGAGTACAAGGATTCCTTATCTACCCCTGTCAACGTGGGGGCCCTTTGTGATTTTCCTCTTACTTTCGTTACTAGCCAATTGAAAAGAACACTGTATCTTTCATGAGTTGCAATTAGACACTAATTTAGAAGATGATGCTAACCCAGATAGGAAAGTGCTGTAAAGTTCATTTTGACCTGGGGATTACATCACTCATTACCCCGGAGACAACAAAAGAAACTATGGAACTAGTCTCTGCCTTCAGTATCACATAGTTTCTTCTTAGGTATATACAAAAAACACACTTAACGAAAATAATTTTTTTTCCCTTCAGGAGAGAGAGAACAGGAGTGGAGAGGGGCAGAAAGGGAGAGAGAGAATCTTAGGCAGGCTCCCCACTGAGCATGGAACCCCACACAGGGTTCGATCTCATGAACTGAGATCATGACTGGAGCCAAAATCAAGAGTCAGATCCTTAATCAACTGAGCCTCCCCAGCTCCCCAAAGAAAACTGAATAGTGTGCAACATTCTAAATGCAGTACAAGCCATTCAAGGTGGACTTAAGTAATGCAGCAGTTGAATGACACCTGCTGAAGGAGTGTTAGGAGTTTACTACTATTCTATAGGCTTTCAAATCATGTGGTTTTAATTGGCAGACTCCAAGTTGGCAGAGAGGACTGAAGAATCATTCAGCAACACAGAGGTGTGGGCAAGCAACGCAAAGTCACAAACAGTTTAATAATGGAGTCAGCCTGGAAAAATATGAGCCAAAGAGTTCTATAACTGGGTTTGGTCACTCATCAGCAGAATCCTCGGGGAACTAGGATCTCTCTCACAGGCTGATTATTAAATGAGATTATGTATACTAAAAAGTGCCTATTCAGCTGCAAAAACCCTATGCTGATATTAACTGCCTAATTGCTATTAATAATTATTATAGAAGTAAATATATCTCATGAAAAAAACAACAATGCAGAAATATTTAAATGCATGGTGATAGTCTCTTGTACTTGTCTCACACCGGTTCCTGGGCAGGGGTGAGGGTGAACTGTTTACAACTTGATCTCTGTATGTCCTGGGTTTTTTCCTATGCTTATACAACAATATATATTATTTTACCAAAATGGAAATTTTGCTCTCAACTTGTTTTCACTTAATATGTCACAATTATTTCTCGTGTCATCTCTGAATATTTTTATATGAATGTACTGTAACCAGGTTTACCTTACCCTATTGATGAACTATATATATTTATATTTATATCTATATAGATATATATAGGTTCATTATATCATTAAGGACATATATAAGCATTTTATGAAGGACTTTAAGATAAAATCTTAAAAGTGGAGTTGCTGGCTAAAAGTTATAATCATTTGTTGCTTTAAAATGTTGAACCAATCTGTTATCCGAAAAGAAAACAATGTATGAGAATGTCAATTTTTTCATAACATTTGTATAGTTTCTTAAGCTTTTTACTCTAACATAATAGATTCACATGTCCTTATAAACAAAATAGAGCGGTGCCTGGGTGGCTCAGTCAGTTAAGCATCTGACTCTTGATTTCGGTTCAGGTCATGATCTCAGGTTATGAGATCCAGCCCTGAGTTGGGCGCCATACTGCTTAAAATTCTCCCACTCCCTCTCCCTCTGCCCCTGCCCTCCTCTCTCTCTCTCTCTCTCTCCCCCTCCCTCTCTCCCTCCCTCCCTCTCCCTCCCTCTCTCTCAAAAAACAAACAAAACCATAGGGGCACCTGGGTGGCTCAGCTGGTTAAGCATCCAACTCTTGGTTTTTGCTCAGTAATGACTTTGCAGTCATGAGATCAAGTCCATCGTCAGGCTCTGTGCTCAGTGGAGTGTCTGCTTCAGATTCTCTTTCTCCTTCCTGCTCACACTCTCATGCTCTAAATAAATCTTAAAAAAAAAAAAAAAAAATAGAGATCCCCTATACTGTTTACCTAGTATCCCCCAAAGGTAACATATTATATATTATAACATATTATAAAACAATACATGAGGTGCCTGGGTGGCTCAGTCCTTAAGCGTCTGCCTTCTGCTCAGGTCATGATCCCAGGATCCTGGGATCAAGCCCCACATCAGGCTCCCTGCTCAGCGGAAGCCTGCTTCTCCCTCTCCCACTTCCCCTGCTTCTGTTCCCTTTCTTGTTGGGTCTCTGTCAAATAAATAAATAAAATCTTTAAAAAAAAAACTACATTACATCCAGGATATGACAATGATACTCCAAATACAGACCATTTCTATCGCCAGTAAAATTCATATGTTGCTCTTTTATAGCCACATCCAATTCCCTCCTATCCCCAACCCCCTCCTTTACCTCTAGAAACCACTAGTCTGTTTTCCTTCTCTATAATTTTATGACTTCAAAAATGTTATAAATGGAATTACACAGTATGCAACCTTTTGAGAATGGTTTTTCAGTCAGCCTTGAGATCCATCCAAGTTGTTACACTAATAGGTTTTTTTTTTCCTTTTTTTATTGCTGAATAGTATTCCATGGTATGAATGTACCATCATTTAACCACTGCCCTATTTAAGTTGTTTCCAGTTTCGGGCTATTATGAATAAAAATTTCTAGAACTATGTTAAATAAAAGTAGTGAGAGCAGACATCCTTGTTTTATTCTCAATCTTATAGAGAAAGCATTCGGTCCTTCACCATCAAGTAGAATGTTAGCTATAGGTTTTTTGTAATGTAGGAGTGTTCTTTATCAAGTTGAGACAATTCCTCTTCATTACCAATTTACTGAGTTTCTATCATGATTAGATGTAGGATCTTGTTAAACGCTTTCCTCAGCTGATAAAATCATAGGATTTGGGACACCTGGGTGGCTCAGTCAGTTAAGCAACTGCCTACAGCTCACGTCATGATCCCAACCAGGGTCCTAGCATCAAGTCCCGTATCAGACAACTTGCCCAGCAGGGAGCCTGCTTCTCCCCCTGCTGTGCTCGAGAATTCTAACAAATAAAATCTTAAAAAAAAAAAAAAATCAGCAATGCTTGAGTGGCTCAGTCATTAAACATCTGCCTTCAACTCAGATCATGATCCCAGGGTCCTGGGACGGAGCCCCACATCAGGCTCCCTGCTCAGCTAGAAGCCTACTTCTCCCTCTCTCATGCCACCTGCTTGTGTTCCCTCTCTCACCATTTCTCTGTCAAATAAATAAAACCTTTTAAAAAATAATTAACAAAATTAAATTTTAAAAAATCATAGGATTTATCTTTGGTAATCTGTTAACAAGGTAGATTACATTGACTGATTTTCAAATACTGACCCAACCTTACATAAATGGAATAAATCCTACTTGGTCATGGTGTATAACTCTTTTACTTTGTTGGTTCAGTTTGCTAACATTTTAAGAATCTTTATTTCTAAGTTCATGAGAGAGACTTGTCTGTAGTTTTCTTTTTTTGCATTGTCTTGTTCTGTTTTTGACATCAGAGTAATCCTAGCCTTAGAAAATGAGATGAGATGGTAGTAGTCCGGAAATAGTGTCAAACTGATGCAGATAGTGTAAAATTGATGTTAAATCTTTTTTAAATGTTTGGTAGAATTCTTCAGTGAAATCATCTAGGCCTCAAGATTTCCTTTTGGGGAGTTTTTAAACTACAAATTTAATTTTCCTTAGAGACACAGAAGTATTCAAATTATTCACAACATATTGGGTAAGTTGTAATAGTTTGTGTTTTTCAAGGAATTGGTCTATTTCATCTAAGTTGTCAAGTTTATGTACAAAGAGCTGTTTAGGGGTGCCTGGGTGGCTCAGTCGTTAAGCGTCTGCCTTGGCTCAGGTCATGATCCCAGGGTCCTGGGATTGAGCCCCGCATCGGGCTCCTTGCTCAGCAGGAAGCCTGCTTCTCCCGCTACCATTCCCTCTGCCTGTGTTCCCTCTCTCGCTGTGTTTCTCTCTGTCAAATAAATAAAATCTTAAAAAAAAAAAAAAAAAAAGAGCTGTTTATTATCTTTTGCAGTGTTATTACTTTTCCCATTCCTGATAATAATCCATTTCATCTTTCTTTTTAATCTTTCTAGAAGTTGGTCAGTTTTATTATCATTCTGGAGAACCAGTTCATTATCTTACTGATTTTCTCTATCATTTTTCTGATTTCAGTGCTTACTTCAGCAGCACATATATTTTTCTGATTTCAATTTCATTGGTTTTTGGCTTCTTTTTACTTACTTTGGGTTTATTTTGCTTTTTTTCTGGGTTCTTAAGTAGGAACTGAGAATACTGATTTGAGATTTTTCCTCTTTTCTAATGTATGCATTATTGCTACAAATTTTGCTCTTAATAGTGCTTTACTATGAATTTTGATATGTTTTTTCATTTTAATTCAATGTATTTTTAATTTCCGTGGGAACTTGGCTCTTTGACCTATGAATTATTCAGTATTGTTTTGTCCAATCTGTTTAGAATTTTTCTGTTATCTATTATTGATTTCTTTTTTTTAAGATTTTTTATTTATTTACTTGAGAGAGAGCATAGAGGGAGAAGAAGAAGCTGACTCCCCACTGAGCAGAGAGCCCCATGTGGGGCTAGATCCCAGGACCCTAGGATCATGACCTAAACCAAAGGCAGACAATTAAAGGAGTGAGCTACCTAGGCGTCCCCTATTATTGATTTCTAATCTGTGTACATTTTGGTCACAGAAAACACAATTCCAATGCTGTTAAATTTGTTAATATTTGTTTAATAACCCAGAATATAGTCTATCTTGGTATATGTTCCAGATAGCACTGTTTTTAATCTTTGCAAAATATATAGGTAAAAATGAATCTCAAACTTAGGCTGCTATTTTTAAATAAATAAATATGAATTTTTTCCTATGTTTATTAGCCTTTTATAATTCTATTACATGCCTATGTCCTTTATCCATTTTTAATTTGATTGACTTTTATTAATGTGCAGGGGCCCTATATGTTAAAAATATCAGGTGTCAAATATTTTTCCCAATTTGCAGATTAGTCTTTCAGTATCTTTATAATTTTTATCACCGCATTTTAACACTTAAAATTTGATTTACCAAGAATGTTTTTAACAATGATAATTCTATCATAATACTTCCATAGATAATACAAAATATAATACTTGATTGGGGAATAATTCATATCTATATTTAAATAGAACAGCGATTATTCATTCATTAAAAAAAGGCAGAACTATCATTTAATGCATGTACCAGAAATGGTCCATTTAAATGTCCAGAACATACATACTGTAGCTCACAGTACATCAGAAATTTTGCTAGATAGTTTATATTCTTTGATTTACATCTTAAAACAACTCTGAGTTAAAGCCTTCCCATTTTATGAAGAAAATGGAAGCCTAAAGCATTAAATAATTTGCTAGAGCTGGGACAACGCTGGGATTCAAATCCAGGCATGTCTAACGCCCAAACCTGTGATCTTTCTACTGCACTCCTTGGCTCCCACACTTGATATGTAAAAGGCACTGTGAGCAGTACAGAGGATAACAAAACTTAGTCACTGTTTTCATAGAGTAATTAATGTTACATTTTAACAGGAATTTATAATTTTCAAAGCACACTGGCATTCAAAGATTTATTTACCATTTTCTACCTCCCAGCTGCTAGGACTATTGATAACACATAAAATGTAGTAAGTCCTTGTCTTTCTGTGAGCTACAGTATGTATGTTTTCTTCCCCAGTTTTTAGAATAGGGCTCCAAAACAGAGGTGACAAGTATGCAGTTCACTTGCCTACATGAGCACAATTTAAAACTGCCAGTGACACTTCAAACACAGGTCCTCCTACTTCCCCTACAAATGACCACCTTCACTGGTGGACTTCAGCTCACTTCCAGTGCAAACCTAGAAGCTCCAACAAGACACCCAGAAGGAACATGAAACTACAACAGGGCAGCAGAAGCCTTCTCACACTAGGGGAGATGCAAGCTACGCCCTTGGCTGTTCTCCCCTTTCCTGAGTCCCTCAGGGGCTGGGATGATCTAGGATTCTGTCAATGATCCCTTCTGGTTGTGTGACTCAGCTTTTGTCAGAGGCAAATATTTTTACTTGCTAATGGTTTTAACAGCAATTAGTATTACCTACTGATTAAAGCTGATACTTTCAACAGCTTTATAGAGATATCATTCACATACAATTCACCCATTTAAAAGGTACAGTTCAGTTCAGCGGCATTTAGTCTATTCGGTTATAGAACCATCACCACAGTTTTAGAACAGTTCCATCACCCTAAGAGAAAAACCATATATCCCTTAGCTTATAACCCTTATAACTCCCCAGCCCAAAGCAAACGCTATTATGTTTTCTGTCTCTACAGTTTTATCTATTTTGGACGTTCCATATAAATGGAATAAAATACATGGAACAGTTGATATTTCACAAACAGAAAAGGCTATCTCTCGAGGAACTTGATTTAAAAAACTGGTAAAGCAATGTCCAAGGTGGATAAATATCAGAAAGACTGGTATAAAGTCTATGATCTATTAAATATCAGAGGATCATAAAGAAAGCTTGTAGCAAACATTGTTTACTTGTGATTGAGTACCCCTATCTCTGATTCTTCTGGAGACTCATTCTCCATATATGAACATCACAATTTGCTTCAATTCTAGCAAAACTGTTTATGTCAATATCTTGACAGTTTGTTTGGGTTTTTTTCCCCCTCTTAATATCTGTTCCAATTTCTCCTCTGCTACGGCTCCCTCTACCACCCACTCCCACAGGACCTTAATTTAGGGGAATTTGAGACTGGCTTTCCCACATAATTTCCCTCTTTTAAATCTTGATTATCAGGAGCAGCAAAGGATGCCTTGAAGACAGAGAAGAAGAGCTGAAAGTTATGAACGATCCTGTTTATTGAAAGAGTGCTCAAGCCCTATTAATATACATCCTCAATTCCTCTTCCCAAGATGTCAAAGGATCCTTAAGAAGCAAGTTATCATCCAGACCTAGCTATGCAATTTTAGAATGCACTGATTTCACTCTCTCAGCAAAGGTAATCCCTGCCCATTTAAAAAAAAAAAAAAAAAGGACAAATGTACAAACATACCATTCAATGAGATCTGAAGGAAATATAAAACCCACTGACTACAAGTCAAGTTATGGACCATTTCCTTTACCCAGCTCTACTAGGCTCACATTCAACCACCTACCCCTCTAGTTCCTGTCTTAATATCTACTATTCAGATTAGCTTTGCCTGTTCTTGAGTTTCAGACACATTGCATCATACAATATGTACTCTTGTGTCTGGGTTCTCTGTCAACATATTGCTTTTGAGATTTATCCATATTATTTCATAAAACGGTAACTCGTTTCTTTTTTATTGCTAACTAGTATTTCATGTATGAAATATATAGAAAGTAATCTATGTCTTTGGTTGATCAACATTAACAGTTTTTCTCTTCGTGGGTTATTATGAATACAGCTATTATGGATAGTCTTTCTGAGGACTTACGTATTCATTTCTCCAGGACAAATTCTTAATATCACTGGTCTGTTGCTTAACTTAATTAAAAACTGCCAGTTTTCCAAAGTGGTTACACCATTTTATAGTCCCACCAGCAACGTATGGGAGTCAGTTGTTCCACATCCTAAATAACATTTGGAAAATTTAATCTTCTTAATTTTAGTTATTCTAGATGTGAAATGGTCTCATTGCAGTTTTAATTTGCATTTCGTTGATGACTCATGTTGAGCACGTTACAGATCATTCGCAAATCTTTTGCAAAGTGTATGTTCCAGCTTTCTGCTATTTTTGGTTTTTTTTAATTAAATTCAATAAGCCAATGTATAGTACATCATTAGTTTCAGATGTAGAGTTTAGTCATTCTTCAGCTGCATATAACACTCAGTGCTCATCACATCACATGCCCTCCTTAATACCCATCACCCAGTTACTCCATTCCCTCTCTATTCTATTGCATTAAAGTCTTTGAACATTCTTACGCCAATGCCATACTCTTCTGACTACTGCAGATTTATAGTAAGTCTTCAAGTACTATAAGTGTCCATACTTGGTTCTTCTTTTTCAAAACTGGTCAGCTACTTTGGATCCTTTGTTTTTTTCACATTTTAAAATCAAATTGCCATTTTCTAAAAGGAATAGTTTGCTGGACTTTTATTGGAATTGCACTGGATCTAAAAAAATCAATTTAAGGAGAGGTAGTATCTTAAAACTCCTAAGTTTTCAAATCCATGACTATGGTATACCTGTCTTTATTTAGGTCTTCTTTAATTTCTTTCAGCAATGATTTTCATTTTTTTTTTAAAGACTTTATTTATTTGACAGAGAGAGAGATCACAAGTAGGCAGAGAGACAGGCAGAGAGAAAGGAGGAAGCAAGCTCTCCATTGAGCAGAGAGCCAGAATTGGGGCTCGATCCCAGACCCCTGAGATCATGACCTGAGCCAAAGGCAGAGGCTTAACCCACTGAGCCATCCAGGCACCCCAATAATTTTCACTTTTAAATGTAGAGGTCTTATATATCTCCTGTTCAACTTTTCCTAAGTATTTTTATATTTATGTTAGCATTGTAAACAGTATCAGCTGTTTACAAACATCGGGTGTTTGTAAATTAGATTATTAATTGTTTGGTACTAGTATAAAAATACATTTTTGTATATTGACTTTGTATCCTCAAAGTTTTCTAAATTCACATTTTTAATAGTAATTTGTAAACTATGTACATAATCATGCCACCTAGAATGTTGGATAAAAGTAAGAGAAAAAATCCTTGCTTTGTCTTTAATCTTAAGGGAAAATCATTCATTATTTCACCATTAAATAAGATTTTTATCTGATTGAGGTAGTTTCCATCTATTTCTAGTTTACTGAGAGGTTACATCAATAAATGGTTGTTACATTTTGAAAAATATTTTCTCTGCATCTTCTGTGATGATCACATATGTTTTTTTATCCTTCCACTCATTTTACTGGTTTTTGAATTAAAATAACATTTGCATTCTGGGAATAAATTCATTTGGTCGTTTTATATGTTACCAGACTCAGTTTCCTAATATTTCATAAGGATTTCATAAGCAACCTTTTTCCATAATTTGTTTTCCAATAATGTCTTGAAAGATTTGGGTATCCATGTTATACTGATCTAAAAAGTATGGATCTCTTTGAAAAGTAAATCTATAACAAGTTACTCTAATGGATGAAATTATGAGATTAAGAATTTAGAAGATGTATCAAAACACATTAAATTCCAAGTAACTACAAACAAAACTGCCTTCAAAACATATCATGAGAATGAAGAACAACTTCAAAAAGCACTAAGCTGCTTTAGATGAATATTCTCATCTTAAGGAAAACACAAAGCTTCTCTGGAAAAGAAGAGCAAACAAACTTATCAAAAAGAAAAAATATTAGGAAAGTCTGAAGTGATACTGAGAAAAATCAAAGTGGTAAAGAAAATCAGATGAAGCTTTGTAGTAATAATTATTCTGGGATGAAAGACTGGGGTGCTGTTCTTGAAGAAGGCGCTGTTCTTAAATAGTGAGAAGCTGACATTGCATATAATGGGTAAATGAGAAAACAGGGACCACTAATAAGACTGATGCAAATAAGTCTGAAGAAACTGATACAGTGGAGTTAAATTTTTATTTAAGAACTATGGAAGGAGACACCTGGGTGGCTCAGTCAGTTAAGCATCAGCCTTCGGCTCGGGTCATGATTCCAGGGTCCAGGGTTCAAGTCCCTCATCAGGCTTCTTGCTCAGCTGGGAGCCTGCTTCTCCCTCTACCTACCGCTCTCCCTGCTTATGTTTCCATACACACTCTTGCTCTTTCTCTAACAAATTAATAAAATCTTTAAATAAAAAAAAAAAAAAACACAACTTCAGAAGAAAATGTAAGTTAAATGTACTTAAAATTGAATAAAATAAAATAATCAATGCAGTTAATGATCCTCAAAGTCAAACCAAGAAAGACTAGCCACAGTCAGAAAGAGAGCAGAAATTCCAATTCCTTTCTGAATAGCACTATGGAAATAAATTTTCACTAAATACCAATTTAGAAAGAATTTACCATAGAAAAATAGAAAGGAATCTTTTCAAAGATGAAAAGATCAGTCATGCATGTGAAGAGCTGGTCACCTATAAAATTCAAAATTCTTTCAGAAAAAGTCAAAAGAATCACTCGCTATTATCAAACCCAGCTTTGTTGCCTGAGAGAAACCGTGTTAACTTAGGAAAATCCATGCATAAGATAAAAAATTAATGGAAAAGAATGTAAGTGCCTCAAAAAGTATCCTTAATGTTCCTGATATTCTAAATGGGGTATTTGGCTGAAGACTACCAGGGAATTATGTGGCCAACTGGGTCCCTGAGGAAGAAAGAATATCAGGCTGTGATGGGATCCAAGTCCAGTGCCAGGTTTGGACCATGTATCACCTTCTCAGGGTCAGGCAAATGGGAACAGGATCGCTCCATTTGACCAACTTTGCTCTGATGCCCCAATTTCTCCTAAACAGAGTTTGTCCTAGCCCCCACCTTTAGATTCAACCTCCTCTCTGCCACTCTCCACATTCATACAACTGCTGGCCCTAAGTCCTCCACCTCACCTCCCACCAGATAAATCCCAGGGAGATGCTTCTGAGAAGAAAAAACTGAGGAAGCACTGGGGAATCACCTCACCTACTTCTCTGTCTAGCACATTCTCCAACAATAAGAAAGGTCTCCACAGCAACTACTAGATTTGGTCTTCTGCCACATAATCTCAAAACATATTGTAGATTACCCTTTGAATTGATCACCTTCCAATGAGTCTACTTCTGAAAATCTAGAGCCACAGGAAGGTTTTTCTCTCTCAACTAATTTTTTTCTCTTCTGGTTCCATTGTTAATAGCAATTAAGTAATATGAGTAATATGATGGCTCAATGAAAGTCATTATGATTTGAGGTAATGTTTTATAACTGAAATTTAAGAATGAGTCCTAAAAGTTAACTGCTTCCATTTTTCCTATATGTAGGTATATAATTAATGCATGTCTTCCTATTGACAAGTTTACTGAAATACTCCAGAAACAGCAAAATTTTTTTTGCTTCTAAAATAACTTTTAATTTTTTCCTCTCGTTTTATTACTCTTATTTTAGTGATTATACGGTATGTCAAATAGAACTTAAAAGAATTCCTAAAAAAAATAAAATTAAAAAAAATAAAAAATAAAATAAAAATAAAAATAAAAAAAAGAATTCCTGAGATAGTATTTTATAATGGTATATTAAATGTAGATATTCTTAGTAAATTATTTCTCTTATTTGATTTATAGGTATTGTAAGCACACCAATATTTGTTATTATGATTTAATAAATTTTTTTGATCTAAAAATCACACAAAAATTTTGCCTCTTCTAAAGTATTTAATTCTTAGTTTTACTACTGTAAGTAAATGATTACAAACACAATATATATATTAATTGTACATATATTAATTATAATATTTATATATGTGTGTGTACATGTATGTGTGTGGAAAAATTAAGTGTCCAGGGGCACCTGGGAGGCTCAGTCGGTTAAGCTTCTGCCTTCTGCTCAGGTCATAATCGCAGGGTCCTGGGATCCAGCCCTGAGGCAGGCTCCCTGCTCAGCCTGCCTGAGGGAGAACCTCACCCTCTATTTGTGTACTCTCTCTCACCTCTAATAAACAAAATCTTAAAAAAAAAGAAAGAAAAGAAAAATTAAGTGTCCAACTGATGAATTATCCAATAGAGGAATTCATTAAAAAATCAACTGCCAAATAACAGTATAAATAGAACCAAATGCAATAATTCAAAACAGAAGACAATTAAAAACCTTGTTAACCTGACTTTAGAATGCTTAATTTTTTTATACATAATATAAGCTCATTAAATTTTCTGTGGTCTACAGGGGCGCCTGGGTGGCTCAGTAAGTTAAGCACCTGCCTTCGGCTCAGGTCATGATCTCAGGGTTCTGGGATCAAGCCGCGCATTGGGCTCCTTACTCAGCAGGGAATCTGCTTCTCCTTCTGCCCTTCCTCTCCCACCCCATTCGTGCTTACTTGCTCTCTCTCATGTTCTTTCTCTCAAACAAATAAATAAAAGATCTCATCAGAGCAGAACACAATTTTACTATCATGTTGACTTCTAAAGGTCAACAACTTCAAGTCTAATCTGGCCTATCCCAAAAATTAAGCCTAATTTTTTTCTTCTCCTTTTGAATAGGTCAACTTTTCCCAAATGGAATTATTTCTGTAATAACCACATAGTAAGGCCTAAATCTTTCTAATACTCTTTCCCTTTAGACTTTTTCCTCTCCTACCCTGATCCCATGTAAGAGTTCATTATAATCCGTATACCTTGGACTTTACTTCTTTCCCTGGGCTTTGTTTTCTGACTCCATTTCCTAAATGATAAATCAGACTTTTATCTTTTATTTCTTTCACCATTAAACCATCCTTCATCCTCTCCTCTTAACTGTGAAGAATCTTCTTTTATGCCCCCAGACCAGGAGTCCCTACCCATTTCTCAGGCTCTTTCTTCAATGTCACAAGCTAAAATCCCTTTTAAAGTGCATCAATATAGAGCAGACCATTCAAATAACAATTAAAATGGATTTAAGTTTAATTGGACCACTTACATCTCAAGGAAATCCAACAAGAAAGTCTCTCATCTCAATATACCACCAAGAAAGGTAGTTTTTTGAAAAAAGTGGGCAAGCCAAAAATGTGATGGGTGGCAGAAGGCAAGCTTTTATGTAATGAATAACTCACTCTCAAATATTTGGGAATTTACCCTATTTAGCATTATTTTTATTAAGACAGCATGTTCTCTCACATTAGCATTTTAATACCACTGACCAAAATTCAATTGTGCTCTTTCTATAAAACTACTATCCAAGATCATGAAACTGAAGCTGCAAAAATGACTCAGTTGAGTGATGCGGGTTATGCTGCTTAATGTCTGTAAGCCTCAGCTGCCTTACCTATTAACTAGAGATCATAATGACCACCCACCTCTCAGGATTGTCCTAAGGTTCAAAAGTAATAATGTTATCCCTTTCACACACTCTGATCCAGCCACATCAACTCACCTGTCACCCCAGACAAGTTATCAAAATTCCTGGTTTGGAGGAATACTCTTCTGCCTGACTGCTCTTTCTGCCTCCTTCCTGGCCAAGCATAATATCCTCATCACTTACAAAGGCTTAGTTCGAATGTAATATTCTCTGGCAAACTTTCCAGCAGCAAAAGTAGCTGCTTCACTGAGCCCTTTTGTGTTGTGTGCAAATCTCAAGTAAAGCCTGCGTCAAAATATGACTATTTTCATGTCTGAATTCTTCACTGGGATTAATTCCACAAGAATAAGCAAGTGTTTTGGTTGCCTTTGTATCTACCACCTCTCATATTCCCAGGGCCTACCACAGTGCTTGACACATATTTGACATTCAATAAGTATTTGTTGACTATTAAAATTCTGTCTTAATTCCTAGTACCAACAGACATCTGAATCAACCTGCTGACTGGTAAATGCATAGCCCATTATATAAAAATTAGAGGAAAATGGGCACTAATTCCACCATCATAGCTTCCACTTGTTATAGCCATCAGAAAATCAAGATGCTATTTCAGCAAAATATGGAACTATTTTTATCTAAACCAAGAATTTTTGACAGACCCCATGGTTATCTATTGGACTGTGTTAACTTGCTGTTGACCCATTTGCATTTCAGCAACTAGATCCTCCCTTACTAATAATTCAGCTGCATTAATTTTTCCATATTCAGTGTAGTGAGTATTCTCTAACCTCACTATTTGGGGTTTGTGAAATAGGATATTCATATTAAAACCAACAAGAATTTGTGGTTACATGGCTTTGAGTATACCAGAAATGGAGTTCGCATTTTTAATGTGCCTCAACCCATGTTGTTTGTATACCTCTACTGGATCATGTCTGAAATAAGTCTTCTAAAATCTAGGTATTCATCACAGACCATAAAGTAAGATAAATTGAATTATAATTTTATTTCTGGGTAATAAGTAAGCTGAGGATGATGTGTTCCATCTTTTGATGGAATGCAAATTTACCATTAAAAGACAAATTCTTCACTTCCAAAGTTTGAATAGGGTGGTGCTTTAAAAAGCATTCCATCTGGTTAAATTTAGGGTGCTGAAAAAAGCCCACTATAAGAATATTCTCTGGCTCCAGACCCATAACATTTTTACTTGATTATGAACTGGATTCATTTTCATTTACTTGAAGCACTTCCACATCGCTGTTTTTTTTTTTTTTTCCTGCAACAAGGCAAGTTGTCACCATACATGTTGATTTTGGTAATATTGTCTTCTCTAAATAATGCACTTCAGATGCATTATTGCCAGTAAAAGAAAAGCTTGTCTGTACTGGCTGACATTTTTAGAGGATGTTTCTAAAGGATTTACTTTTATTTTTTTTCTTTTAGTCATCTACCAGCCCTTTTCTTCTCAGTCTCATTCCCTTCTCTTTCCTAATCTACTCTCATACGTAGATTATGAATCTTGTCCTATCAAGGTTCAATCATCAGCCTTTCTTATCTCAACCATTATAATGGTCTTCATGACCCTCAGCTCAGGATTCCTACTTGCCATACAGATAAAATGAGTAAAAGAATGAATGAACCAACAGCCCAAACCCTTCCACCTGCTGATTGATGGGTCACTAATGTCATTTATTTGCCTATCTCCTTTACACAAGAGTTCAAAGGGTCTATGGGCAGAGACCACATATATTGTAAAGGAAAAGAATGAGGCCAAAGATAAAATGAGTGAAAACAATGAAAACATCTACCTTGCTTATTATCAGTCCAGCCAGGAAATTCGGTAAATTTCTGAAGGCCAACTCATTAGACAGTACAAACTGGGGGGCTCTCCAGCAGGAAAAAAAATGAAGAGATTCACAGAGAAAATTAAATGTAATTGACAAGTCTGTGAAAATATATAGAAGTAAATTGGGAACTATTTTAGAGCTATAAAGGAGATCAGGTCATGCCACATGGATTGCAAGCCTATCTTGATTCAAGCATCAATGTCCTTCATTATCAAAGCAAAACTTTAAAGATTTAATTAGGTTTTCAAATAGCATGGATAGATATTAAGGTCTAGCATTTCCAAGCTACAAAAGCCCATCATGCCTTCTTTATTGTGTTCTATGGAAAGACTATGTATGAGTAAAATAAAGTGATATTTGTACTGAAGTAGTTGATCTTATCTTCATCTATTGATCTAACAAATGTTTGATGTACATTTACCATACGCAGGCACTGTGCTCTCCGGTGAGGTTATAGTAAGATTACATTGGTGAGTTTGGTAGACATGGTCCCATCGCTTCTCAGCCTTTGGGCTAAGATCAAGTGCAGGAGACATGGTTCCTGTTCTCACTGAGCTAATCATGTTAAAGAGTGCTTATAATATGTAAGGTACTGTTCCAAGTATTTTGCATATGTATTAACCTGTTAAATCCTCACAACCCTATGAGAAGTAGATAGTATTATATTCCCCGTCTTACAGTTAAAGAAACAGACATGGAAAGCAACGGGCTCAATGTCACACAGCTAGATAAGTAGTAGAGGTTTATCATCCATGCTCTTCACCACTACTTTCCTGCCTTACAGAGGTAGCCATCAATCCAACAGTCTTGCAAATCAGTATATGAACATAAATGCTAGAAAAGAAAGGAAATAGGGTTCCAGAGAATACAGAATAAAGAAGCTCAATGTGGGAGGGGAGGACATGTCAGGACACAACTATCAGAAAATTGACACTTGAGTGCTGAAGGCATCAGGAAGGATCAGGGTATGAAATCTCTTTGGTAGGAGTGATCTTGGTCAGTATAGGGAGTAAGATGAGACCAAAGGGACTGGAGAGCAGAGACTGGTGCAAGGTGAGGATGGAGGGATAGAAGGCTAGTTTTGGTGAAGCATTCAAACATTAAAGTCACATTAGCCTTCATTCTCAGTAAAAAGCCACAGAAAATTTTAAGCTGGTGCGTGACAAAAGATTTGATTTTGAGAAAAATCACTCAGGCTGCCATTTGGAGAAATACCTGAGTGGATGTAAGCTACCAACTACACAGTCCTTGGAGTGGTCTAACTTAAGGGCTGATAGTAATTTTCTCATGAAGCTCCAAAATACCAAATCCAAATTACCTTTGGCTCTCTTGACCAGAAATAGTAAGTTTTATTCTATATATTCTCTCTTCTAACTTAAGTAGCTTGTTTTTCACAGTCTCAAATTTAGCTACAAGAAACTGACACTACTTACATTTCATTTTTGCCTACTAAATTCCCATTCGGTTTGATTCATTTACAGATATGGGTCAGAACATACAAGCTAAAGACTTCAATTTCTACCAGATTCTCTAAGCCTGGATGACACTAATCAGAATTTTAAGGCAAGCCGAGGATAACCAAAAACCGTGTCCCAACACAGAGAGACAGACACTATGATATTACGGAAGGCAGCAGGACTTTGGAACCACACAGACCTAATCAAATACTGTTTATGACCTTAGGCAAGTTACTCAAGCGCTCTTTGCCTTAGTTTCTCAATAATAAAATGGAGATCTTAAAACTCATCTTACTGAGTGGCTATAAAAATTATAAATGATATGCAATACCTGGAATATGTTAGTTGCTCAGTAAATGTAACCTATTTTTGAACTCAATTACTTGTTATTGAATGGCTTTCTAGATTCATGCATTTACCATTTATCTAACAATTTCTGGAGGTTCAATCATGTACCAAGCATTATGCTAGATTCTTAGAGATAGCTAGATAATATGATACAGGTTCTGCCATCAAGGAATGTGGCAGACACTAATTATAGCTATTTCCACTTTCTCTTTTTGAACAAAACCCCAATTTTGTTGTGGGAGACAATTTCCCTAACCTCAGTATGAATTAAAACCATGTAAGTCAACCAAGAGAATCCCATTCCCCTTTGCCAGTGACTGGTGAGACAGACAATCTGATCCTGGTCAATGAGATTTAAGTCAAGAGAGTCTTGGGGGACTCCTGGGAGTACTTTTTCTTCATGATGAGAGAGATGGAAGAGAAAGGCCTCACTTCTTCCAACCCTGTTCCCTGCTTTAAAATGACACTTGGAACTACAACAGTTCATCTTGAGACCATGAGGGGAGATACCTGTGACTTATTTAGTATGACAAAGCAGAAAGATTATAGGAGCCCAGATACTTGATGATACTGTTGAACTATAAAGTCAACCTGAAACCACCTGCTTAAGACTTGTCGGTCATGAACAAGAGATGAGTATTACAACAGAAGCCTGAAGATAGTGGGCACATTAAGAAGCTACTCATTCATTATAAAGTCTTATAAAGTATCTATCCAGTCAATCACCACAGTATTCAAGAGAATCCACCTTCCTTCTATGTATAAGAGGTGTGAACCAAAGGGTTTAGGAGCAAGCCATGAAGTTGCATTGCCTCAACAAGTTATTTTGTCATTCCATTCATGCCTGCCATTTTGCTCCTTCAATAAGTAAAGAAGTAAAATCCTTTTGCTAGAACAACATCCTCCAGGGTCTCCAGAGAAAAATCAAATTGCTGTCGGCAACTAAAAGCTCCATTTTAAGAAAGAAACAGGCTGTATAGTAGCAGTAGTTTTCCAGTAAAAATTTCTTAGCACAAAAGAGAGACCTATCAAACCATTTTAGAATTCTCAAGGTTTGGTCACCATGATAAACGTATCATTTCTTATTATTTCTCCATTCTGTTTCAGGATGTTGCTAGAACAAAACCATTTGTTGGTTTAACTTGTTTGTTTGATCCTTAAATAAAGTGTAAGTGAACATCCAATGGAATTTGACAGTTTCCTTCCATGAATATGCTGTAAAAATTGCAACATTTCCATGGGAATGTGATTAATGTCAAGCATTGGAGCCAATGGTGTTGCTCTCCTGCTGCCTCTCCACCTGTCCACTGCCAGGTGAGCATATCCAGCCACCATTCCTTCTCTGACTGCCAGATGATGCTTTCCTGCTGATCTGTCCACGTGCTTGGTGGTGTCTTTATAAGATCTCACCACCTGTTAAGAACTGGCTCTTCACTTTCTTTTAGGTGGATTCTTTACTTTGGACATGATTTTTAATAAAGGTTCCACAGAAGAAGTACCATTTCTTCAAGGAGTCCAATGCAGAATTCACTTCCCACTAAGAATAGTGATCAATGTTGGAGAGGATCAAAAGTGAATATAGGGGGTTTCTTTTTACAACAAATTGTAATTGCTTACAAGCTTTACCACTTCACCTTCAAATTCCTCATTTAATCTATGTGATAAGGTAAGTAACTACTATTATTCTCATTTTATGATGACTCTAAGACTTTGAAATCTTAATCAACATGCTCAAGCCTCACAGCTAGCTAAGACAAGAATCTAGGTTTTTTGTTTTTTGGGATTTTTTTTTCGGTTTTTTTTTTTTTGGTTTTTTTTTTTTTTTAAATTTCCCAACTTCATCCTTCATCACTTGCCACTAAACAAAACAATATAAAAATCTTTGGACTTTCTTTAGTTTGCAGGGATGAAAATTGCCACAAGAAAAAAAAAAAGAAAATTACCACAAGAGTATGACACAAATCCAGTATGGTCACACAGAGGGAACACACAAAGATTATCCTTTATACAGAAAAGAACAGGTATAAAACATGACAGAGGCACTGGGTATAAGTTCTAAGATCCACAGTCTCACCTGAAACCAAGAGTGACTTTAATGCTGCCCCTTCCCACCATGAAAATTGCCATCCTATGCAAATTAGCATCTTGACAGCCAGCTGAGATGGGGCAAAAACAATTGGTTTGCAGTCAGCCAGAAAGAAAAACAGCAGCCAAAGTGCATAGTGTTACTTTTCCCACACTGAATGAGGCATTAACTTCCAAGTCTCTGACCCTTTAAATCTGTATGACAATAATTAATGGAAGAAAGATAACTAATATTTAGGTTTGCACTCAAAGCGCCAACTAATAAGGACACGGGTTACATAAGGAGACAAAGAGACTCACCATTTCTTGCATTTGTTTTCCAGCAGGTGAGGCATTAATTTTTTTTTTCACTATGCTTGAGCTCCTACCTATTCCAGCAATGCTGTCACATGCTGTTTGGGGGCAAATGGCTGGGAGATCTAAGTGAGGAAAAGAAAAAGTTCAGTTCTAAAGATGTAGTCATTATCTGCTAGGGCTTCACCTTTGATCGGGTACAGAATCTCTTCGATTGTCTTTATAAATACACACTTCAGTGCTGTGCATTTTCCTAACCCTTGTCTTGAAGCATTGCCTACTCTTCAATAGGTGGATAATACACTCTTAAAAGAAATCACGTCCCTTCTCTTGGTTCAAAATTCCTCCTTTGTAAAAATAGCTAGGTTGAAACAAGTCAGTGGTTACCAAGATCAAAGTCACCTGCATTACAATGTTTTCAAAATGCAAACTCCCTGCATCTTTCACCATCAACTCTCCAGGTTGTTGAATAAAGGGGTCTGAGGAGGACTCTGTATTTTCAAGAAGTTTCTCTAGTAAATAGGATGCTCAACTTGGGTTGAGACCACAAGATCAATTAATCAATACTGTTACTTAATCTAAATTAGACAAGCTCTGGGGTTCCAATGATCTCTTCATTCAAGAACAGAAACACTGCTTGGAATCAAAAGCAAAAATGATCATGTATCACTCTCCACTCAGCCCTCCAGATAAACACCTAGAAGACATGAGTGTGATTTGGCAGGGAAAAAATGTTATGGGGAGGATGCATGACCAAATTATTTGGAAGAATATTTTAGGTACATAAGAAACCAAATACTCAACATATTTAAACTACATTTGCTGCAACAAAGATTGTATTATTCTTTGCCACTAAAAACTGGTTCCTCTTTCTTACTCCACTACCTCCTATCCTTCTATTGTGTGAAAACTTTTTAGTGTTCCATTTAGACCTCTATTTTGAGAGAGAAGTAAAAGAGGTAGTCTTTAAAATCAGTTATTTTTTCCTCAATTTTTTTTTTTTTACATAAAGCAAACTAACTCCTAACCCTAACTCAGCTGATCTCCAGTTCTGATTATCAGCCCCAGAAGACTTTCCACTTTTATTCCCCTTGCTAGTCAAATTCACTCTATACCAACTGAAAGACCACAGAAATTAAAGGTGAGGATAATTTTTAATTTGTTTTTGTTTCACCTTCATGGATATTGCATTACATTTGGGTTGATTCCTTTTTGCCACCTTCAAAAGAGAACTCAGAATTTAATCTCAATTTTGTCCCCCGTAATTTCTAATGAAGGAAATTTATAAACTTCACTGGTAGAAAGGATTACAATTTGTTTCAAGCTTCAAAAAGTGGTAAAACCAGCAACAGAATTACTTCATTCAACAAGAACTTCTGGAACTCATACCATGTGCCTGATACCATGCTAAGTGCTATGGATACAACAGTGAACAAGAAAGAATGTCCAAAATTTTCACACTGCTAAGAGCAATTTTTAGACAGGGTAGTTATAGCTTACAAAACATAAAAAAAAAAAATCTTATTATGTTGTACTTCATACATGTCACCATTTGATACTTATAATAGTCCCAAAGGCAAGGCAAGTATTATTTTCACTTCATATTTACTAATGGTAGTGGTTAATATGCAGTGAATACTCAAAATAATAATTTAAAACCTTATAAAGCATTGAGCTAAACATTCTAAACAAATTCATTTTATGTTAACATGATTGTTATCTTCATTTAATATTTAGAAAACTGAAGTTAAAGAGAGTCACATAGTGAGTGATAGGGCAAAGCCAGGACTCAAACCCAGGTCTGCTTTTAGAGTCCATATGCTTAACCAGTTTGCTGAATTCAAAGAGGTTAAATGATTCCAAAATAACCTGGCTACTAAGCACTTATTTTGACCCATAATTTCTTTTTCATACATTATAAATATCTCAATATGTAAATATCCATCAAAGACACTCTATATGGAACAGAGCCTCTGTAGAGAGGAAAGATTTCATTGTTTTTATTTTCAAATAACTCAGAATGGACTTTAAAAAGAATGCTGCCGGTTAGGGAATGAGTCCAAAGTCCTGCTGTGTCTGTTAATGACTATATTAATTATTTGCAAACTTGTAAAATGTAAATGATACTTTCTGATTTTCAAAGAATTAGGAGCTTCTTGACTTTCCAGGAAGTCAATAACTTGATTCACAGAATCAAGTTATGCACAAAAGAGCAAAACATGAGGGAAGCTAACAGAATCGGCATGCTGAAAAAAACAAGTAAATGAGCATAATACTGAGACTAGACTTCTACATCCACTGCCATCATTAAAAAAGAGACAGTGGGCAGCCAAAAACTGAAGGAAAGTGCTACCAAGGGTTGCTACCAAGAACCCACTGACTATAAGGTGATGTGGTCTTGAAACAGATCTGGGAAATTACAGTATCTTCTCTAAGATTACAAAGAAAGGCCAGTGTCTTATTTAGTACTTATATTCATCAAATATGCTACAATTATCATCCTTGATAAAAGATGTCACAGCCAAAAACTTTAGGAAAGAGAGAAAAAGTGAAAAGAAGCTTAGCAATTATTCTCCATGGGAAAAATGACTATAAAATAGATGCACCTCATAAATTATTTGTAGACATGTCTATATTAGAATGAAATAAGATCTTTCAGAGGATAACACACCTGTGCCATGGATAATTGCCCTCATTCACAAATAATAAGTGGTCTACCAGATGTTTAGCCCCACACAGGCATTTTTAAGGCAAAGCAGTAGGAGAGGGTGTCTTAGCTCAGACCAGAGATGATCTTTTTTATCCTTTACAAGCTCTCATGCTGTGTCAGCAGCTTATTTAGTAAGGTAACCAAAATCATAGCGGATTCCAACTGTTAAGTACTAACATTTCATTTCAGTTATTAAACCTACAGGTAGAGAGATGCACAGGGTCATTAGAAACCTGAAGTCTGATTTAGATGCCTTATTACCTTTGTTTCCTTTTTAATTTTGATATAAGCAAGATTTTCTTAAATTTCAAGGGTCTCATCAGGATGAAAGGATACTGCAAAGCTAAATAGAACTTTAATATGTGACTAGAAACAACTTCTTTTATCAAATGAATGTGATTCCATTTTATAGAATAAACATTTGATTTGTTCTACAATAACTATTCTTGTTCTTTATAATATTCAATGTACCAAAAAGACCATCTAAAATGAAGGCTGATCTAGTCATGAAAATATTATTGGAGAGTATCACTGGTAGGCTATTTGGTGCTCAGCAGAGGCCTAGGTATAATCAGTGGTGAATATAGATGATTTCATAAGTTACTTTATACCAAAGTTTATGTTCAAAACAGGTGAAACCTTAAGTTTTAAATGTGTGAATACTGTGAATGTTTGGTGCTTCCATCCAGAACATATTATATTCCCAAGCTCCCTCATATAGAGCCCTTGCAAGTAGAGTTATAATCACATAATAAATGTCTTAAGCATGCCAGTGAACCATCAAGATCAATCCAACATCTCTCATTAATATCAAAGATGTTGTGTAAAGATAGTTTACCTTCCATGATGACAAATTCAAAAGAGCACAACAAATCCATCCCCAAATGTCCAAAGATTTTGTCAATAATCATCATTATCATCACCACCATAATAAATACATATGGCGACGACATCTAGCATTCTTCCCCGTTTCACCTGGGAATAGCTTCCAGCCATACCCCACCATACACATCCAGAGACACACACTAGCACACAACTACAGTAGGAACTTCCATACCGCTACATGATCATGCTGCCAGGATAAAGTTAAAGAGTCCAGGAAGTGGCGCCTGAACTTAGCTAGACCAATCAAAGTCCTTGAAAAAAGTCTGTCTCCCCTCCTCCTCAGAAAGGAGGAACCTTTCTGAAGGCCTTTGGAGGGCCAAAGATGTGAAAGAACCAAGTCTGCGGTGACAGTGTGAAACTAGAGGCTGAGAGAAGCAATGAGGAGACGGACGGAGTCCCAAGGCACATTTAGTATTTGGTTCCTGCTATTCCTAGGACTTGGCTGAATCCCTGTCTTCCCACAGTTTAGTTGTACAAACTGTACTTGGATTCCATGAGATAATAATTTATTTTTCTGGACTAAACTAATTGGATTTCTGTAGCTTACAAAGAGACCTCTTAAGTCATATTAAGCATATGCAGCCAATTAGTGAATTTTGAAAGAAAACGCTTAAGAGTTAAGGTTGCCTCATATACAACTTAAAATCCTACCACAATATAAGTGAAGACTAAGGTAAAACTGAGCATGATGTATCTAGGGAAAGGAAAACAAAGAGTATCATCAGAGTGAACAGACTTTGCAAAGGAGATAATGGAGGTAATTTTGTAAAAGTAAAATAGACATAAAGCAGGAGTAATACCAGACAGAGAACCACCAGGGGCAGTAAGTATGTAATACACACCTATGTATGCGAGTTAACATGATGAAATCAACACTTTAGAAAGATTACAGATCAAGGATTGGAGAGAACAAAGGAATAGGAGACAAATGTGGGAACCTTCACATACAACATCATGGTGATGGGACTGAGGAGAAAACCAAGAGTTCATACTTCATAAGCATAATTGACAAGATAGAGGTAGGGATGTGGAGTCATACTTATGGAGCACCCATTACGTGTGAGTCATGGTTTTAAATAATTATCTCTCCATATGTATAGCTATACATATGGTCATACACATACTTACCTTCCCAACCACCTTATGTGGTAATTATATGATCCATTTTAATTGGGAAAACTGAGGCTTACAAATATTACACTGCAATTCCCAAGTTTATACACACAAACATACATACATACTGTATCTATCTATAGAGAAGGCAGGGCAAAACTAAGATTCAAATCCAAATTCACCTGACCTATTTCATGATGCCTCTCAAGCCTAATTAGATTCAGAAAACAGAGGGAGCCACCCATATAAAAATGGAAACAGCCTGAAGGCAATTGGAAATATAATCTAAATAATCTTCCCTAAAATAGCATATGATTTCAGACCATTATAAAATTAGCTTTGATGGGGCACCTGGGTGGCTCAGTGGTTTAAAGCCTCTGCCTTGGGCTCAGGTCATGATCTCGGGGTCCTGGGATCAAGCCCCACATCAGTCTCTCTGCTCAGCGGGGAGCCTGCTTCTCTCTCTCTGCCTACCTCTCCGTCTGCTTGTGATCTCTGTCAAATAAATAAATAAAATCTTTTAAAAAAATAATAATGAAATAAAATAAAATTAGCTTTGAAAATTTGTGCACATCAGAGATAAATGTGAAAATAGGTAATGTTACCAAGTGGTCAGAGCAACTAAACTAGTGGACAACAAAACAAAAAAGCATTTGCATAATCTAGTAGTGGAGGGCATGGAAATATATGGCCATATTTAAACTTAATGAGACCAGAAATTATGTCGATTTGGCTCAGCCCTGTAACAGCAGGATTTACAAAAGTGCCTGTCACATAGTTTTAATTAATATTTTTACATTTTTGAATTCTTTATTGGACAATACTTTGAAAACATTATGTAAATCCAAGAAGTCTTAAAATAATAGAAGGAGAATTTGATAAATTCAGGATGGTCATTTTGCAGATACGAAATGGACAGGAAAGATCATGGACGAAGGGAAGAAACCCAAGAAGGGCATGAGTCCTAGAGAGTCCCCATTGTTACTTTTAACTTTGAAGACTTCTGCATGTTAAAGAAGAAACTAGATCCTCATACAAAGCTGTAAGAAGCAAACATGAAAACTATGGATTTTTCAAGCTCCTTTCATGTTCATTTCATTCGATTATATTTACACTTGGTAATTTCAGGTGCTGCCTTGTTCCTAGGAAAGTTCTTCTCAGATGACAGCTTCAGGCAAGCAGCAACTGGACAGGCCTTTTGCTTATTTTTGGTTGTTTTTATGTTTTGTTTTTTAGTGAGCCATCTTTCCATTCAGATACAACAACTGGCCACAGATAAGCTGATGGCTCCGCAAAAGGCTGTATAATGTCTTGCTAACTCCACTTTCTAGTTGTGGGACTTTGAAGGAGTCCACCACTTCCTCAGAGGCTCTGTTTGCATGAGATAAAGCAGAGGGTTTTTTTTATTTGTTTTAACGGTTAATGGACAATCTTAAATATTTTTTCTTATCTAAGTATGTTAACAGAAGGTTCTAGGTTGCTCTGCACGTTCTCATCACTAAACCTGCAGAAGTCAACAGCAAGAATGTGGGATAATTCTGCTAGACCTAATTCACAAGGTTGTAGATAATATTCAACACAATTAGTTGTTTTTAGAAAAATTGCAGCAGTGCTTTTTCCAATTGAAAATTTTTACAGTTTTATACAAACTTGCCTCCCCCCAACTAAATAATAATAACAAAAATCAACTGCGTAGATCCATGTAGGATTGAGAAGATGGAAACGTCATGAATTGCTTGGCATGCATGCACCCTTGGAGGTTCCAAGGCACCTCTAGAAACCTTTAGGTTCCTGGAACCTTAAGTTCGAAGTAAGAATAAGTAAAATGTAGAGTTCTTTATCAAATGACTACATTAAGCCAAAATAGACAGCTTGCTTGAATTTTTATTCAGGTTTCTTATAGTACTTAAAGCAGTGATTCTCAAACATCGGTGTGCAACAGAATCACCTGGAGGGCTTATTAAACTACAAATTGCCAAGCCCAGGCCTTGAGTTTCAAACTCAGTAAATCTAAGGAAGACCCTGACATTTGCATACCTAACAAGTTCCCAGGTGATGCTGTTGCTATCCTCCCTTAAGTTTGAGAATTTAAATTATAATTATTAGCTATTTCTCCAATGGACTCTATAGAAGGCAAAATAATGGTTCCTTAAAGATGTCCACATCCTAATCCTTGAAACCTCTGAATATGTTACCTTACAAGGTAAAGGGCAATTCTGTTTGCAAAAAGTAATGAATGTAGCTAATCAGCTGACCTTGAGACAGGGCGATTATCCTGGTTGTCCTGGTGGGTCCAATGTAATCACAAGCATCCTTAAATGTGGAAGAGGGTGGCAGGAGGGTCAGGGTTAGACAAGATTTGAGATGTGAGAGATCTACCACTCCTCTAAGTTGTATGAACTCCTGGGTGTGTTGAGAATAAGATGGCATTTCTTGTTGACACAAGCCAAAAAATTTTACTTTCAAGACCTTAAACCCTGGGAGGCAATCTGTTCAGATCACTTACTCCGGATCAATTAAAGACCCATCACTGTAGTCACTCCAGAACTCTCATGACCAAGTTTCCTAAACTGAAAAGGCAATTCCAACAATCTTAAAAACACTAACTTGAAAAACCACAAGGCAAACTCCTAGATGTAGCTTAATGACTAATGATCTGCTCTAAAATAAAAAGTATTCCCTGAAACAATGTTATTTTCCTAACAAATTCATGAAACATATTCGATGAGGGGGATTTGGAGGCCTTTGAGATCTAAAATACATAAAATATTTTTAAGTAATAATTTTAAGTAGAGTCAGGTTCATTCAAGATAATAATTATGAAAAACCAGTTTTTCAAAAACCTGAAACCTTCAGTTTCAGGCTGAAGATTAAAATTCAAAGACATCTTCTGTGAAAGAAAGTTAAAGCAACTTTTTAATTTTCCTTGCTTAGTCCATTTCACATCTTCAGTAGTCACTTTCCAAAACTTTACTGACTATTTAAAAACTTCTCTGTAAATACTGGGCAGAAACCCACACATGGGAACGGCATGTAGAACTCTTTGAAAACATGCCCAAAAATCCATCCCCTGCTACTCAAACAAGTTGGAGAGGGTTCAGAGAAAATCTGGAAAATTAACTTTAGGAGGGAAACTTAAAGAAGCTTGAGTTTTTCATCTAGGAGGAGATACAAAAAAAAAAGATTCTTAAAATGGTTTTAGTGCAGAGGTTTGGAACTCTGGTATATAATCGACTCACCTCAGGCACTTGTTAACAGGCTTATTACTAGGCTCCAACCCCACAGAGTCTGACTTAGTGGTTCTGAATTGGGCCCCAAAATGGGTATTTCTATTAAGCACCCTGATGATGCTATTGCATGTGGTTCTTGGACCACACTTGTTGAAAAACAAGTTGAGAAACGCTTACTAAATAAGTATAAGAGGAGCCCACACAGCTGTTCTGAATCTTTGCCATAAAACAAGTGAAATCCATTTAAGCTGCATCAAACTTGATTCCAGAATGAAAAAGAACACCCTGACAGTGAGTTAGTTGTTAAAATGACACAACAAAGCAGTTGTGTGACAATAACTGAGCAAGGATAACTAACTGATGGAGGAAACAGAAAACAATGTTCTTGAAGAGTTTTACAATCTTAAGATGGTTGTTCTCACAGTATGACGATATTTGGGAACTTGTTAAAAATGCAAATTAATGGGCCCCACTCCAGACCTACTGAATCAGAAACTCTAGGGTTGGGGTCTAAAACCTGTTTTAACAAGCCTTCCAAGTAATTCTGATGAATAAAATATGAGAGTCATGGGTCGGAGGGAAGTAAACTACCAATACTAAAGACGTTACACAAACAGGACATGTAATGTGGCAGAAAGAGGGGTGTTCTAAGGCCTTCCCTTCCTTGCACCATAACTGTGGGGGCCGAGTGCTGAGCTCCAGTTTGTTCCTCTGGATGGTTCTAACAGCTTCACTTACTTCAATGAGGATCGAATGTGAAAGCATTCGAAGGTATGTGAAAGCATTTTACAATGTGAAACCTCCAAATAAATTTGCTATTAGTACAGCTACACACACAATCTCAGGGAGTAGCTGGATTGGCTAGAACCATTCATTCATTGCACATTTACGGAACACTTGGCATTTACCAATATTTTTCCATGCTGGATCTAAAGAAAAATGACTTCGGCCACCCGTCAAAGCAGTCCGAGGCTTCGAGGGGATCATGAAAGACCTCAAGCGGAGGAACAAGACAGAATTTTCAAAGAGAGCAACCCTTCCTTGGTGAAGCGCAGTGAGCTCTAAACTCCACTCAAAATTAAATTCCCAAAGGCAAAAGCCTTGTTTTTTCCCAAAGTATATCTCCCGGGGCCCAGAGCAGTAACTTACCAAGTTACTACCAAGTAAACTTCACTGAAATGGAAGTGAGAGCGGAAAGCCCGGCTGCACAAAGAAGACCGTGCGGTGGGGGGGGGGAGCGGGAAGCGACACCAGAGGAAGCTGTGCGTCGCCAGCGGAAGGGGAAGCAAGAGCCGAGCCCGGAGGGGCGTGGCCGAAGCAGGGGTGGTGGATGCGGCCAGGGGAAGCTCCACGCAATCCGAGGGCCTTGGAAGTTGAGTGAATAAGCGACTTAACATGTTTAATAGAAGTGATGATTCAACAGGAGAGTAGCGAAAAATTAAGGTAGCAGAGAAGTGAAGGGGGTGAAAACATCTACTAGGGAATTTGTTATATATAAAACACCAACAAGAAAGAGTCTAAGTTTTCTAGGCGGGTATTATTTTTAAATTACCTCTTTTGGAGATCCTTAACCGTGGACATAGTGAAGCCTGGGCCTGTCTTAAGAATAGGTTACTTCCTGGGGATCCTTACGAAATTTAAATGCTGAAATTATCTATCCAGGCCTTACCTCATCAATACCATATTTATTGAATGAATAAGTTATTTAGTTGATTAACTGATTGATTTCAGTTCGAAATCTGGGTGTGTTGGTTTTTGTTTTTCTTCACCTCTGGGATGAAAACTTAGCGATGGATTTTTCTGGGCCCTTTAGCCTAGCGAAGTAATGATGCATCACCATCAGCACAAAGCTGTGAATAGCCCTTAAATCCAAAACCAACGAAACAAACAAACAAACAAGCCCTGCTTTCAATTGCTAATCAAAGTTAGTGGGCACACTTGGAAAGCCTCGAGGACAAGGTTTGTTTGCCAGCTTGTCTGCAAATGTGGAAGATTGAGAATGGCTAGAGGAGGGTCACTTGTAAAATTTCCCTTTTTTTAATAATGAAGTGTGTCTGTCTCTGAACTGATGGCTGAAAACATTCCATCCACCAGAGAGTGATTAGACACACATGTAATCAGTGGTCCACATTCCAAAAAGAAGATGAAACTTATTAATAAACCATTAGGCATTGTGAATTTTTATTTTTTTCCACTTCCTCCTACCACCCACTTACTGGTGGCAAAGTATTCTCTAGCTATTATTTTTAACACACGGAGTACATACTTAGGAGATTCTGCATCCCTTTAATTAAGCAGGCGTTGAGACCTCACAACTAAGGAATTATTAATAATGTTCATTGTAAGGAATTACTTTCCTCCCCCCGACAAAGTGGGAGTTTTGAGACATTTTGCTAATTTTTCGAATAATTTTTAGCAGAGTCAATTTTTTTTAAGCTGCTTAGAAACGTTAAAAGCAAGCAGTTCTAAATTAGAGGTAGAGCCTTATAATTGAAATGTTCGTCTCAGAATCACAGGCACTTTGGGATAGCTGGTTATTGACACCTAGCAAATGGCTTTATGCCTTTCTTCAAACCCTAAACCAGGTTCCCAGCTGACTAGAAAGCAGAAAGCTCATCTAGAGAGCCAAGATGAGCTGACCTCTAACTGAGCTGCACGTTTTTGACCTGTTACTACTTCTTCTCCACCTCCTTTCAGTCTGCCTGTCTCCAATGTGCTGTCATCTGTCTCTCAGTGTACAGATGTTCCCCCCACCCTCATACTATTGCATGGGTCCCTTTCAAGTGCCTTTTGAGAGCAGATGTTCCTCCATGCCTCTTTCCCTCCCCTCAATCTCTCTAACTCCATTTAATAGAGAATATGTGCTATGGGCCTTCGTATTAAAAGAAAAGGAAGGGGCACCTGGGTGGCCCAGTCGTTAAGTGTCTGCCTTAGGCTCAGGTCGTGATCCCAGAGTTCTGGGATCGAGCCCCGCATCAGGCTCCTTGCTTGGCCAGGAGTCTGCTTCTCCCTCGTCCACTCCCCCTGCTTGTGTTCCCTCTCTCGCTGTGTTTCTCTCTGTCAAATAAATAAAATCTTTAAAAAAAAAAAAAAAGAAAGAAAAGGAAAAACGCCAAACTGCGATGGATTTCCCTTCTTGACTACTTACAAGAAAGCCCAATGTAACTTCCTCCAGGCCTTCTTACTCCTACTTTCTGAGACAATAGAATTTTTCTCTCATTCTTTTAATTCCAGCCAACTATAGCTTGGTTTTATAACTACATATAGATCAATACACTATGTGAGACTTAGTCACAAACCTTCGTAGCAGAAGAATTATAACTATTTAACTCTTAATAAATATGAGGGGTACATACCATTGGGATTCTGGAGGAAAAGAAGGTAAGAGAGGGAGGTACCTCTGCTCTGAGGGTTACTACCCATTTTTTTTTAATATTTCCAAAAATGTACTTGTCGCTTTGTTGAAACATTGAGGTAGAAATACATACAGAACAACTTGAGTGGGTTTACCATGCACCCACTGTGCCAGCCAGCACTTACCTTGGGACATATGGTCAGGAATGCTATAATACATTGCTGGAATGTGCTTGAAAACATTTAGATTCATTCCATAAAACTTTGCCTTCAATTCTATAGCACCTTTTGTATAATTGCCTTCTAACTATCAGCATCACTGAAGTTCACCAGAGATCTAAAGCACATTATCCAAGTAATTCCTCCCATTTCTTTTTTTTTTTTAACATGGGGAGCATGAAAATGTTGTGTTTGATAATTTTTTCTTTTGTTGCTGAAGCTTGCCCACATTCTTAAACTTATTAAACAAGTTAATATAAAAGAAGCACACAGAATAGTGTCTGACAAACAGAAAACACTGTATACATTAGCTCTTACTGCCTAGCTTTTCTTAACTTGCCTTAGACCGTAATACCGAGTCATGAAGTCTAGTGATACCAGAGCAAGGATCATAGAAGATACCTGTAATAAATTATGGAAAGAATATAATATGATGATTTTTTTACTCCTTTTCATAACTCTCAAAGCCCCATTTAAAAACAAAACCCTTTTGAAAACAAAAAAGGATTTTCTGTGAAGGATGGGAAAATGAACCTAAGAATTTGACCAAGTATGAAGTTATTCACGCTCAACTTTCTTTCTTTCTCTCTCACTGTCTTTTAATGCATTTTTTTAAATTTTTTTTAATTTTTTTTAAAAACTGGGACAATATTTTTGAAACTTTCACTGATTAATTATAAAGTTTTGTTTTTAAAAATCATACAAATTCACGTAATAGAGCTTTTTTCACTTTTCCTCTAGCTAGCTACCAGAAAAACAAGAAAATGATGTATAGGGACTATCACATGCAAAGTAATATAATAAATGTCTTCCTCCAAGAGAGCTCTCGCAAACCACCAAAATAAATATATATATATTTATTTTTATATACATATAAATATATCGTAGCCAAAAATGGTGTTGTACATGAGATCTGCTATCAGCTGTGATATTTAGATTGGCTTCCAAATGATTTTTTAATACAAATATATTATTAAAATTACCAAACTGATATGTCAATTCTATACACATTCACCAGGAAGAGAATTTGAAGAGGTGATAAAGAAAATCCATCTTTCCTGAGGAAGGACCATTCTTCAATCATCCCAAACTCCCGGTAGTAGATTGCCTGCCTCTCTGAGCAACTTATTTTAATGTTCAGCACCCTTTATTGTCATAAAATTCTTCCAGATATTGCATATTTTTTTTAAAAAACCTTTGCCTATTTATTTATTTGTTTGTTTGTTTGTTTGTTTACTTGTTTATTTAGAGAGAGAGGGGAGAGGGGAAGAGGAAGAGAGAGAATCCTAAAGAGGCTCCATGTGGAGCCTGATGTAGGGCTCAATCTCATGATCCTGAGATCATGACCTGAGCCAGAATCAAGTCTGACCCCTAACCAACTCAGCCACCCAGGTGCCCTAATATTGCATACTCTTTAAGCTATCGCGGAAAGGCACTTGTCTTTCTGCTGTCTGTGGAACAAGAAAACTCTGCCAAGAGCCCTTTAATTCTTTGCTCCTCTTATTACTCATTTTTCTTTCTCTTCCCACATCCATAGTTTTTCCCAGAAGTCCTCACCTTTCCTCACAGATCTAACTGATCAAATGCTAATTGATATCCTTAGATGCTCTTCTACGTTTTCTAAATATTTGCTTCTCAACGTATGTTCCTTGAACTTTCCATGTCAGTGTCATCTGGGAACTTTTTAGAAATGCAGACTCTCAGGCCAGCTGAATTAGAGCCTGCATTTGCACAAGATCCTCTGATGATTCATATGCATACCAAAGTTGGGAAACACTAAGTCTAGAACTAAGGACTACAACTATAAATCACTTTGAGTAAAGCAGAAACCATGACACTTTCATTCTTGTTTCTACTATTATTGTTTTGGGAAAATTTTTATAGTGTCATGGGTTAAACATGAAATCTAAGATTGCTGAGGCAAGAATGCATCTTGCCCTTACCCTTAGGGTGTTTTTGTTTGGTTGGTTGGTTGGTTTTGGTTTTATTAGCTAGTTTTCTGTAGTTTGTAATTCACCCACATTTTCAGGATCATGCTATCCAAATTATCACCTATTAAATGAATTTCCTAGCATTAAATTTTTTAGCTACAATAAAAATTAAGAAAAGGAAATTATTCATCTTTTCTAGCAAGAGTATAGAGTCCCTATTTTTCTTCTCTGAGATGGGAAAGTTATAATGTAAAGAATCTCAAAGTTTCTTTAAAGCCAGAATATATTGGAACATTGCCTTAGATATAGAGTTAAGAATCATTTCCCTGCTCGCCTACTCCATGGGTGATGACGTGCACTTCATTTAAAGCTTTTCCTTCCTGAGGCTGAGCCCCTGTTTACTTCTTACTCATTTCTTTCACCCTAAAATTCTACCCTTGAATATCCTCCCCACTTAACCTACACAGATAATTAAAGCCATAGTGTCATTCTCTGAAAGAATGAAAAGGTTGTCCTGGTGGCTGATGAGAAAATTAACATGAATTTATTTTACATAGATTGTTTCATTTTGTTTCATTTCTTTTCTTATAATGCCTTTGTTTGTACCAGAATTTTGCAACCAAGCCATTTGTCAACATAGCCATATTTACCTTTCATCTGTTTGGGGTCATGAATTCACAGATGCAAAACAGTTAATCATTTTGTCAGTATGGACAAATCGTGCATAATAATCCACCAAAATGGTGTGTTTGGGACCCCAGGGTGTGTGCTCACTCATTTGCCTACACAAACATTGGGTGTGTTTCCTTTAAGCTTCACTTAACAGTAATCATTTTCTTTCTTCTTTCAGCAGTACATGTTGCTGATTTCTCCTGATGTGTGAAAATTTCCACAGCTGTATGCAAGACACATTCATCTAACTGAAGAAGTTTTTTTAGTCCCTAAAGGACTAAAGTCAGAATAAAGGAAGAAAGAAAGTCAGTTTTTTCTCCTCTATTATAACAAAACTGAGAACTCTGTACTCTTGCTAGGTGTAGCTAGAAAGACTAGAATTGTTCCTGCCAAGGCCAGTAATTAAAGATGGAAAAATATAGATGTAGTGAGACAACACTCACAATTTGTAACTCTGATTTTAGAAGTATTAACCCATAAGTAGTAGTTGAAATAGATGTTATAATGTTAAGCTGGTTACTCTAGTAGACCAATTTAATGCACAAAATAATAGTAAGTGCTCTGAGAACTTTAGAAGAAATGGTACATTCCAGCGCATTTTTCAGAATTTGATAATCATTTTTCAGTAGTGCCACTTTATAAAATGTATAACCTGCTGAGCTTTATCCTATCAAATGTTCTAGTTAATTAGCCACTTAATTTCTCATAGAATATTATCTAAACCTTCCAAAAATATAATTGCTCTCATATTCATGCCATAATTTAAGGATCAATAAGAGCTACTAATGATTTCTACAACCAAACAAAAATATAACACAAATAAACATTTAATGTGCTCATTTGGAATAGTTTCTCATGACTGCTGCTTAGTTTTATGTTCATGACTTTCTATATCCTTCAAGGTTGAATCCTGTTATGAATGCTAGGCTTACCATTGTATTTCTGGATATAATTTGTGCTTTACTAAATGTGTTCACCCTAACCTAATAAAAACAGTTTTGTTTTGTTTTGA
Organism: Procyon lotor; assembly: GCA_028646535.1. Lineage (NCBI taxonomy): Eukaryota > Metazoa > Chordata > Mammalia > Carnivora > Procyonidae > Procyon > Procyon lotor. The sequence continues at coordinate 29,937,589 of CM053605.1, forward strand.
CCACCAGAATTAGGATATACCACTTTTTAATATCCCAATAAGTGATTGCTTATTAATATGCTTAGTTTAATATGCTTAGTTTTACTTTCCCAGATATTAAATAGGGATGACCAGATGAGAATCCAACTACTGAAAATCTCATTGGGCAGTGAGAGGAACTTGACCTAATGTGATGGGAAGCTCTTTTGATAGAGTATACTTGGCCAAAATACTGAAAAGAAGAGAGAGGCAGAAAAAAGTTGGCACTGGTATTAAGACATCAAAATAATTTCTTGGTATAAACATGATTACAATCAATGATCTGTGAGGAATTTTAGAGAAGAAAAAGTGACAACATACATGAATTAAAATAATTAACATTCCACTTATTGTTAGACCTGAGAAAGGATTCTAAAAACTGGGAACCAGCAAACATGCGACTGATCCAGGAAAAACCAAACTTCTAGAATAAGTTATTGAGACAGTACATGAAGCAGTTAGGAGGATCCAGAGTGTTTTGAGTTATGATACCTTAATGCACACTAATGTCATTTCATTGCTCAGTATGGATTCTACACAAGAATGATAGAGAAATGGCAGACATATCCAATCTTTATTTTACCAAAGTATTTGGCCTCCAAATTTAATATTTTAAGTCTCTTATTATATCCTTGAGTATAAGATAAATTGGATTAGTGATATCTGAATCTAAGGCTGGTTAACATTTCACACAAAAAAATATTGATGTTCTAGTAATTGTCAATATTAATTAAAGTGTCCACTGAGTCCTAAAGTGTTTATAATGGATACTGTGGTGCATCATTAAGATACCGTACTTCTGGACCAACGGTCTCATTCCCTCAGTTACCTCGAATGGTACCTGCCTATGGCTCATAGCTAGGGTGCTCCACGTGAATTGCCCTAGGATGAAGAAATGTGACTTACCTAAGATAAAGATCCTGGTAATATTCCAGGTCTGCTCCCTCCCTAGGGATAGCCTGCATCAAATTACTGGTGACAATTAGGAAGAGCCACCCCAGCTTAAACTCCTATATAATTAACGGAGCCCTCTGTTATAACTGCATGTCAATTCAACTTCTCCTCTGCCCTCTCCTACTTTACTCCTTCTCTTATGAGTGCAGTTCTCAAGAACATTCTCCAATTACCCACCTATGTGCAAAACTATACCTGTTTCCTCAATACAACCTAAAAATGTTGGCTCCAGGAACAGTCCTAAAAAGTAGATTCTAAAATGGGCGTTTGGAGCTGAATCACTTGCCAAGCACTGGTGATGGGTGGAATACTGAAGACCCTCAGTATGCTAGAGCTCAGCCGTTGGTGAAACTTTCTCCAGCAATCAACTGGAAATGGATACCAGAGGAAGAAAATACACTTTTGGTGGAATGCATCAGGATTTGAGAGTTTGGCAGAAGAAATTATAGGCACTATGGAATTTGATGGCTATTGCTGAGAGCTATGGAAGCATTGGAGAAAAATGGTGAGAGATGAAGAGGATTTACAACTCAGGTAGGGTGTGAAAACCAAAGTCCTCCTTGGAAGCATGCAAAGACACTCCCGTCTCCTGCATCAGAAGGACAGAAAAAGCTGAGGATCAGACTCAATATTTATAAGGGTAGCAGAGCTACAGAGAAGGTTGAAGTCTCAGCCCTGGAAAATCAGCTATACCAAGAGCAGAGCCCTAGTTAGGAAGGAGTGGGATCAGGAAGGATCAGGAAGGATCCTGACACTTGATAATGACATCAGAGTTGATACCTTTGAATCTTGAATTACCATATTCCTTAAGCACCCTGGATTACAGAGTAGCTGACTCATCTATGTTAAAGGCTAGTGCTCCCTTCTTGATAAAAGACAATGTAGAGACCTCTGCAGAAAACCCCTCATAATTTGCCCCCCTCACACTCCTAGCCCAGTCCAACAACTTGAGGTAAGTCACAGGAGAACCAGATTAGAAATATGTTGGCCCTGTTAAAAGAGCAAAGAACTGTATTCCAAAGGAGTTGCCAATAGAGTAATACACAGAAGATTATAGGGCTTAATCCTGAAGAAGTGGATTAACAAATGTGGGAGATGAAATAAGGTAAGAGAGAATTTATCAACATGAAACAATCTTCTATTATATAGAACTTAACATCCTGGTAAACACTCTGGTAGACAATGCAAAGATCATTTTATGATGGATCGTGAAAAAGTTTGGAAGGGAAGGGACTGAAAGATTCAAAGAGGTGGGAGTCCTAGAGAGGAAATACTAGTGAAGGCCAGAACACCCAAGTCCACTAAGTTCCATGGAAAAGCCTAAAAAATATTCTGTTTATCAAAACAATAAGGAATGAACTGGTCAGAGCATCCACAGTATCACTGACAAGCTCAGAGATGGTGCTTCTCTGCAGTCCAGCACTAGAAATGGGAGAAGTTGTCACAGAACTGGCCTTACTGATAGCAATGAAAATAAGAGGATCTTGAAATAACAGAGGCCAGGGGTGACACATATCAAAGTAAGCCAAATTATCACAATGAGAGGCAGAGTTGGAATAGCAGCCACAGGGTCCCGAGAAAAAAGAGGTGGGAGAGGGAGTTAGGAATTTGATTAATAGAACAACAGGGAAAAAATACGTGAGCAATAAATAAGGACTTGATCAATCTGTACATTCAAAAAAATTGTGGTCCACAAATATTTGGATATTAAATAAAATATTTCTAAATAATTCCTGGGTTAAAGAGGAAATCAAAAGGAAAACCAGTAAGTGTTTGAACTGAATTAAAATTTAAAAAATGTAATTAGTGGGATGCAAATAGGGAAGTATTTACAGTGAAATTTATAGCACTAGATACCCATTTTTGGAAAGATAGGTCTCAAATCAGTCACTTCAGCTTACACCTTAAGAAACTAGCAAACTAAAGTCGAAGTAAACAGAACCGGAAATAACTGAAAATAACCATCAACAGGTGAATTGATAAATGGTAGTATAATTATGCAATGTTCTATTCAGCAATAAAAAGAATGAACTTTTGATATGAGAACACAGATGAACCTCAAAATAATTGTTCTGTGTATAAGAATCAAGACAAAAAAACTATACATACTGTATAGTTCCATTTATATAAGATTCTAGGTAATATAAACAAATCTATAGTGACATCAGATGAGTGGGGGGCATGGAGAAGTGGGAGGGAAAAAAACAACAAAATGGCATGAAAAAACTTTTGGGTGTGATTATCTTGCTTATTATCTTGATTTATGAATATCTTTTTTTTTTTTTTAAAGAAAGAGAGAGATCACAAGTAGGCAGAGAGGCAGGCAGAGCTTTAACCCACTGAGCCACCCAGGCACCCGATTTATGAATATCTTGATTGTGATAACACTTTCATGGATACATACATACGTTTAAATTTATCAAATTTTATTTTTTAAGTATGCAATTTCTTGTATGTCAACTACATCTCATAAGATGGATGGATGGATGGAAGGAAGGAAGGAAGGAAGGAAGGAAGGAAGGAAGGAAGGAAGGAAGGAAGAAAGGAAGGAAGGAAGGAAAGAAGGGAAGATGGAAGGAAGAAAAGGAAGGAAGGGAGGGAGGGAGGGAGAGAGGGAAGATGTTCAGAGGAAAGGAGGGAGCGAGGGAAGGAGGAAGGAAAGAAAGAAAAAGATTGTTCCATGGCTGTAATAGGTGGCAGCTTCTTGAAAATGTGGTAGGTAGTAGAAACAGTGGATCCCATGATTATGTGCCCAGCACTGCACTTCCTTTATTGTGAAGTGGTTCCTTTGGTCTAATGGAATATTATGTAGGATCCTGTGTTTTTTGTTAAGATATTCTGAAAACCATTGGAAAATGGCACTGGCTGAGGCAGACAGGAAAGGCAAATTCATATTTGAAATATGTGTCAGTTTGATGAAGGTAAATCACTCTCATTCTTGGATTGGGAGTACACAATACAATCAAATGTCCAAGTATCAAATGGATACAACCAAGTATTTGATTGGTCACTTAGAGAACTGGTTGCATGTTAGACTTAGCACTGGTCTCTGGCTCAGATTAGACATTTGGCAATGAGAGTAGCTAGGTCAGCCTCAATAGGTGGCAGTCCATGCTGCTCAGCCCATACATAGCTTCTACCTCTGCCTCCAAATTCCATCCACATACTCATTCTGTTGGCACTTGGATGGCCAACAACAGAAGTTGGCTGAAGCCAATCAACTCAGTTATCTCATCTGCTTCATTATTTAGAACACTTTCATACTTCATCTCCAATCTCTTAAGCCTATCCATAGGCTTCTTACTCTATCTTCTGTTCCCTGATCTCTCCACTATTTCTTCGTCCTGGCCTTTGATAAACCAGCCAGGCCATTTGCCTCTACTCATAAGTACTCTTGAGCTACTTTTCTTTTATACAAAGTGGATGGCCAGATGTCATCTGAAATTCTGAGATTTTTCCCTTAATTATGTATTTCAAGACCTCTTTTGAGTGGGGATATAATGCTGAAGCTCTGCATATTGAGCTTGTACCAAAATACTGAGTGAATCTTTTTCATCCTCCATCAACTGCTTAAAATGGATATTCACATTTGGTCTTTGGTTTGAACCAAAAAAGAGTCACAGGTGCAACAATGTTGGATGACATGTAACTCTGATCCACCTGGTCATGCAACTTACTTGAAAATCTTGGCCCTACTTGTACCTAAACTTAGCATTACATTTTATGTGACTATTAATACATTTGGATTTGAGTTTATCATTTTGCTTTTTTTATTTGTCCCAATCTGTTCTTGGTTCCTTGTTCCTTTTTGTTTGTCTTTTTTTGGATTAATATCTTTTATTTTGGTTTATGGCTACATTTTCTTGGCTTATTAACTATAGCACTTTGTTACTATAATGGTTACATTAGGGTTGATCATATACACCTTTGACCTATCAGTCTATCTTCAAGTAATATTGTGCTACTTCATATATAACATAAGAGACTTACCATAGCATACATTTATTTCTCAGTTTCTGGCCCTTATGCTATAGTTGTCATGCATTTTCCTTTTTACATATGTTATAAACCTATAATCAGTGATTTTTGAGGAGGTATAAATCAAACTTAAAAGTCATGTATTTACCACATAGTTGGCATTTCTGGTGTTCTTCATTCCTTTGTGTAGATCTGGATTTCCATCTGGTATAATTTTCCTTTGGGCTGAAAGACTGCTTAACATTTCTTACAGTATAGCTCTGCTAGTGATAAATTCTTTTAGCTTTTACTGGCTGTAAACATGTTATTTTTGCCTTTTTTTTTTTTTGACAGTGTTTTTGCCAGGTATAAAATTCTAAGTTGACAGTTTTTCTTTTCTTTCGGTAATTTAAACATGTTGCCTCATTGTCTTCTTGTTTGCATTATCTCCAGTAAGAAATCTGGTGTCATCCATATTGCTACGTGTAACATGTCTTTTTCCTCTACCTATCTTTTAAGATTTTCTTATCACTAGTTTTGAGCAATCTGATTATCATGTGCCTTGGTATTACTTTCTTCACGTTTCTGGAATTTACTGAGTTTCTTGGATCTGTGGGTTTATGGTTCCAATTCAGTTTGGACAATCTTTGGCTATTTTTTCTTCAAATTTTTTTTCTTCCCCACCCCCTTTATTTAGGAACTCTAATTAGTCATATATTAGGTTACTTGAAGTTGTTCCACAGCTCTCTGATGTTCTCTTCATTTAAAAAAGTTGGATTTTTTTTTTTTCTGTTTCACTTTGGATAGTTTCTATTGTTCTGCCCTCGAGTTCATTAATCTTTTTTTTTTTTTTTTCAATGTGTAATCTCCTGTAGCTCTCATTCAGGTTACTTTTCTTCTCAAACATTGTACTTTTCCTCTGTAGGAGTTTATAGATTTTAAAAATATATTATATATCTGCATGAAATACAGTTATAATGACTGCTTTAACATTCTCCTCTGCTAAGTCTCACATCTATGTCTGTTCTGGGTTTGTTTTGATTGATCGATTTTTTTCATTATGGGTTGTGTATTCTTGCCTCTTTGTATGCTTGGTAATCTTTGGATGTCAGACATTATTAATTTTACCTAACTGGGTACTGGATAGTTTTGAATTCCTATAAGTTGTCTTGAGCTTTATTCTGGACTACAGTTAAATCACTTGGAAATGGCTTGGTCCTTCCTAGTCTTGCTTTTATGCTTCATTAGCAAGGTCCAGAACTGTGCTCAGTCTAGGACTAATTATTCTCCACCACTTAAGCAGTACCTTCTTAAGTACTCTGCTTAATTCCCATGTAATTATGGGTTTTTCCAGTCTGGCTGAGGTGAACAAGCACTATTCTCGACCCTACCAGATATTATTCTCTTCAGTACTTTGGGATGGTTCCTCTCCTAGTATATGCATGTACTGCTTAATACTCTGCTAAATACTCAGAGGGATCATCTGAAGATCTCTACAGTGCTCTCTCTGTGCAGTTCTCTCCTCTCAGGACTTTTGTCCTATGAATTCTAGCTGCCTTTTCTGTCTGAACTCTTAACCCCATTGTTTCAACTCAGAGAAGTTACAGACCTATATTCCAATTCCCCCTTGCTATACTGGAAACTCTCTCTTTGCAGTTAAGGGAGTCATAATGCTTACCACATTTGTTTCCTGTCTCTCAGGGATCATTTTTCTTTGTTGCTTGGCATCAGTGTCTTGAAAACTGTACCATCCTTCTGGATGAATACATCCTAAATAAATAGTCATCATATCTATACCCCCAATAGATTGACAGAATAAATGGATTTGGGAACTATAGGATAGAAGTACAAGTAATTTTCTTGACATAACTTCTGCTGATCCATTTGGGGAATTTGCTATCCCATCCCCATAACTTTGGGTCGTGGAGGTATGGAAATATACACTATTTCTACCAGAGTATATTGCAAAAAATCTAAAAAATTAAGTTATGGCTCCCCTTCTGTTACTTTGGATTCCTTGTGTGAAGCAACCAGTATTTAAGGAAAGTTAACATGATCCTGGCAGTGATAATTGACCATGATTATCAAGACGAGGCGAGGCTGTTCTATACACAATGTAGGCAGGGAAGAATTGACTTGACAAACAGATAATTCACTAGAGCCACTCTTGGTATTCTTCTTCCCAAGTTTCATAGTAAATTAACAAAACAGTAGCCATAAAATGAGAAGAGTCAAGTAACTAGGAGCTCTAGATCCCTCGGAGATGAGGATATGGATCAATAGGATTCTGTGATAAATTGGATGTGAGGTGTGAAAAAAGACTTAAGGATAACTGCAGAATTTCTGGCTTAAATATCTCAAAGAATGGAACTGTTATTTCCTAGGCTAGAAAGGGCATTGAGAGCAATAGGTTTCACAGAGGACCAGAAGTTGAGTTTGGAACATGTTATTTTGAGATACCTAGTAGATATGGAAATAGATCTTTCAAGAAGGCAATTGGAATGAAGACTGGTATTCAGAAGTTTGAGAGTTGCTTAAAATATCATTCCAGAAAGATAGACAGTCTTTTAAAGTACTGCTTGGGTTCACAAAGGGTGTGGTCTCTCTCAAACAGCACAGGGCATGCCATATTTGGGAAGCCAGAACTCATCTTCATGTGGCATCTGCCCCTTATTTGCTATATCTGCACTCATATTTTCCTGCTCACGACCTCTCCCTTTCCCCTTGCCTCCTACCACCCTTGACTTTTCAAGGGAACTATTACAAATATTCTTTCCAGAGAGTATTCTTTGCCCATTTTGGGTGTCTAAGAAGGCCTCTGGTGATGGCTCTGAGCCAAGGCATTTTTCTAAGAAATAGAACATGGGTTTCCTTGGGCATGGTGTCATTCAGCACAGAGAAAATTGTTCAGAAACAAAACAGAGCAAAACAAAACCCCCAAATACTTTCTATTCCTAGAACATCTTTTATTTCCCTTTTTCTTCATTACCTACCACTCTATGGATCTAATGCCATCTCTTGGGAAATCTATTGAAATCTACTGGGAGATTTCTCAGCAAGACATGGCCATCAGATCTCTGCACACCAGTCCATTGGTGGAAAAGACTGAGACCTGAGCAGGGTTTCACATCCCTGAGCTAATTTAGTCTTTCAGCATCTGTGAAATAGAAGATTTGGACTAGATCATCTCCAAGGACCTTTCCAAGTCCACAATTCTATTAACTATAAAATAATTTAAATGGGTCAAGAAATTTCAATGTTAATTTGAACCAAATGTAAAACTAGGCATAGTTTATATCAAGCCCTAATTATAATTATCTAAGAACTGGATTAGCAACCAGAAGATTCTTGGCACTCCTGGCATCAGCAACAATGACCTTTTAGCTTTGGCAAGTAACCTGAAATGTAGTCTCTAAAGAAATAAACAAGAAAACATTTATCTACCTCAGGGGAGTCTTTTGAAGATTTTATTTGTTAATTCTTTTTAAGTGCTTTGACTCAGCAAAGTATAATAGATCACCAATACTTGGGGTTATTATTTAGGTTTATGAGACTGGGTTTCTATCTGATGTGCAGAATAATTTCTGTGTTCTTATTGTGAAGAATAGGCAAAGATGCCAAAAACTGCCTGACTCCACACAGAGTTGCCTTTTTAAAAAAATTAACATTCTATAAATATCAATCATTGAATCAACTTTTAAAAATAAACTAATTTATTCCAGCAGTGAGTGGAAATTATTTTCATTAATATTAAAATCATTCTTCTCCCATGATAATAACTGTTAATATACTAAGAATAACCTCATGTTTACTTGGTACATGGGAATTTCTGAGAACTTTCAGAAAGAGCCACTGGGAAGGGCTAGAAAAACCCAACAATAGAGTGAAAAAGAAATTATTTTGAAAGGATTAGTTTTCTCATGTAGAGTGAAACTAGAGATCTAAACAGTACCATTAAAACTAGAAAACTTGGAGAGAGAAAATAAAAGTTCAAATTAAATGCCTTGGTCATTTACAGAAATGATCAAAATCCAGTCATCTATTATAGAAATAATCTAAGAGAATGCTTTAGTTAAGTATATATTTCATACATTAAAATACTTTTTCAAATTACCACTTGGATAAAAATCACAGTTTCAAATAGGTATGTTAAATGAAAAATTATGTAATTACTAACAAAATTATTTTTGCCAATAATAAGTTTAGTGCCTACAAAACACTGGCAAAACTTTTAGTCTGATAGGGAAAGGGATGGTTTTCAACAGAATAAAATGTTCATGTGTTTTTTTCTCCTACTGTTCACTGATGTGAGTGCATCTTTGCAGGGTTCTTAAATACCTGAACAGGAAGTAGAAGAGAGCAAATAGTATGAGATAACTACTTTTTTAAAAAAGTAATCATTAATACCTTCCATTTTCTGCTTCTGGATTAGCAAAAAAAAAAAAATCAATTTCATTACATTTCTTCATAAATAATTTAAAAAACTAAGTTCTAAATAAGAAAAAGAGCTTTATACCAAATGAAAAACCCTCTTTTGATCTTGTGGCTGGCCATTTATCTGCCACCTTCTGAATTTCCATTAAATAAATAGAGTGTCATTTTATTAAGAATACATGCATAGATTATATTTATGTGGCAAGGTGTATGTTCGACTGTGAAAATCAAAACAGAAGTAGCAGATGGTTTTGCTTTGACCCAAGAGACCACTCACTGAGCCAGCTCAGAATGAAAACCTCCTTTTTCCGGCATGAAGATATGATATTTGGAATTCCTATCCCAATAGTTATTTAAATATCAAAATAAAAGAGAATGAGAAAAGAGGATTGGTGCAAACTGATATCCAATCATCAACATCCTAGTGATTGCCTATTTATTTCTACTTGCTCCAGGCCAGAGCAATAAGATGGTCAGATACATATAACCCAGAGAAACAGCAGTGCATAGTGTAAGCACCTTTCTCATCAGTTATAATGACTCACTTTTACCCAAAATCTCATTCAAACTAATAGACCAAAATCTCTTCCTCTTACATTTTCAGAATATTGTTGTATCTCTCTTATAAGGAAACATGCTATTTAAAACTGTCAGAATGTAAGAGATGATGTTTTTGTATCACAAATATGGTTTTCACATAACAAAAGAAATCATTTGAATGCAGTATTTACAACAACAATTTCATCATCCCAAGTAGAAATGACACACCTTAACTGGCAAATTCTTTACCGAAAACCAACGTATCTAGAGGAGAGAAAGGACAGGCTTAAAGATGTGTGTCTGACCCTTCTCTCCTAGTCTTCTTGGAGCATTCTTTTTCACTCAGCTATTCACTGGGGAACAGACGAGGGTCAGCTCTGTTCTTAATCAGTCCACTGTGATTTCAAATAGGACTATAATTTCATGTAGACCACTCATTGAAAAAAAAATTTGGCTAAGAAGAAAACTCATACACACTTAAGTTTGTTGTAAAGGTAGACAACACTAATAATAATACAAATGGTGTGGGGTGTGCAGAATACATGAGAAACTGACAAGTTCCCTATCGGAATGCTACCCTAGTTCTATGTGAACCTTCTAATAAATGCTTATAAAAAATGAAAGTGGCAGATGTTGTCAGTGTTCTTCCCATATCCCCTCTGATATATTTTGAATGCTTGTACACAGCAGTTCCCAATGTCTGCCCACAGTCAGAACCTGAATCCCATTTTGGGATGGCTGCCCTGGCTGTCAGGACTCTGTTTGGTTACACAGAGAGCCAGAAGTGCCAGGATTCATGTGAACTCAGGTGCAGCTCCTAAACATTGACTGATTATGGCAGGATAATACTCCACTCCCTTGCCACTAATCATAACACTCTAATGTGTGACCTATACTAGTTTTTGTGATATCTCAGGGCCTGAGCCAGTTACCCTCTTTAGAAATTTGTTTAATAACACACACCCTCTTCTGGCTTGCTTCCCTTCCTGGTCACATGTCCCTATTCTCTTACTAGTTTTTCCTAGAAATGTTTCCAGTTAAATCACTTCAGCTTGGCTTTGCCTCAGATTCTACTTCTGGAGGATACAATCTAAGTCACCTGATACTGGATTTGCTCCTAGGTAGTAGATTCTCAGCATAGGATTCTGGAGTTGCATCATTTGCTGACCAGATACAGATAGGAATCCCCCTGTTGGAGGTAAATCAAGTAATGATAACCACTAGCATGCTAGCATATGATAATCAGTAAGATCTTCATCTGTGAAATGGAATTGAATACTGGGTCTTTTCAAAATCCACTCCCACCTCTCTGTTGGCTACTAAACCCATGACTAGGGTCTAGTACTTAGCATTGGTCATCTGGAAAAATACAGGTCCTTCCTAAGGAGAGAATGAATTATTCACCAAAAGTACTCCAGAACCTAGGTATTATATGTTGGTAGAAACCATAGCTCAAGGAGGATCTTGAGGGCACTGAACTGAATAGGTGATGGTGGGTAGAATGTAAGTCCCTATAAGGGAGAGCTTGTTGATATGAAGGAGCTCTTCCATGATTCAGGATTCAACATCCTCAAAGAGTGACATAGAGCCAACCCTGATACACTGATAAAATGGTTCCCGGGAGATTGAAAAAAAAATGATGTCCCACAAGAAATGAAATGATAATATAAGAAATAGTATATTTAGCAGCTTGAAAAACTCTTACATTAGTTCATTGACCTGTGGATTAATGACCATCATGTGAGAAAAAGCCAAGTGAAATACCCCAATACTGCTCTCTACCCAAATCCAGCCAAGATGGAAAATCAGAAGCAATATCATATTCATATGGAACAGCAGAGATTAATACCACCCTCAAAGTCTTAATAAATCCTGGCAAGGTATTTCCCAATATATTCCCTTAATTCACAGGTCTAGTACCACAAAAATCAAAAGGATCATGGTCGATGACTGAAAACCACATTTAACTAAGCTTCAATGACTGATATATTTGATACATTTACTAAAACAGAGTAATGCTATTTCTGATACTTTGTATGCAGTTATGTATGGATCTGGTTAATAAATTATTTCTAACACCCATATTTAATAAATGTTAGAAACAGTTCTCATTCACTTGAAATAGACAACAGTATACATAATCGCATCCATGATCTCATCTCAAGACTATCTTGACTTTCTTACCCTTTAATGGGTGGCCCTGTAAGACCATGGTAAAGGGAAAAATATTCTACTGGACAGAACTGTGAACAGTACACATGATCATCCACTTTGTGGAGAGAAAGAAGTAGCCTAAAGTGAAAAGAGACATGAACTCCTGGGAAATGACAAATGGGCTAACCAGAAACTAGAAGGAACAAGATTAGAAGATGGAGTAAAAGAATTCTGGGAAAAGTCTTGTGGATATACCCATATACCTGTGGAAGTGGACACCAAATGTGTGGATCTTCATTCCACATATCAGTGCCCACTAGAGATATCCTCTATAGGATAGGCACTACACAAGGGGAAAAAAAACAGAAAGATTCATCTGGAAGATGGTAGCCAGCTCTTCCCTGAGCCATTGTAGGGTTTCAACAGTGAACCCAGGAGTGCACTAGCCATTCATAGAGTAGTCATAGAGATGGAGGCTCTGCATGGACCCAATAGCATGGACTCATACCTCCAAGGATGATCTAGCTACAAATGCTGTTGATTGTTTACCCTGTCAGTAGCAAAGGCAAAAGATGGGCCCATGATATGGTACCGTCCTTGAAAAAACCAGTCAGCCTCTTAGTGGCAAATTCTGTATATTTGAGCTCTTATACTACAGAAAAAAATAATAATACAACAATTTTTCTGGATTAGGAGAGACACATATTCTAGATATGGATTTGCATTTTCTGACAGAAGAATCTTGGCCAGCACAGATCTGAGGGATCTCAGAATGTCTCATTTACACATTCAAGATCCTAGATGACATTGCTTCAGGCCAAAGGACCCATTTTATAGCAAAGAAGATGTAAGAGTAACAGTTGATTACACGATCCAAAGGGTCCTATCATATATCATATCATATCAAAGCTGCTTATATTATAGAACTTTAAAATGACTTCTTAAAGATGTGATTAAGGCACAGCTTAGAAATGATACCCTGTGGGGTTGGGGCTCCATTCTTCAGGTTGAAAGATATACCTTGAACCAATAACCATTATGCAGTGTTATGCTCCATACCCACAATAAGTATAACACATGAGCCCAGGAACCAAGTGACAAAGAAGTAGTGGACTCCTCTTACCATCATGTCCAATGCCCTCTTGGGGAATTTGTGCTTCCATCATTGCAGTGTTAGGTTTAGTATGTCTAGAGGCCATAGTTCTTGGTTGGGAGTCAGAAGAGAATATTTCTATCAGGGGACACAATAAGGGCTCCACTAAACCTAAAGCTATAACTTTCCAGTTATTTTAGACTCCTAGTGCCAGTAGATAGATAGAACAAAGAGTTCTATACTTCCAGGGGTAATGATCCTGATTAAAATGAAAAGGCATTTCTCCCGCTACATAATGGGGCAAGAAAAGGGCCATCTGGAACTCAGAGTACACTCCTGGGTATATCTTGGTGGTCTTTTGCCCATTTTCAACTATGAACAAGAACTATAGGAAATGCATAGTAATCAGATCCCAGTGCCCACAGAGATGCATATCTGGATCACCCATTAGGCAAGCCACCAGCTAGCAGGAATCCTGGTCATGCCTGAGGGTAATCTAAAATGGAGGGATAGGAAAAAGATGAATTGAAAATGGATGAAAGACCTAACTGTGAGACAGAAATCCACCAAAATCCTAAAGGAAATCACCTTTAGGCAGCAACCTCTTTGACCTCAGCCACAGCAACTTCTTGCTAGAAATGTCTCCAAAGGCAAGGGAAAGAAAAGCAAAAATGAATATTGAGACTTCATCAAGATAAAAAGCTTCTGCACAGCAAAGGAAACAGTCAACAAAAATAAAAGGCAATGGGACCCAAGGCAAGATGGCGGAGGGGTAGGAGGCAAGGAGAGCACTGGGATCCAGAAAGAGATTGAAACCACTCTAAAAGCCGGAAAACACAACAGGAGAGAGAAGAGAATAAGAACAGCAATTCTAGGAGCAGAAAATCGACCACTTTCAGAAGGTAGGACGTGTGGAAAAAGTGAATTTAAAGCGAGGGGAAGAGAGACCCCGGAGGGAGGGGCCGGCTCCCAGCAGCCCCAGAGCCACGGAGCACAAAATCCGGAACTTCTAGTCCGCTCCACCGAGGGACATTGCTCCGGAGGCTAACCGGGGGTTCAGCCCTCATGGGAACAGTGTGATTTCAGGACCCGTGGGGTCACCGAGGGACCAGGGGAGCCCGAGTGCGGCAGAGCTCCCAGGTATCAGGGCGGAGAAGCCCACGGCAGAGAAGGAGCCACGCAACGCTGCATAGGCCTACCTTGGACTATACGAACTGAGACATATAGTTCATATAGGGCTGCCGTA
>CM053605.1:29952484-29972484 GCA_028646535.1 Procyon lotor
GGGTTTTGGAGGGGAGGGGGGTGAGGGTTGGGCGAGCCTGGTGGTGGGTATTGAGGAGGGCACGTACTGCATGGAGCACTGGGTGTAGTGCAAAACAATAAATCTTGTAACACTGAAAAAATAAATAAATAAAATTGAAAAAAAAATAATGTACAACCCTTTTCAGGGACTTTTTGAATTTTGAAAGTGACATACTCAACATTTGAGAATATATTATTTATAAAATGACTCTGAAGTAACAGTTTTATATGGACCTAGATCAAGACAAGCATCTATAATGGACACTATGTAGAGTCTCAGCAAGTCATAGGAGACTCAGCACAGATCCTTGCATTCTGGAGCAAAAGCCATGCTTTCTGCCTCAGAGAACCATTTAAAGTTTACAAAATGAATTCTGGCTTGTTATCAACCCTTAGTAAATGTCTAGCATATGACCATGAGAAACCAGATGACTATGCAACCAAAGCTGACTATAATGAATTATGCATTATCAATCCATAGAGTCATAAGGTCAGACAAAACAACAGTACACTTGATGGAAATGGTATGTTTGAAGTCCAGAAGGCACAAATAAATCACATAAATAGGCAGTGAAAACTCCCAAAGCATCTACTATTGTTGCATTAAACATCTCTTCTTTAATTGATAATCATGGGCTCATGGAGGATTTTACCAATACTAATTGATAAAGAATGAACAAATTAGGCAGAGTTCACAGTGTCATGTGTTGGTGCTAGCTGTAAAAGAAAAGGGGTATGAATAAGTCCTCTGTACAGAGCTGAGAGTAGAACACTTACCTATTCAATTATATGGAGATGGAAGTGGCATAAAGGACAATTGTACATAGATTCCCTGAGTTGGATGGCTGGTTAGGAGTATGGAAGAAACATAACTGAAAAATCAAGAGACAACACAGAGGGAAAGAGAAGCATGTGAATAACCTATTTGAGAAGGTACAAAGTATATGAATCTTTGGGTCTCAGGTTAATAATGTTCAGAAGACAGCAACTATCACGGAAGCACTCAAGAACTAAGAGGATAAAATAAACCTAAGGATGTCATTCAGCCTCTGTTCTTGGCTACCTCAGTTCTGAAACTATGGGTCCATAATGGAATAACAATGGTGGCAGAGATGGAGACTATGCATGGAAGCAACATAGATTCCTTCTATCATCAAGGCTGATCTAGCTACTGCCACTGAAGAAAGCCCAACTAGCCATCAGCAAAAACTAACGGTGAGCTTCTGACATGATTCCATCCCTTGAATATACCAGCTAACCACTTGATGCTGGGTGGACTACATCTGATCCCTTACACTCTGGGGGGGAGATCAATTTGTGCTTACTAGAGTTAAACCCGTATCTCCCTTGCTCTTCCAGAACCATCTTCCAAAGGATTATGGAATACTTGATTTGTAGGCATTATATCATGAACAGCACTGTCTTTGATCAAGAGATCTATTTTATACAAAGTATGCCAATGAGCATAAGACCACAGTCAACTGGTCTTAAGAACTTCATCATATATAAGCAGTTGACCTAAAAGAATAGCATATTAAAGAAATATTACAACCTCAGCTAAGTATCTGCTCAGGAAAAATACCTTTCATGTTTGGCACACTACCTTATACATGATATAATGTATGAACTAACAATGTAAATATTTGGCACTGTGTTTCTCAACTAGAATATACAAGCCTAAAAGCCAAGGGGTAAAAATGGAATTGTCAACTCTCCATCATTTCTTACAACCTACTTACAGAATTTGTGCTCTTCTTCCCAGGAGCTTAGTTTCTACTTCATTAAAAGTCCTGATTCCAAAAAGGAACATTTCTACATGGAGACACTTGAAAGAGTTCCACTGTATTTGAGAAACTATTACCATCTAGTTATTTGGAGCTTCTTATTACAATGCATGAAAGTAAATAAAGGTGTTTACAGGAAGTAACCAACCTTTATAACCATGAACAACTAGAGGAGGTACTAAACATCGTGGTCCAGAATGAAAATGTCTTGAATCCATAGGATTTACTGGAATGTCTGTTGGCATTTCAATGACCTATGGTAATGATAAACATAAAGTTGTTGCAACCAAAGCCTAACAAGGTCTAAGTGCTCAGCCAGCCATTAATAATGATCTGGATCACTTTATCAGGAAAGCAACTTGATTAACCAGTGTTCTAGCCAAGGATGAGAAAAATTTAGAACTACACATGGAAGAATGAGATAATAGATACAAATTATAGCCTCAGAACCAGCTTCAACAGTAGTGAATAGGAACTGTTCCACTAAATCTCTTATTTAAATCTTTACAGAGATGGTATCTGGTCTCCACTTTGAAGAGGAAGTATGACATTGAATTTAAGGAGAACATAAGTAGATGTGAGTGGTGCAAGAAGTAGACTGCATTGGACACCTTTGGTGTACCATTTCAAATGTTTTCAGCACCATTTCTTACAATAGTCTCTGTTAAAACAAGTTCCACATGGCCTTTGACTAATTTTTCGCAGGTGCAAGCTGATAGTACTTTATCTCAGACCAATGTTGCATATATATCACTTTCTGTCAAAAAGCTCAATGATATGTGGTATGAAAACCCACAGATATCTGCTTAGAGTCATCCATATGAAACAGAAATGTAGTAAAATTAATGCCCATGGGGTCATCCTGAGCTGAAAGATAAATGCTTCTCTTTTTCCTTCTTTGAAATGCATTTCTTAAAAGTTCATAGAAGATGTCTCAGAAGCAAGCATCAGTTATACATATCAGTGGCCAAAACACCTCATAGTCTAGAATGTACTGATGATGATAAAATGCAAAACAGAATATTTGAAATGATATATGATGAGAAGTAACATCATTTGAAAATTCACTTAATAGCAAGATGATTGTTACTCTGTAGCAACTTTTTTTCTTAAGATTTTATTTATTTATTTGAGAGAGAGAGCACAAGGAGGGAAAAGAGAGAGAAGCAGGTTTCCTGTGACCAAGGAGCCCGATGAAGGACTTGATTCCAGGACCCTGAGATCATGACCTGAGCTGAAGGCAGATGCTTAAGTGAATGAGCCACCCAGGTGCCTCATTCTGAAACAACTCTTTGAGTACTAGTGTTAATAGTGCAAGTTGTTTAGCGGGCCAAAAACTCACATTGTGGTTATATATACTAAATACCAAGATTTCTCAACTTACAATTTCACAGTGAGTTGGGTAAGACTAAAAGAGTCACTACATTTAGTAAATTAAACAATCTATGACTTTGCATTACATCTGATGTTTCATGGCATAAATAAATGGTGCTCTCTTAAAAAATAAATTTATAGATTTGTCTAGCTATTTACACAGAGTTGCATGGCACCTCATGCTCCATAAAAGAGCAAAGTCCATCCATAAAAGAGCAAAGTATTCCAGGAACAAATATGTGTCATTCTATATAAATTCCAAAAAGAGGACACGCTGAAACAACAAGGTAACTTTCAATTTCTAAATGACCACCACTTTGATTGATAGAGCAAATTAAATTATTGACACCACAATGTATTACAAAATATTGCATATGAGCTAACTTTGCAGACTTATGCTGTACATTAGCCTTCTGTGGATCATAGCTGCTGTGTTTACATACACACACACTCACATATACATATCCTTACTACATACATTTCTGTCATGTTCTATCATTTTGATATTCGGCAAGAGAAATCTCTTTAAATTCAAGAGTGTGATGTCTGATGAAGATTAAATCATCACCTATACTCTTCTTTCTGCTGCTGTCTGTTCCTCTGGACCTAGCTCTATAATTAAGCCCCCTCAATTCTCTGTCCTCCCTCAGCCTCTTTCTCTGGGGAGGCACCTCTATTTCCAATGACAAGTAATTCAATTTTAACAATAAAATCACTCGCATGATCTTATGTTCTCCTATTTCTCCATCACTTCGCTTCACTTATCATACACACTTCTAATAATATGAATCCATTTTCTCCATTTCTATCATCAATCTGACTTCAAACGGGCATATTTTCCCTGAGGCATTACTATCTCTTAATTACCCAAACTCAATGGTTATTTTTCAGTTCTTTTCTCAGTTGTGCTTTCTGTGACATTTGATACAGCTATTTTTTCCTACTGAAACTATTCCTAATGTGGTTTCTATTATGTCATGCTCTCCTGGTTCTTCTCCTATTTCTTTATCATTCTTTCTCAGTTCTTTTCAAATAATTCTTGTTAGTATTTCCCAGGGATTCATCCTTAACGGTCTTTTCTTCTTGGCTTAAATGCCATGTTTCAGCACCTTATATAATGAGCTTCTGAGTTCCCTACAAAATTATAAACTCAACATATCCAAAATGAATACCTGACCTTTCCCCAAAATGTTCTTCATATTTCTCCTATAATTGTCAGAGATCCCTTCACCCTCCCAGACACCCAAGTAAAGCTCATCCACCATATCTAATTAATTAACTTATCTTGCTAATTTTATCTCCAAAATTTATCTCAAATCTATCCCAACACACACCTTTCAGTCTGACCTATCATATTCTCTTGTCGGAATCAATATAATAAACTACTAAACAATCTCCCAGGTTCTAAACTTAATTCAAATCTGTGTCCCACCATTCTGTTACCAAAACCCTCTATCTAAAATGAAAAACTGGGTCACATCTTCCTCCTGATTAAAATATGTGGATGATTTCCAGGATAAATTTCTAGCACAAGGGCATGGGCTACAAGGTCTTCCACAACCTAGCTCCTCCCTTTCCAGGCCTTCTGCCAATCCCGTAATCTAGTACTTCATACTCCTGTAGCACTGAATGACATGTAAATCTCTGGACACATCACATTTGTTGATGTTCCCTCCATTCATTCCTTACTCTCCATCCCTTTCGTAAATCCTACACATCTTTCAAAACCCATCTAGGCATCAACTTCCTTTTTTTTTTTATTTTTTTTTAAAGATTTTATTTATTTGACAGAGAGAAACACAGAGAGAGAGAGGGAACACAAGCAGAGGGAATGGTAGTGGGAGAAGCAGGCTTCCTGCCGAGCAAGGAGCCTGATGTGGGGCTCGATCCCAGGACTCTGGGATCATGACCTGAGCCGAAGGCAGCCACTTAACGACTGAGCCACCCAGGCGCCCCCTAGGCATCAACTTCCTCTTAAAACTCCCATTAGTGCTCAAGACAGAGTCAATCATTTCCTAACCTACTGTTGCTCTATCTTGTATATACTTTTATCATTGTAGTATTTCTATTATGATTATTTGTCTGCATGTTTGATCTACCACTGAATAAACTCTAAGTCTCTCAATAGCAGGAACCATTTGCCATTCATCCTTTTATCTCCAGCATTTAACATAACGATCCTTTTTTTTCCTTTATAAAAATAATATTTTAAATATTAAATATATTTTAAATTATATCAAAGGACTTCCAGTTGAAGATGAAAAATAAATTTGCTTATTTATATCCTCTCCTTTTCAAAACCTAACAAATATCAGAATGTACCAAGGGGGATGAATTAAGAATCAGAATTAAACAGAATATAGGAAGAATTAATCAGAATATGAGAAGCAAGGTCCTGAGAAAATCACATATCTTGACTAATTTTTGCAATATTGAAAGTGGAACGAATATATTAGAGAATAAACCAGAGGGAGCTGTGCCCAGAACACAAGAGACTTTTCTTCTCCATAGTAGAATCAACAAAGAGGAGTTCAAGAAATAAAGCAAAAATCTAGGGGATTATTTGTAGGATTATACAAAAATTTATGAAATACCCTCAATATGCAAAGGCAAAAAACTATAGAACTGAACTCTAATGAAATGAATGTATATGCCTGTGGAAGGATATGGTGGCATTCCATAAGGAAGCCTTCTTTATTTGAGCTTTTATTGGCTGAGGCACATTCAGCTTACTGGCTGGGGCACAATCAGTGCTGGGGCACTGATTTCCACCAACTCTTTGCCAACTAACAACCAAGAAGCTCGCCTGTTGACACATACTGTAACTTCCCAAAACCCACAGTCTACCCTTCCATCCAAGAAAGAGAACTTGTTAGGAAACAGAACTTTACAAGACAAAAACCTAAGAAAGCTCCCTATATTTAACAATTTAGCGGAGGTCTAGGTACATACGGGCAGATTCCTTGCTTGGACTCTCCGAAAAGGTGAAAAAGCTACAAAAGGCCAAAATCCTTCAAAGAGCGAAAGACTAAGAAACTGGTTTCCACAGAGCGCGGCCCCTTGATTAGGGGCAGGGTGACTAAACCCAAGCAAGATTGACTGGAAAACAACAGGGCAGGCCCCTCCCCCAGAAGACATGTCAAAAAACAAAAGGACAATAACCACAGGGTGTCCATAAAATTTTAAATCCCCAACATCAGGGGAAATCAATATATTAAGCTCCTGATAATACCCTCAAACCTGTATATTTCAAAGACACAAGGTTTTTTTTCTTTCTTATTTTCTTTCTATTTTTTTATTCACTTCTTTTTACATTTCTTGGTTTTTTTTTTAATTTTTTTTAAACTACTTAACATTACAACCAGAGGCTTAATACAACGATAAACCCAGAAAGACCTGAAATAAACTTCCTCGCCCGCATCAAGGAGTTATAACCACCGTCCCATCTTATCCTTCTGTCAGTGTTTCTATGTATTTGCTTCTGTTCTGGTATTATATAAATCTTATTCTTGGGGTTCATTCTGACTAGGTTCTTTCATTTCTTGTCATTTACTTTTGTCGGTCTGTTTGTGTTAGTTTACATACCTTACAAATCTTAGTTTGGGGGCCCATTCTGGCTGGGATTTCTTCTTTTTCTATATATTTTTTTATCCTTATTCTTTCTTTATGGAGATGAATCCCAATTGCTCCAAAACCTTCCAGGGTGCACCCTGCCTGGATCATGGGTAATATATTCAGCTATACATCCTCTCATCCACTTCTCATCAAAATGACTAGGGGGAGGAACACCCAACAAAGGAAAAACCCAGACTGCATCCTCTCCCACAGAACTATTGGACATGGACATAAACAGTATGTCAGAAAGGGAATTCAGGGTGACAATTATCCAGGCAAAGGCTAGGATGGAGAAAACCATTAATGACAACATAGAATCTCTAAGGGTAGAAATGAGAACCAGTATAGCAGATGTAAAAAATGCTATCCCTGAGATTCTATCTAATCTAAATAGTGTAACAGCTAGTTACAGAGACAGAGGAGAGAATTAGTGATCTAGAGGATAAAATGGTTGAGAAGAAAGGTCAGGAGGAGAGCTGGAGCAAACTGCTCAGAAATCATGAGAAGAGACTTAGGGAATAAAATGATGCCATGAAATGTTCCAATGTCAGAATTATTGGAATCCCAGAGGGGGTAGAGAAAGACAGAAGACTAGAAGACATAGCTGACCAAATTCTAAATGAAAATTTCCCCAATCTGGGGAATGGAACAAGTGTTCGTGTTCTAGAGGTGGAAAGGAAGACCCATTAGAATAACATCAGAGCTGTCCACAGAAACCTGGCAAGCCAGAAAGGGCTGGCATGATATATTCAGGGCACTAAACAAGAAGAACATGCAGCTAAGAATACTTTATCCAGCAAGGCTGACATTCAAAATGGATGGAGAGATAAAGAGCTTCCAAGACCAGCAAGGATTAAAAGAGTATGTGACCACCAAGCCAGCACTACAAGAAATATTAAAGGGGGTTCTATAAAAGTAGAAAGAACCCATGAGTGACTTAGAACAGAAATTTACAATCTACAGAAACAAGGACTACACAGTGTTGACTACACAGGCAACATGATGTCAATAAACACTTATCTTTCAATAATCACTCAATGTGAATGGCCTAAATGCTCCCATAAAATGGCAAAGGGTTGCAGAATGGATAAAACAACAGAACCTGTCCATATGCTGTCCACAAGAGACACATCTGAAACCAAAAGATACATCCAGACTAAAAGTGAAAGGATGGAGAACCATCTTTCATGCCAACGGGCCTCAAAAGATAGCTAGGGTAGTGATTCTCATATCAGATAAATTAGATTTTAAGCTAAAGACTGTAGTCAGAGATACAGAAGGACACTACATCATTCTTAAGGGTCTATCCTCCAAGAAGATCTAATAATTGTAAACATTTATGCCCCCAATATATGAGCAGCCAACTACATAAGCCAACTAATAATCAAAATAGTCATATTGATATGAATACATTAATAGTAGGAGATCTTAACACACCACTCTCAGTAACAGACAGATCATCTAAACAGAAAATCAATAAAGAAACAAAAGCTTTGAATGACACATTGGACCAGATGGACCTCATAGATAAATACAGAACATTCCGCCCTAAAACAACAGAATACTCATTCTTCTCGAGCGCACATGGAACTTTCTCGAGAATAGACCACATACTGGGCCACAAATCAGGACTCAACTGATACCAAAAGACTGAGATGATTCCCTGCATATTCTCAGACCACAATGCTTTGAAACTGGAACTCAACTACAAGAAAAAGTTTGGAAGGAATTCAAACACTTGGAGGCTAAAGACCAACCTGCTCAAGAATGCTGGGATTA
The DNA here is from genome assembly GCA_028646535.1 of Procyon lotor. Taxonomy (NCBI): domain Eukaryota; kingdom Metazoa; phylum Chordata; class Mammalia; order Carnivora; family Procyonidae; genus Procyon; species Procyon lotor. The sequence continues at coordinate 29,961,057 of CM053605.1, forward strand.
AATAGGAAATCAAAGATGAACTTAAACAATTCCTGGAGACCAATGAGAATAATGACACACTGATGCAAAACCTATGGGCAAAGGCAGTCCTAACGGGGAAATACATAGCCATCCAAGGCTCATGCAAAAAAACTGAAAAATTTTGAATACACCAGCTCTCTTTACACCTTAAAGAACTGGAAAATCAACAACAAATTAAGCCAACCCCATGCACAAGAAGAGAAATAAGCAAGATTAGAGCAGAGATCAACGAGTTAGAAACTAGAAAAATGGGGCACCTGGGCGGCTCAATGGATTAAAGCCTCTGCCTTCAGCTCAGGTCATGATCTCAGGGTTCTGGGATCGAGCCCTGCTCAGCAGGGAGCCTCCTTACCCCCCTCTCCCTCTGCCTGCCTCTCAGCCTACTTGTGATCTCTGTCAAATCAATAAAATCTTAAAAAAAAAAAAAAAAGAAACTAGAGAAACAGTAGAACACATCAATGAATCCAGCAGTTGGTTTTTTTTAAAGAATCAATAAGATTGATAAGCCAATGTTCATAGCAGCAATGGCCACAATCGCCAAACTGTGGAAAGAACCAAAATGCCCTTCAACAGATGAGTGGATAAAGAAGATATGGTCCATCTATACAATGGAATATTATGCCTCCATCAGAAAGGAAGAATATCCAACTTTTGTATCAATGTGGACATGACTGGAAGAGATTATGTGGAGTGAAATAAGTGAAGTGGAGAGAGCCAATTATCTTATGGTCTCACTTATGTGTGGAGCATAAGGAAAAACATGGAGGGCATTGTGAGAAGGAATGGAAGGGTGAATGGGGGGAAGTCGGAGCGGGCAATGAACCATGAGAGACTGTGGACTCTGAGCAACAAACTGAGGGTTTTGGAGGAGAGGGGGTGGGGAGTTGGACGAGCCTGGGGCTGGGTATTGGGGGGGGGCATATATTGCATGGAGCACTGTGTGTGGTGTATGAACAATTAATCATGTAACATTGTAATCTTGTAACATTATTTTATTAAATAAAATAAATGTATTAGGGAATGAATGAATAAATAAATAAAATATTTTTAAAAATCCTTAAAGTTGATGTGCCTAGATATAAAAGTTTAGATATTACTTAAGGCTATTAAAAAACAGCTAATAGAAGAACTTGTAAAAAATATTTGGCAGAAAATATTCAAGGAGAGCAAACACAGGACAGGTTAATTTGAATTTATCAAATTCCATGCAAGTTATTAATAAAATTTAAATGATAGAGACAGAGATGCCTAAGAGTTAAAAACAAGGATAAGTTACTGTGAGAACTGAGACTAAAGGTGAAGAGTAAAAGAAAGAGGGACTTAGATTTCTCCTTTTTATTAATTTTTTTTTTGTGGGCTAAAATGTTTAAATTGTGTTAACATTTACTTGAATCACTATCATCACTGTGAATAGCATATTTCCGAAAGATGGCCACTATCAATTCCTTCCCTCCCTGTAAAGAGATGGAATGTATTCCTCTACCTCCCTGATTCTGAGTTGGCTCTGTCAGTTCTAGGTAGTTTCATAGCCAACCTATTTCCTGTAGACATCTTTGTTGCAAGCATTTTCACCACAAACATTTTTGCCACATTACTAATTGGCTATTAATAAGTAATTTATATTTTAAAGGTCCAATAACAAAAAACATAAGGGAAACATTAAAAAATGAAATATGAAAAATTAATGAATTATAAATTCCTTCCTTTATTGAGAGGTATCAGTTTTCCAAAAAAGTAGGATGCATATTTATAACTGAGCTTTATATTGAATTGTGAAAGCCTTCACTGTTATTTGTTCTTTCCATATTGTCACATATCTGTTGATAGACATTTCAAAGTTCTATTAGAAATGTGGAAGGAATGCTAACACTATAACATATTTATAACTGAGCTTTGTTATCATTGTAAGTAATATGTTTTCATTTTCTGATAGAGTATAGTATTCAGTCTGGTTTTACACTCTCTTATTTGACACTTCTAGTAAGTTTTATTACCATATTTTCTATAAAGTCAATGTACGTCACTGTTATCAGCCAGTATTTTAAGACCACCACATCTGCTTGTCAGATAGACCATTATGAGGGCTAGCTAAGATTTTTATAATATATAAATGGGAACTGTGCCAATGGTGAAATGAAACCAAACGGTCAACCAGTTATTTTATCTTTTATGGCAAAATTGCCTTACAGCCAATTAGTTATTTGGCAAAAATATTTGCAATGAAAATGCTTGTAGCAAAGATTTCTATAGCAAAGATGCTTACAGCAAAAATACCAGATACAAGCTCTGTCTACTTTGGCCAAGAGAATATGGTGGAAAGGACATTATGCTAATTCTAGGCCTAGCCTTTAAAAGAACGGGTAGTTTCTACTTTCAGTTTCTTGGATTCCTGAGCCTCATGTAAAAAGTATGTCTAGCGGTGCTCAGCCAGTTAAGTGTCTGCCTTCTACTCAAGTCATGATCCCAGGGTCCTGGGATCAAGTCCCAGATTGAGCCTGTTTCTCCCTCTCCCTGCTGCTCCCCCTGCTTGTGTGCTCTCTCTTTCCCTGTGAAAAATAAATAAATAAAATCTTTAAAAAAAAAAGTAGTAGTCTGTCTAGTCTACTATGCAGAGAACGAGTCCACATTCTACATTTATGCAGCAGACATGGGAGTGAAAAAACTACCCTCAATGTCCAGCCCGAATGAGCCTTCAGATCACTCCAACTCTAGCTGCTGACTAAAACTGTATGAGAGACTCCAAGAAAAATAAACACCCAATTACACATAGTCAATCCAGAGAATCAAAAGAAATCCGGGCACCTGGGTGGCTCAGTCATTAAGTGTCTGCCTCCTGCTCAGGTCATGATCCCAGGGTCCTGGGATCGAGCCCCGCATCGGGCTCCCTGCTCCACAGGAAGCCTGCTTCTCCCGCTACCATTCCCTCTGCTTGTGTTCCCTCTCTCACTGTGTTTCTCTCTGTCGAATAAATAAAATCTTTAAAAAAAAAAAGAAGTCAATTTTTGCTTTAAGCTGCTAAGTTTTGAGGTGGTTTGTTATGCAGCAATATATAGTGTATATATATATATATATATAGTATATATATATATATAAAGACAGACGTGATAGTGAATACCTATCAGAGGTTATGTTATTGAAGTACAAAGATGGCAAACTAAACTCATATATATATAATACCTAGTCTTTTAGTTTCTTACTAAAATGGCCCAAAAAGTATGATAGACGGTTAGTACCACTTTTGGATACTAGAAAGAAGTTCTACTTATATTTCTGAAATGTTAAAGGATTTAATGGGATTCAGTGCAGGTGAGAAGGATACTGATGTGGGAAATCTCCTAATATCTACTGTACTCAAGAAGTCTAAGAGAAGTTAGGGTAGTATGGGGCCAAAAGCTAATTTGGAACCATTCTAAGTCTCCAACCAATTCCTTGCCCACAAATAAGAACTGAACACCTGTGTTCTCCCCAAATGCGTATGTTGAAATCCTAATGCCCAATACAACAGTATTAGGAGGTAGGGCCTTTGGGGGATAATTAGGTCATGACAGTGGAGCCCCCTGAATGGGAGTATTGTCTCTTAAGAAGAGACACAGGGGTACCTGGCTGGCTCAGTCAGTAGAGCATGCAACTCTTGATATTGGGGTTAAGTTTGAGCCCCACATTGGGTATAGGGATTACTTAAAAGTAAAATTGAAGAGGAAGAGGAGGAAAAGGAAGAGGAAATAGAGGAAGTGGAGGAGGAGAAGGAGGAGGAGGAGGAGGAGGAAGGAAGAGGGGGAAGAGGAGGAGGTGGAAGAGTAAGAGAAGATGAGATGACAGCACAGATATGAGATCCATATCTCTCTCACCTTTCCTCCCTCCCTCTCTGCTCTCTACCATATCAGGATACAACAGAAAGACAGATAACTGCAGAACAGGAATAGTGACCTCACCAGACACTAGATCTGTTAGTACCTTGATTTTGAACTTTCCAGTCTCTAGAACTGTGAGAATCAATTTCAGTTGTTTAAGCCACCCAGTCTATGGTATTCTGTTATAACAGCTAAGGGATAGCAGTAGTTAAAATGTGCTAAAATTATTTTTTAAGATAAAATCACAGATACGGTTTCATTCTTAATACTGACAAAGGAAAAATACTGAAAACTTTACAACATTCAAAGTAAACCCTAAGAATATACCAAGGATCCATAACTTTTAAGACATTCAAAGAAATGAAAAGAATAAGTACAGCAAAATATAGGAAAACAAAAGCAAGGAATCATAAACATAAAAATAAAATAACTTGATAAAAAATAAAGTCAAATATAGTAGTGAGTACTCCAAATATGAATGAGTTAATTCTCCTAACAAAAGATAGATGGAATAGTATATAATCATTGAAATGGATACTACAGAGCTATTATTTAAAAATACAGAAAGGTCATCCTGACATATTTTTGATTGTAAAAAAAAAAGGTTACAAACGGCCTGCAGAATATAATCCCACCTAACTAAAGTTAAGTGTCTGTGTGTGATACCAATATAAAAAGAATGAGATATCAGGAAAATTTTATTTTTATTTCTAGGGATAGTATTTTTGTATTTTGTTTTATACTTTATTTTTATTGTTGATTTGCTGTTTAATGGTAAATACATATTTTTACAATAAAAAGAGCCTTTTTCATATTTTAAAGTAAATATATTTTTAAAAGACTATTATATTGGATCAAAGAAAAAATTCAATAATATGCTAGTTATAAAAGACAATATAATAGAACAATCAAAATTGTTGAAAATAAAATAGGCGAACTGTCCTAGACAAAATTTAATTAAAAAGAAAAGTCAATATTAATACTAAGTAGAACTTAATATAAAACATTAAAAGAGTAGCAAGAAAGTAAACAAAAGAAAATGGAAGGAAAGAATATGAAAATCAACTCTAATTTATTAGAAGACAAAAAAGAGAGGGGTTTTAAACAGGCAAAGTGATAAATAAAACCCAAACATTTGGCAATTGTTTTGAAAGAGAGAACAAAAATGTTCCTTAATAAACCCCATGAGAGCAGGACCCTACCTATCTTGGTAACAGCTGTGTTCTGATGCCTAGAACAGAGCCTGGCATACAGTCAAAACTCACTATTAGCCAGGGATGAGAATAAATTCTCTTTTGGAGGTGACTGAGATAGTAATAAAAAGCATACATATCAAGCAAACAAATTTAAAAGACTGAATAAAATAAATATAAAAATTACCAGAATCCACTTAATAAAAGAAGGAAAATCAGAAAAAGATTTAAAAAGACTTTTAAGATTATTAAAGAAATAGAAAAGATGCCAGGCCCTGTCAGTTTTATGGGCAATTTCCATTAAAACATCAAGAGAAAAATTATCTGTTTAAGCTATTCCAGAACTTAGAAGTAGAAATAGAAAGCTTCCTAATTCACTTTACAAGTCTTACATAACCCTCACAAAAATAATGCACACTACTACAAAATAGAAGACTCATGAATATGGATGCATAAATTCTAAATACTACATAGCAAATTGAATCTGGCAGTATATTAAAAGAAGAATATACCATGACTAAGTAGATTTATTTCAAACTCCAAGAATGGCTTAACATTAGACATTCTATTAACGCTGTGCACCAAATTAATAGGCTAAAGAAGAAAACCATGAATCAGTAAGTGCCAAAATACTGATAAAAGGTAAAGCTGAAATTCCAAGAAAAAAAGAAAAGAATAGAAGGATGTTGTCTTATCTACACAAAAAAAGGAATTAAAAATCAGCAGTGAAATTCACACTAAATCATAAAAAATTAGAGGCATCCCCTTAGAAAGAGGAAGAAACAAAAAGATATGTTCAATGTTGTTTGCTAGCTAAGAAAGTGAAGAAAAATGAAGTATGCATTAATGAAAAGAATATCATTTGAAATGTTTTTGTTTATTAGTACAGGAAAAACAGCCTTGAGCAATAGATAATTTATTGTCCTCCGAAGCACAGAAGTCCAGTGGAGGTGGATATTTAAGTAAAGCAATTGTTATCATCACAGTCAAGGAACATTACAGGCCTGTGTTGGATGGAGGAGATAATTAGACTGTTAGATTACAGTGCTTCAACCAGAGAATGTAGAGAGAAGTTTAAGTGGGGAAATTAAGGTAAAGAGCCTTGTGGGCCCTTTCTAAGTCTTCACCTAATCACTGAACTCACAACTAACAACTAATACCCAAAGAAATCCTGCTTTCTGTTGACCTACCTTCCAGCTTATCAATCCTTAAAGTGAGATAGCTAGTTTTCAAGGCAAAGGACCTGAGTTAAAATCATGACTGCTAATTACTAATGCTGTGATGACCTTAGGCAAATAACTTAACAGAACTGATGTTTCAATGTCTACAGGTATGAGATGGGATATCACCCATATATAAGTCTAATGGCCTATTATAAAATATAAATGAACTAACCTAGTGCTTGGCATTTAGTAAAAACACTCACTCGGAATCATTCAGCAGAATTCCAGGGCCTGGGATGTTAAATCTTTTAGGATAAACCACCTGAATGAAAGATAAACTCAAATTTCCAGGTATCAGGTACAGCAACTGGGGATATCCTATGTGAGAGTTCAGGATAAAAACAGTAGAGAGACACAGGAGAGGGAAAAAATAGTGAAGGGCCCATTCGAATGAGAAAGGCTTTTGCAAGTAGAAATCAAGGGGGAACTCTGGGTTAAGAGAGACATGTAATGTCTCCTATGGGTTGTAATAGGTTAAATCCCTGAATTCTCACTTCAGGGAAACCTACAATAAAGATATGCTCTTCATCAAGGCTTTTGGAGTTACGCTGCAATTGATTTAAAAATCAGACACATGGCAGTTGAACCATGGGGAACCCAGGGTTTTGGGGAAGGTTAAAGTAAGTTCTCATAGTTTAAAGCTACTATAGTTATTTTTATTCTAGTTTTCACGAATAAATACATATGTACTTATTCATGAAAACTACATACACATGCGGGTATGTATATGTACTTACTTATTTCCAGACTCACCAAACTATTAGGAAGCTTCTTCTTCCATGTTTGGATCTGGTCCTTCTTTGCTCTACCAGTCTTTCCTTACAGCCTCCCCCAAGCTCAATCTACTCTGGTCTTACTTCCCTGCATCTAAAGTTAACCTCCTTTATAAGCAAGGCTGAACAGGGCCCTATGGTCACTACTTCCCGGGCCCAAATCTAATGACACTTTTGAGTAATCTGACCCTGCAGCAGCAACCTCTGACAAGAGTAAGCAAGCGAAACATGTCTGTATCACAGAGGTAAAAATGCTAGTGGTATAAGAAATTATCAAAACAGAAGGAGATAAAGTATTCTTTAGTGGCTAGGAAATCAGGGGCAGGAACTATAGGGGAGATGATGGAAGAGGCAAAATGACATCTACATATTAAAGAAATAAGCAAGAAATGAATGAGGCTATAATTCCACCCTGGGGGTTCTGGTGACAAACCACTCAGATTCTGACTTCATGGTACATGTCACCGCCAGCACCCCTCAGTGGAATTATAGCCTTGCATTACAGGGTAGCTTGTCTGTTATTATGCTCACAAGAGTTCAGAAAATATGCCCAGTGTTGTTGAAATGAGAAGTGAAAGCAGCCAGGCATAGCTTGCAATCAAGTTCTTCCTGAAAATGTTCCAGGAGAGCTTTGATGGGCTGAAGTGGCTGCCACATGACCTTGTTGGTAGGCTATGTTCAAAGAATTTCATCTTCCATCAGGTTTCTTCTATTCTCCACTGGCCCCACAACTGTGATAGTCTCTATTTCCCTGACACTAAGCCATGGGGCATTAATGACCAACCCCACAGTAATGGTAGCAATCCTAGACACGAACTACACTAACACAGTTCAATCCAAAGTTCTTGTGAAATGCCCATCACCACAGTGCCACATGCTTTGAGAATTATGCCTTTTGAATGGAGTAAAATAAGATGGGTAATGGGAGAGCTGTAGGGAATGCAAGGAAATTAATGCTTAAACACATATACGCCAAGTTTAAGAATCTTTTAGAAAGGTTTTCTAAGGGCATAGAAAGTTCCACAATCCCAGATGTCTCCTGTCTAGAATCACCTAAGAATTAGAACAACTATAATCATAGCTCTCTTTTTTATTTAATTTCAGTGAGCATTTATAGAGGAGTAAATGATGGCACTCTCTGGATATTATCCAGTAGAACGTGTAACCAAATAAATTTTGGCTATTTACAAGTGGAGAAACAGAAGACTATGGGCAATTCCTATCAAATTAAAACCTGAATTAGTGCATTATTCCTCTTTATTCCTCTCTCTCTCCCAAACTCTTAGCATGTTTTAAAAATAGTTATTAAAGAAGTGAAAGAACATTTGAATGATGGATGTATGGATGGATGTTTCAAGTTTATAATAAAAATCTTCAGCAAAGACAGAACATTGATGGCCCATTTCATAATCAAAAGTTTTGACACAAGTACATTCCCACATCCTTACCTGTGGTAGACCTTTCTTCTAGATCGTGGCACTCATTTCATGGAATACCTTGGAATAAAGAATAAGAATAAAGAATAAAGCCCTAAGCCCTAAGAATAAAGCCCTCCGACCATAGAAAGGCAACTGAGTTAAAATTCTAGAACTGCAAACATCCTTATCCAACATTATGCCCTCATACAAGTCACATTGCAGTAATCCAACTTAGAAATAAGCAGGATGATGAAACTGCTCAGCTTTCATGATGAAAACACAGTTTCCTGCCTACACAGAGGAATCCAGGTGGTGGGCAGGGAAGTCCCCATCTAAGGTTGCCTGTGGATACCTGAGAAATGACTCAAGCATAAGTCTCATGAGGCAAACTGCCCTAGCCTACCAAAAATAGTCCACCATACCTTCTTTTTTTTTTTTTTTTTTTTTTTAAAGATTTTATCCATTTGACAGAGAGAAACACAGCGAGAGAGGGAACACAGCAGAGGGAATGGTAGCGGGAGAAGCAGGCTCCCTGCCGCACAGAGAGCCCGATGCGGGGCCCGATCCCAGGACCCCGGGATCCGACCTGGGCCGAAGGCAGACGCCCAACGACTGAGCCACCCAGGCGCCCCCCTTCTTTTTTTTAAAAAAAAAAGATTTTATTTATTTATTTGACAGAGAGAGATCACAAGTCGGCAGAGAGGTAGGCAGAGGGAGAGGTGGAAGCAGGCTCCTTGCTAAGCAGAGAGCCCGATGTGGGGCTCGATCTCAGAGTCCTGAGATCATGACCTGAGCTGAACGCAGACGCTTTAACCCACTGAGCCACCCAGGCGCCCCCCCACCATACCTTATATGAGGCCTCTGAATCCAGCACTAAAATAATTTTTTTCTATCACTTGTGCCTCCTTGATTTAATACAGTGATGGATGTCAAAGAAGAAACAGGTAAAAAGGGGTTAGGTTAGGCAAAAAGGAAGCAAATGACTTGGTATCATTTGCAAAACATAAAACAAGGATATTTGGGAAAACTAAACTGCACTTCTTCAAATTTCTTTTATATACAAATTTTATATAAAACAATGGGACCATTCCAGAATAATTCTAAATACCGTAAAAGTCTGCACTTGGTTTAAAAAAAAAAAAAAGAACTTTCTATGACACTAGTTTTTAGTTATTAAGTTATCTAAAAGCTCCTCAGTTACTTTTGTACTCATTAGCAGAATTTTAAAAATCAGCAGAACTTTGTGTTTTTGGTCACCTCTGCTGTCTATCAGAGTCAAGAACTTTACCTCTAGAGCCATATACAAAACGTTGAAGCCCCAGCTGTACATACTTCATTTATGACCCTTGTTGGCTTGATTACTATTTCATATTTTATGTTTCATTTTAAACAGTATTTTTTGCACTGTATTCCACAATAATCTTTTATTAAAATATAAGAAAGCTCTTGACTTGCAATTAATAACCACCTTATTCTCTTATGATAAAGGTTTTTCAGATTATTCAAATTCTCTAAGTGGGTGATCATTTCATCTACAAATAATAAGTTTGGCTTTTCTGTTTCAATAATTTAACCTCCTACTTTCTCTTCTTATCTTCAGTGTAAGACATCTGCCTAAGACATCTAATGCTGTTTTGAAAAGTACAGGTCTCTTACCAGCTGTGTGATTTGGGGCAAATTACTTTGTCCGTTTATGTCTGTTTCCTTATCTGTAAAATTGGTTTAATTCTATTATTATTGTAAATAAATCAAAAATTTTTAGAATATGTGTTTACTTACACAACACCATAATTATTTTATCCACATCATAATGCACTTTAGCAGTTTCTAAGTTGTGATACAGTGCCCATAACCATGATTTTTTTTTAAAGATTTTTATTTATTTGTCAGAGAGAGAGAGCAAGCACAAGCAAGGGGAACAGCAGGCAGAGGGAGAAGCAAGCTCCCAGCTGAGTAAGGAGCCCAATGCAGGACTCGATCCCAGGTCTCTGGGATCATGACCAGAGCCGGAGGCAGCAGCCATCCAGGTGTCCCCCATAACCATAATTTTAATGGATAGATAACATACAACTGAGTTGATTAGTATGCATTTTTCCTTATGACCTGCCTATTTCTCTAAAGTATTTGAGATTTTCAGAGAATGCCATATACATGCCATTCAAAATACGAGATATTATTAATGATTTTTGCCTAACTGCTCTTTCAACTGACAGAAAAATTGGGTTAAGAATAGATTTTAGTTGATCCTAGATTTAGGATTTAAAAAGTTACTTTTGGAAAAAGTAGTGTAATTATTTTCTGGTTTTGGTGAATATGAGTAAGAAATTCTAGCACTGGCCTACCGAAGAGCAATTTTAATAAACATAATAATAAGAGGAAATAAATATAAATTTTGGATATAGAAGAGACTTTTCATGACGTACTTTTGTAGTCCAATTTTCCTATTTTAAAGATGAGAAAACTTTAACACAGAACAATTCCTTGAAGTTTTGTAATACTTGTGATGAAACTATCAAACACTTGATGATAACCACATTAGGCTGATCGTGATAGATCATTCGTTTACCAGTTAATAAACATTTATTGGACATTCACAATATGGGACAGCTACATATACAATAGTGAACAAAATGATCCAATATTTAATGTCAGAAGCTAATAAACAGCTGTCTATAACCTAAGCCATGTGAAGGAAATTTTGGCCAACATCGACACACAAGATGATTAATCAGAAATCAAAATAAGTGAGCCATATACCTCATCTATATAGTCAGTAGTAACCTTGCCTAAATATATACCTTGTCTATATTGCCAAGCCTTTACCAAACCTACACTGCCAAACCTACACCCTAGTCCAAACTAACAACTTCCATCCCACATCATAACAGATCACTGTTACAGCCACCAACAAAGTCTTCCTGTCTCTACACAGCAATCGGGATGATCTTT
>CM053605.1:29977484-29997922 GCA_028646535.1 Procyon lotor
TTCTCCCAGAAAAATATCTTCCATGACAAGAGGTCATATAAATGACACTTTAGACTTCTTAAATGATTCAACATGCATCTGCTGCCTTAATTGATGCACATTAAATATGTATTTACACCTCTGTCACTATTTGTGCAAAAATTTAAAAATCAGCTATGTCCTATTCGTGTTATTAAAATAACACATTATACATATAACATATACACATAACACATAGATACATTTAAATCAGTCAGTATCTGCCTGATTTTATAATCATATAGATTTCATATGATTAGATCTCATGAAATTTCTCTGCTCCTGACAGTGGAAGAGAATTAACCAGAAAAACCACCTAACAGTGATGAGTCTTTTGGACAAAAGCAGCTAATTCATATATATCTAGATTACTTCACTAGTTTACATGTATTGATAGGAGACTATAAAAGCATACCATTTAAAAATGTTGGTAAAATCAAATCAATTCTTAGACACAGAAGTAAAATTATTATTTAAACACCTGTAGGTAACTAACTGTTGACTGACCTGATGGAATCATGTTAAAATAGTTTTTGTAATTTCCTTAAAATGCTGTTTAGTGAGTCGTAATATACTATATCACTTGGATTCTCAATAATTCACTACTAAAAGCCTCAAATCAATATTTATTAAGAAGTAATGAATACATGCATAATATTAACCGCCATTATAAGTTTTTATATGTATTAAATCATTTAATCTTACAACCTTATAAGGCAAGAACTACTATTATTCCCATTTTATAGGTGAGAAAACTGAGGCTCTGAGAAGTTAAGTAATTTACCCAAGGTCACATATGTAGTGAGTGACAGAACCAGGATTTTAACCCAAGCAGTTTGTCTCCAGAATCAATTATCTTAATTACTACATTAACCTATAACCTGTAATCTTAAACTCTGGAGGAGGCAAAACAGTAGAGAGAAACAAATTCTTCACTCAATGAGCAAGAAGAGAATATTTTTTTTTTAAAGTGTCTAATGAATCCAATTTTTACTAGATATTGATCACCACAAAAGAATATGGGACATTCTGACTTAGTTCAATTTCATTTTGTATTTAAAACAACTGTGTGCACTTTGGTCTTCAATTAAAAGGGTTAGGAAAGACCATCTTGCTTTGCTACTTATAAAGTTACTAGAAAATCAATCTCTAATTCCACCCTCAACCTCTAAAACACAATGCCTACAAAGACGTGCACACACATCCACACAAGTATTTCTGAAAGGCAAGATGTATCTAGATAGTTTGATGTTCCTGGAGAGAAAAGGCAGCTGGCAGGACTATCCCTACCGTCTAATGTGCTGTCCATTTCAGCTTTCCTTATAAAGATAATACGCAAGCAATATAATCTTCAGTAACTGACTGATGTGCTTTTGTGAGGCTTGGGGAACAAAGACCCAGGTGAGAAACCAGTTCCTCCACTTACTGAGTTACCTTAACCCATTTGTTTAGGCTTAGTTCTAGGTCCCTCAACTAAAAGATGACAGTGATGATATCTAGCTCATAAAGTTATTGTATATGGGCCCGCCCAGGACAAGAATACAAATAGAGCCCCATATACCATATGTCTAAATATTTAAAAGTTATAAATGAAGCCAACAAACTGTTAAATATGTTCTATCCTCCTACCTTGACAAATATACCCTCATAATGACAAAAATCAAAAACAGTATGTAAAGCTATGATTTTTATGGGACCAAGAGTTGGCAAATACTAAAAAACCAGGACTTCTGTTGATGGGCCAACAGTTTTAGAATCAGAAATAAAGCAAAAACTTAAATAATGCAAATTAGGAACGATTTGTTTTATAACCCCTATTTTTTACCTTTATTTTAGCAAAATGATTATTACATTATTAAAAAAAAAATCAAGATTTTTACATAATCTGTTTTGTTGACCATAATGATCTAAAGACTCTTTAAAATTATACATTAAGTTCAAAATACGTACAAAATTAATCAGTATAATTTAAAGTAAATATAAAAATCTAAAAATTTTCATGTTTTCAAAAAAGTTACTTCCAATATTTTCTTATCAGTTAAAATATTAGCAAGTACTAAACTTATTTATCAAGACTTTTTAACAAAGATGAACATTGTTTTGAAAATATAATGAAACCTTAAATATCTTAATAAACTTATTTATAAATTCTAGTGTTCAGTCCATCTCATTGCTAACATAAAGAATATATTTCTTTACATAAAAAATATACATATATTTCATATGTATAGTAACATATATATATTTCATATGTTACTATACACACTTAAAACTAATATAGATTGTTGTCCAGCAAAATGTTTTCTGTGCAAGTTCTACAGAATCTGCACTAATTGATGACTATTGCTGGAACCAAAGGTCAGAACACAAAAAGGGAAGAAACGAAGTTCAGTACCTCCGGGAAACAATGCTTGTTATTCAAGAATCTTTGTACTCATGCTATCAGAAGGAGAATTTCATTAATTAATTAACTGATATTTCTCATACCTAAATCTTTCCACTACTCAAAATCCTCCCCATATTCCAAACCAGTGTCCATCTCTGATGTCAACAGCAACACAGTCAACACATTTATATAGCATTTGTAAGCACCACCCTTCATTTCAAGACAGAGCAAGGGTTTGTGAGAAAGCACTGCTCTGAGGTCATGAGAAAGATGTTTAAGGCTAAGGGCCAAATTGTATTCATGCTGAGTGCCTGTCCTTGAGGAACTCAATGTCCACTCTAATGCTGAAGGTGCTAAAGAATCTAACAAATGTATGATCTGTTGTTTTGGTTTTGTACTTGTAATATCAGGGCTCTCTAAAACACAGAACCCAAGGCTGGGGCTTGGTTCTCTTGTCCAAACTCTTGACCAGGTCTAAGGGATGTCCTGGTCATACAGATTAAATGTGTAGGGAGTAGAGAATATCAGGTATCTGGTAAGTAGATACTAGGTGACAGTCATTGTGATGTTGAGTTTTGCCAAGTTTATTTACTTCAACTGGAAACTGTGTATGTGCAATATTTTGTGGTGGAATTTAATCAGACTATATTTTAAACATCCACTGTAGAATTAAGAAAAGCTTCTATCTCTGTAATAATAATGACTACTTTTGAGATTTCCATTCAGTCATTCAACTAAAATTTACTAGGTACCTATTCTACGCAAGGGCACTGTGCTAGAGTTCTGGTCATACAAAGATGTGGCCCCTGATCTAAAAAATTTCACAGTTTAGAGCAGTAGTTTTCAATGAGAGGCAATTAGGATCTCCATGGCACATGTGGCAATGTCTACTGACATTTTTGATTGTTGCAGTGTTGGGGAGGGGGGGTATTGAGAGATGCTACTGGCATCTAGTGGATAGAGGCTGAGGATACTGCTAAATACCCTGTAACACACAGAGCAGCTTCCATAACAAAGAATTACCTGGCCTAAAATAGTGTTGAGGATGGGAAACACTAGTCTAGTGAGAGAAATGAACTATGTAGTAATATCTAATATATCTATATGTAATGTTCATCTAAAACAAAGTAAAGGCAACTCCAGGGATATCACTAGAGAGCTACTCAGTCTTTGAGTCATTAGGTCTCAGCCTGTGATCTGAAGCATGAAGATGCTCAGAGTATCATTCAGTCCATTTAAATAATAGCATCTTTTGGAGTGGTAGGCATAATAATGATCCTCCAAAGACATCCATGTCCTAAACACAATCTGTGAATATATTTAATATGGCATAAGGGAAGTAAGATTACAGATGGGATTAAGGTTGCCAATCACCTGACTTTAAAATAAGATTATCCTGGATTATCCTGGCCTCTAGAAAGCAGAGAAGCAAGAAAAAATGTTCTCCCCAGTAGCCTCCAGAAAGACACAGGCTCACCAACACCTTGATTTTCACCTAGCGAGACCAATTTCAGACTTCGGACCTCCAGAATGGTAAGATAACAAATTTACATTCTGTTAAAGCATTAAGTTTATGGTAATTTGTTAGCAGCCAAAAAATCACAATACAATAGGATACCTAAAACATCAATAAAATGTGGAAGGATGGAACATCATTAGCAATACTATCGTGTAGGATGTTATTCATTCACTTATTCATTAGATTGGAATTTGCAGGCATCCTCCTGGTTTCTGCCAACACGGATAATTTCAAAACTCTATTAACTGATATTTGATAGCGGTGTGGCTAACTGTATATTTCTAATTCATGTGAGTCCATGAAAAAGAAAATGAGCCCATGTGTTTCTTCCATCTCTGTGAACTAACGGGATCTGTGTCAGAGTTCTCATCACACTGTTATTTATCTGTGTCGCCTTGAATGAGTCCCATTACTTATCCAGCCCTGGTTTTCTCATCTATAAATTAGGAGGCTGGATTTAATGGTGAGCTTCAAAGAGAAGACCTACTTCCTGACCATATCAGTGTCAATCCTAAAAGTCAACACAAAGGAAGTATCTATTGAATAAATGAACCATCTCATGGCTCCAAATTCATCAGGTTATCTCTACCCAACAAAGCTCAGTGGAGATAATGATATTTCTGAGAGACAGTCTTGGAAATTTTAATTCCATGCTTTGTCACCATTCACCCATAAATTCCTATGGCTTCAGTGCCCCTCACTTGAGTTCAACAAACTCACGAGATTTTAGGAAGGGAAATGAAATTCTGTGACCCATTTTAGTGACACAGGAAATTGTAGCATTTTGCCTAGATGTAAAAGGTAAACCCCTTATGGGGTAGATCCAATCCCTGTCATGTTGCTTTAATAAAAAAGAAAAATATCATCTACATCCCAGTAAAGAAAATACAGTGGGAAAACAAAACAAAAACAATTGTGAAACAATCCATTGCAAATGTTAACTCCTATCCTTTTTTCTATTTTTTTTTTTTTTTTTTTTTGTCCATCCTCTATTGAAATCCTAACTTACAATGGTCCAATTAAAACCACCTCATGAAACTTTTTTGCCGTTGAAACTCCAATTGGGCTTCTCTCTGAGTACTCTGTTGGGATTCAAATTTTGAGTACCAAACATTTTGGCCTTTAATTATATTCTGTTTGCAAAGTGTTCCAAATGCCCTTGAGAAAAAATTTCAAGCTCCCAATGCAGATCTCCTGTCTTACATTTTTTACAAATGTCCTACAAAACTTTTTCATAGCCTTATGTATGCGGAAAAATACTTTGTGGTTTAAAGTAAATATTAGTTAAATTGAGCTTGGAGGCCTCTCAATATTTTTATCAATGAGGCTTGGAAATTTGATTCTAATTCAGGTGAAACAACAAATATTGACAATATAGAGAAAAATAAAGTGTCTCTAAACCCATTAGTCACATTAAAGCAACCAAAGCAAGAATCAGTGCAAACAAGAGAAAGGGAAGGGAAGGGAAGGGGAAGGGGAAGGGGAAGAGGAAGGGAAGGGAAGGGAAGGAAGGGCGGGCTAGCCAAATTTCTAGGCCATGAAATGAGAAAAGCCTGCTAAAAGGCATTCTCAATGGATGAATATGTCAGATTTGATATCACTGTACAGGTACCACTGCCTTGGTCTACACAAATGTCATAGATGTAGAAGCTGATGGCTAATACCTTAAATAATATAGAAAGCTCATTCAGAAGCACATCCCTGAAATTTTAAATATAAACATGACCTAACATACATACTAAAATAGTTATATTCTTTTTTTTTTAAATAGGTATGTTCTTAAAACATTTTTACAACCTATGTTCACCATCTCTACCTTTTTTCCATAACATGAGTCCTGATAAGCATGGTGTTATTCATAGGAATTTCAACTTGAATCCAGCATGAATGCTAACTCTTTATATTGTTAATCCAAATAGAATCTGACTGAAGACCTGTTAATAAGACTTCTGTTCTCTGGGTCATGCTAATTTAGTTTTTCAGAAGTAAGGAAGATGATCTCAATTGATTTCATCTCTTTTTGGGGTGCTAAGTAGGAAATCAAATATATCAAATCTTACAATTTTTGTTTCTTTAAGAGATAACATAAACTTTGAGGAATTTTAATATCCAATTAATATATTTTAATCTACAGTTTCCAAACATTGTCCTAAATCCTTAATTCCTATCTAAAATAAGGAATTAACCATAATATTAAATTATGTGTATTAATTTAAGAAATTAAACCTAATGTTGCAATGCAACCAAACTCCATAAAAATAAGTGAGCCATTAAGTATCTGGTATTCACTTAGTAATGCTTGAGAGTGTTTGCAAATAATTATTATTGCCTTATATTCTTACCTGCTTTTAAGAACATTGTTAATATATTTGCAACTGTCATCTAAACATATTATAGAAGAATAATCTGCTGAAATCTGCTTGCCTGCTGAAATCTGCTTGCTGTCTTTGTATCTTTACTGTAATTACGGTAACTCAGAACAATTTTCCTCTCACCCTCCATCCTGGAAGAATAGTCAAGCTTTCATTTCCTATATTTTTTAAGTTTTCCTGGTCCCTAGGGAACTGTCTCACAAAGCTCACACACCAGAGATCCAAACTTTCTAGGTGAGTGAGAGGTCCAAAATGTTGAGGTAAGAGGCAGTTGCCCAAATATAGGAAGTAGAAATGTCTTTTTTTTTTTTTTTTCATTTCAAGAGTCACAGAACAAATTCACACATACTACAATAAGATATTCATTTCCACATCAATTCACATTTACAGCCAACACTACTTCTGGAAAATAGTCTACTATTTTCTCTAAGATAGATAATTACATGATTCTGGCTATACAGACCAAAATTCATATACTCAAGATTCCTCTGCTATTAGTCCTGATACAATTAATGGCTCATCTTATGTATTCTAAAGTAAGTTTATTAACTTCAGTATTATTCAGCAGTAGGAAATTATTTTCTGAGAAATTACATTATCCTTTTTGTTAGTTAACTTTGAAACAGGATATTCAGAGGTGGTCTTCTTCTCATGACCTCCATCCACAATATAAATGCCTGATTTTCTGGCTGGGATGAATATTCAAAAACAAAGAACAGAAATAAAACACATTCAGGTTTTTAGAAATCTCTTATATGGGTAGAATTACTTATAAGGACAGTTCTTCCAATGGGTGTATCTCCTAGCTTAAGACAATATACCACAAAGCAAAATGATAAATAAGAACCCATAGGGGAAAAAGTGAAATATTTACTTAAAAAGCCACAAATTAGTATCAACTATATACCTTCTGGGTGAAGCATGTTATTGAGGAACAATTGAGAA
This sequence comes from Procyon lotor, assembly GCA_028646535.1. Lineage (NCBI taxonomy): Eukaryota > Metazoa > Chordata > Mammalia > Carnivora > Procyonidae > Procyon > Procyon lotor. Next base: position 29,984,725 of record CM053605.1, read on the forward strand.
CAAACCTAGGGTGCTGAGAAATACCCTTTCACAAGTACCTACACATCAAATAATTCATCTGCCATCCTAATTTTTTTTCCCTAACTTTTCCTTATCTCCAAATAATGACCAATAATTTCCTTTTTTTTTTTTTTTGCCAGTGTTGAAAGTGGACTGATTTAATGAGGAAACCAACTGAACCATTTTACAAACTATATCTTTATTGTCTTATTTCAAGAGCTAAGTCCAAACTTACCTTCTATTTCTTAATTATCTAAGCTGCCATGCTAAAAGCTGGCCTCTACTAAATGTAAACAGAGCCAAATACACAGTTAAAGAATTTTCTTAAACAAAGGCGGTTTATTTTTTAGATTTGAGGCCATGTCTGGTTAAAAGCTAAGGACTATATCAGCAAAACCAAAGTATTATGGCATTACTTTCCTTCCCAAATGGATCTGATCTATAAATATATATGACTTTCCTTATAGCTCTCAAACTTTTTTAGACAAAATCCATACCACAAATTCTCTCCAAAATAAAGGACAGTACATGATGTTTTATCATGCTCCCTTAGGCTACAATGTGTATGTTTTACAGTTATATGATGTTCTTAGTCTGGGTAAAACAAATAAACTGATTGAGCATAGTATCTGAACTCTAACCTTAGCAATTCACCACAAGTTACATATTTTCAAGTCTTATTTTTTTAAAGTAGGAATTTTTAAAATTAAGAATGCCAAAACACAAAAGCTAAATAGTCATTCAAACCATACTTTTTCCATGTTTCCACTCCACCCCAAATGGCATTCATGGAGGACCCATATAGAGAATTGCACAGTGCTAAGTGCTCAGAGGTTTTCAAGAGTTCCAGGAAAACATGTCCCTAACCTCACTGGTATACAGTTTTAAATTGCCACCTTATGTATTTAATGCATTAAATTTGCAAAAGAGGAATCTACAATTTAAAAGTTCCTCATTGACGTACACAAAATCATAAGCAATACTGGATAAACAAAGGGGATTTCACGCATTTAATTAAATTGATGGCTAAAAGCTTTACATATTATGAAGTTATCTTTTTTATTTTAAAAGACATTTTTCCAGCAATAAACTCCACTATTCTTTAACACCATGTTATCCTTTCCAATAAGTGAAGTCTATAAAGAAATCTGAAAGATCTCTTTGTTGCTAAATATTACCCAGAGATATTCTATTTCATAAAAAATCTATATTTATGTATCTGTATATATTATGTATCATATTATGTATGATCATATTACGATCATTATGATACATATCATATTATGTATATTATGTATCTGTATCCAAGACTGCTTCCTTGAATCTTCTCTGTATTGAGATGTGAACAGCACTTGTTATCTCTTAGTGTCTATCTCTTAGGTGTTTAAATAGTAGCTCATCAGTCCCCAATCATGTTAGCCTTTATCTGCTCTCCTCTTCAGTCATAACTGTCATCAGCAGAGAAGAGAGGATGGGAGCGAAAAGGGGAATCAGACGTCCAACTACTTTTATCCTCTGAATAGAAAAGTATTAATAAGTAAAAACAGCTCTTGAATGAAGTATATATGCAGGAAATCATTCAATGTCATTATTCTATAGGGTACTTTCTCCCTGCCTTCAGAAAGAGGATGAGAGACAAACTCTACTATGTGATACAACATCACAAAGAGAGAATAGTAAAGCTTTGCATATTCCCATTCATTCCCAGAAACAAATAATTTCCAATGTACCCTAATTCAATAGCCAAAGTCTTCCAACACTAAAAAGATAAAAAGTAGAAAACAAAAAATCCACCATTTAATCAATTCAATATTTTGAAATGCCAAAATGTCAAAATCACACATCTTTATTTATAGAACCTAAAGTAAATCAACTCGTGAAAACATAGAATTTCTTTTACCTTTTAAATCCTGTATTTCATATAAAAGTATTTGGAGTAAATGATTAAATAATTTTTATAGAAAATAGATTCTGAGAACTCTCCTATAATCTCTCCCTGTGAAGTTTAAGACCCTAAATCACATTGATCATAATGAGAAGTGATAAAAATGGAAAATATTTTTTCTAGAATCCATCCTATAATACTGTTATAGCATTCATTTTTGTCACATTAGTTAATTCATAGGCCACAAAGGCTCCCAGACTGGATTTCCATTTATGATATTGGGCCCTTGGAGAATGGAAAAGCAAAGGTTATGGTTATATGGATTCCAGAATTTGAGGTTTTAAGAGATAGCCAAACTATCTATAATTCAAAGAAGACAAACAGAAAAAAAACAGAGATTAGTAACCACACAGTCTTTAAAAATAACTAGAAGCTGTATGGAATACAACCAAGAAGGATAATATTTGAAAAGAAGTTACTAAAAGTTAATAGGCAGCATCAAGAAAATAAATAGAAGATATTATAAGGCCAAGGCAATTGAACTAAAGTCAAAAGAAAGTTCTAGTTGGTAACAGGGCCATTTTCCATGCTTCCTCTTTCCATGTTGTGGCTCCACAACTCTCAGCACCTTAGACAATGTCTCCATTCCACCAGCCAGAAGGGGGAAAAGAACATGGAAGATTGTATACGGTATGGTAAAATGCTACACAGTAACTTCACCCACATTCCAATGGCCAGAATTTAGTCACAAGGTCACACACAACTGTAAGAAAACCTAGGAAATGCTGTTCTAGTTCCATGCCCAAAAGGAAGAGAATGTACTTTTTGTAAATGTAGAGGAGCTTCTTCCATGGATCTGTATGAAGAAAAGCTAAGCCACCAGGCTCACCCGACCCCCACCCCCAGCCCCTCCAAAACCCTCAGTTTGTCTAGGGCATGTATTACATGGAGCACTGGGTGTGGTGCATAAACAATGACTCTTGGAACACTGAAAAAATTAAATTAAATTAAATTAAAAGAAGAAGAAGAGCTAAGCCAGTGACACATCTCCCCAATTCATTACCAGTCTGTTTTTATACTCTAAGATATAATCCAGTAAATACCTTCTAAAACAAAACCATTTGTCAGGCTCAAATGACATGAGAGCAGATAGGGGTAAATCCAAGAGGTATTCATGGGTAAAAAACAAATCAGAAAACTAGCTTTGCCTATAAGAGAAATAAACTGAAAGAAGTGGAACTCATGTTATCAGCAGGCAACAAGTGAGGAACAAGGGGAAGCTTGGTGCCTGCTTTTCCTTCCCATTCATACGCTAAATTTCAGCCTGCCTATTGACATATGATTCTCATTTATTTAACTTCAGAAAAACATTTACTGATTTTATTTATATGTCCCTAATATATAGTAACAAGTAATATGATAATACATACATATGTATGTGAATAAGTATAGTTGATCTTTGAACAATGCAGGTGTTAGGGGAACTGACCGCCTGTGCAGTCAAAAATTTTTGTATGACTTTTGACTCTCAAAACTTAACTACCAGCGCACCTGGGTGGCTCGGTGGTTTAAACCCCTACTTTCAGCTCAGGTCATGATCTCAGGGTCTTGGGATCAAGCCCCACATCAAACTCTCTGCTCAGCCCCTCTCTCTCTCTCAGAGAGAGCCAACATCAGGCTCTCTCCCTCTGCCTGTGCCTCTGCTAACTTATGATCTCTTTCTCTCTGTCAAATAAATAAATAAAATCTTTAAAAAAAAAAAAAACTTAACTACCAATAGCCTACTATTGACCAGAAACCTTACTGATAACATAAACAGCCAATTAACACATTTTGTATGTTACATACAAAATTGTGTTACAATAAATATTGTAATTACAATAAAACTGTATTACAATAAATATTGTATTACAATAAAATTAACTAGAAAAAAGAAAATTAAGAAAATCATAAGAGAAAGAACATTTACTGTACTATATCATAAAAAATTTGTGTATAAGTGGACCCACGTGATTCAAACATATGTTGTTCAAGGGTTAACAGTAGATATGACTTGGGTGGATGCCCTGTATCTGAGTACTCCAAATAGCTCTGGAGATATATCTTCTTGTAAGTATAAGTGGAAGTTAAAATTTGAAGATGAAAATGTTTAAAACTCAATTTTCTAAACTCTTTATATCCATGAAGTAGTTGCAACATGCCCAAATTCCCAGGCAGCATGGCACTGCTGAGAACAACAGTGTCTAGCATTCCGTGGCAGAAGTGTTTTAAGTGGACAAGTTCCACTGAGTCATCCTATGTTTGTCCTGAATATAATGTCTCTAAAGCCAATTCTCCTGCCCTCCTAGTGTTTATATGAGCCACTTAACTCCTCTTTAATAAGTTCCATTTTAGCATACGTCAGCCAGAGTAAATTTCTGTCTTATATCTAACAACATTAATACAGAAACTATTTGCAGATATAGTTGCAATGACACTCAGATATTATCTGGGTGGTAAGGACAATATGTGGTTGGTAGAGGGAAATCTAAGATGGTTATCTAGCCAAACTGGGATAGAAGACAGTGGAAAAGTAGTTGGTAATAAGAGATGAAACTGTAATAGATGGCAGGAAGTGGTAACATTTTTATTAAATTATTATCTGTGCAAATTTTTGGCAGAAACAAGACCCACTGCCATTAAATAGACACACACACACACCCACGTATATGTATATGTATGTATGTGTATATACACATATATGCATGTGTACATATATGTCTATGTACATGCATATATATACTGGAGAGTATAACATATAAGGTGATAATCTTGAAGTTTTAAATTGTTAGCTTAAGACATAGACTAAACTAGGGACTCTGTGGGTTAAAAGAATCACTTACCTGTTATAGCTGAAAGCTGAAATAGAGGAAAACCAAACATAAAATTTGGTCAAATAGACTGCTAAATTAAAAGGTCATTTCAAATGCAAAGCCTTAACCAATCTCTTATATGAAATTAAGGGCACTGATAAGAAAAAGTGGGAGGTTACAAATTAAAACAGGATATATTAGAGAGTTCAGAAGAATGAGAATAACCTTACATGTCCAATCTTGCAATGCCTACCTTGCCAGATAAAGCAGCTCCTTTTCGCTTGTCTACGAAGGCTCCTTCCCTTACTTGGAGACCCTATATTAACTTTTGTCTGGGAGAGCTGCTTTGCAAGGGAATGTCATTTCTGTTCATCGCTGTCTCCACTATTTCTAATGTCTCAAAATCTTTAATTGGAGTCAAATTTCAGTATACACAGTGGCAAATACTAAGTGAGACCCAGAAGAATAAAGGTTTGCACAACAGAATCATTGCAAGATTTTGCTAAATTATATCAATAATATAATGAATTTGCTGGGGACTAAGAAGAAAATAACAAGTTTAGACTGAGCTGAAGTTATCATTAACTATGAATACCAATGCATAGTACTCACCTGTATATAGAGAAAGCGAAATGAATAACTAAACATAAAGGACTGTGATTTCAGTGTGCTAGCTGAAGTAGCCAGGAGTGGTTTTTATTGCTTGTTTGGTTGACTAAAATACCGACTCAATGGTGGCCCACACGAAATGAAGTTGAAATGGCAGATATTTCTTTATATAATATACAAAAAGCAATCCAAACAGAGAGAGAATAGAAGTTTTGGAGTTTATTTATCACATGTTGTCCTCTTATGCATACCCCTAACCGAGTTCCCTAACGACCCATTAGGGTTTGAGAAAGCCATTAATTAAGGGAGTGCTAATATCTCTATAATGACTCTAATGAATCTAATGGATGTACTCTGGTTGCTAGTAAAAAAAGATGCACTAAATATGGGTTCCATGATTTCAGTGGTATACCAGAACCCCAGCTTGGCAGAGATCAATTTAGTAGTACTTAATTGCCTAAAGCACAATGGACATGATTGCTACCCATCATTCATCAGACAACAAGGACAGTGTGGTAATCAAAAGTAGTCAGAAACTCCAAATCTGAACCAGTAGGTAATGGATTATGGAGTAACAAAGTCTAGAAGAAATGGGCAATCCACTAATGACCTACTTGATGTGCACAACCAAATAAACTTTACTTCTGGAGGACAGACAGGTGACTTCAGCTACCACACATAAAGTCATACATAATCACTATCTTAATTCCCATAGTTGAGTTCATATACCTAGAGACCCTTAAATAAAGAAGCCAAGCACTCTTAAAGAAGTACCTCTTCACATTCTCTGAAAAGAGCTGTAGCAATTTACAAAGATAACTATACTTATAAAAGGTAAATATCTAAATATTTGGGGTTTACTAAGCATTAGCTATGAGCCAACAATAATTCCTGGAGATAAAAAACACAAGTAAGTCCACAGATCAAAGGAAGCTCATGGTAAGGTTAGTTAGAAAAAAGTCCCATTTCAAAATGAGAATAGGCATGATGGGATCCCAAACCCCTATTCTGGTTATTTCTTCAGATCCTAAGTGTCTAGGTGTAACATGTCCTCAACAACTAGAAGAATTCCCACTGTGGATCCATGACACATGCATAAAGTAATATGATCCATGACAAAAACATATGACTCTAAGAATTTAGTAGAAATCCCTGGAGATCTTTCTGTCTACCAAAATAGTATATATGTATGTATGTATGAACAAACAAACAAACAAATAAATAAATAAAATACTCCATCCCTACGAGAATAACAAAGAAGAGTGGCATCATCAAAGACAAATGATACAAATTAGGTCATTCTTATCACACCCCCATTTAATTCTCCAGTTTGACAACTGGAATAGACAGCTGGAATATTGCAAAATAGAGAGGGGTTGGGGGAACAGTGGCACATCATATGAAATATAACCAGTTTAGGATTCCAATAAACTATTCCAGGTATGGTTCCATCAATGGGATGGATTCTAGATTTGACTCCTTTTGATATGGCAAATGGCCTCTTTTCCTCATCAAATAGCAAACAAAACCAGAGGAAATTTGCTTTCTCTTGGTAAGACAGTAGTATACTTAACCAACTTGCCTCAGAATTACATCTACCCTCTCCCCCTCTGTCACAATTTAAGTTATAGATACAACTTACAGATATTTTCATGATTCTGTCAGTGATCAGTATCACTACATGAATAACATCATGCTACAGAACCTTAAGAATGCTGGGTGACACTTTCTTTAATTGCCTTGGGAAGATCTATGAGAGTTAGATGGTAGTAAATCATGTGGTCTGTGGATTCATGAAGCATTCACTTGGACCATACACTGAGAGAAAATCATTTGAATTTGGTTTGATAGTTTTGCTGCTGCCCAAAGCAGACTGCTGGAGCACTAATCCCTATTTGGACTGGCTCTTAAAGAACAATAGAGAAGAAAAAGCCTCAAAATGAACATAATTTTAAGCAATATATGTCTACTTTACCTGGAGGGAGAATTGGCCTCTGGTTAAGGTCTGTATCATTTCATGGGTGTGGCTAATCACTGTCAAATGACTGGAGACTTGAAATTAATAATATCGCAGGACTGATAAAAAGGAGGATTGAGAAGTACATGAACATTTTAGAACCAGTCCAAGTCAAGAGATACTTTTATACTTGCAAATATTCACTAAAAGGCTCTACTACAAAAAGAAGTTAGTAATAATCACATGAAAATGATAACCTGTCAGTCAGCCTTCTTCCTTAGCTACTCTATTCACTTTCTCAATGAGATTATAAATAAAGCAGTCATAGTGAAAGTTTTAGAAGCCATGCATAGGCGCAACAACATGGATATCATGGATATCTCCCCCACACAAAAGAAATAGTTAATACCTCAAAATTACAATGTTTTTGCAATAAATTTGTAATACTGAAATGTACGAATAGTTTCCTTTTGCTTCTGTAATAATTAATACAAGCTTCATGTCTTAAAACACAAATTCATTATTTTACTATTCTGAACATAAGTCCAAATGGATCTTAGAGGGCTAAAGTCAAGAAATTAGCAACGCTATGTTCCCTCTGGAGGCTCTGGGCGAGAACTGGTGCTTAGCTTTTTCAGCCCACATTCTTTATCTTATGGCTCCACAACCTCTTATCTCTTCTTCTGTCTTCTTCACATCTCTATCTCTGAGGACTCTCCTTACTCTGTTTCATAAGGATCCCTATGGATACATTGGTCCTATCCTCACAATTCAGGATGATCTCCCCAATTCAAAATCCTTAATTTAATCATATCTCCAAAGTCTTTTATGCCATGTAAATTAATATATTCACCCATATCCAGGGATTAGGATGTGGACATCTTCAGAGAGGGAGAGCATTTAGCTTACCACAATAAACAATAAAAAATAGACTCACATGCAGAATATATACAGAACCTCTACAAATGAATATATTTCTAGGCAACATTATCAATTAATTTCAAATTAATTTATAAGCTCAATAAAGCTCTTGTAAAAAAAATCAAAAACACATCATCAAAACCAAACCAAACAAAAAGAAGTCTGAGTATAAAATTACCTGGTAGAGAAAATGGACAATAATAGCCAAGTGACCTTTGAAAAAGGGCAATAAGTGATACTTGCCCTAATAATCATTAAAGCAGTGCAATACAGATCCCAAAATAGACAAAAAGATAAACAAAACCAAATGGAGTCCAAAAATAAACTCATGTTGACATGAAGACTACATACATAGTAGAGATGACACTTGAAATTACCAGAGCAACATGAGCCATATGAATATACTTTGACTAGCCAATATCTTTTTGCATAAAATAAAATCGTATTCCTAGCTTATATGCAAAAGTAAATTTAGGATGACTTAAGGAGAATAATATTTTTTTTAACTATACAGTACTAGATTACAATAAAAGTATCTATTATATATACATGTATCTATTACAAAGCACTAGTCATTGTGATAAGCACTTTATTTGGAAGATCCAGGTTAATTCATACAACAATTCTCTGAGAAAGATTACAATCTGCATTTTAAGATGAGGACACTGACATACATAGAGGTATCTTGCTCAAGGTCGCAGAGCTAGAAAAAGATAATAGCTAGGATTTGATCCCAGACATCATGACGCCAAATTCCAACCTCTCAACGTCTCAACCAACTTTCAGGAGAAGAATGTATTCTTAGGGAATAAACAAATTCCAAAGCCATTAAAGGAAATAATGCTAAATTTTATTAAATACACATTAATACATTTTTGCACTTAGAATGACACTATAAACAAAGTTAAATAAAAAAGCAACATAACAGGAGAAAAGGTTTTGCTAACTGATAAGGACTTAAAATACAGAATATATGTAAAGTTCTAATAATCATTAAGAAAAGAAAGAGAAAGAGAAATAAGAATCAGAACTGGCAATTTAGAAAAGAAGAATTACAAATAATGCATATGAAAACTAGTACACCTTAGTGCTGTAACATCAGATAATCAGAGAAATGCAAACTAAAACAACACTGATTTTTTTTTTAACTCCCACTGGATTGGAAAAAGCTTAAAAATGGTTAATATTCAGTGTCATACAGGTATAGAAAAACATACAAACTTTTGGCGGGAATGTAATTTGGTGCCAACTTTTAGAATGTAATTTGGAGGTTTCTATTAAAACATATACAAAGAGTATACACACATATACTCTCACTTAAAAGAGTATACATATATACACCCTTTATTTAAAAAGTCTGTCTAGTTATCCATTTTACAGAAATACCACTAAATTCACCAAGTATACACAAAGATATTCACTGCAACATTATAATTAGAAACAACCTAATATCAGGAAGAAATAAATGACCATGAAATACCAATACTACAGAATCCTCTGCAAAAGTTAAAAATGAAATAATCTATAGGTAATGATATAAAAATATATCTAAGATTCATACTACTGTTATAAAGGAAGTTGCAGAATCATACATTATGAGCCTATAGATTAAATACATTATAAGCCTCTTTAAAAAAAAAAAGTGTATGATGTCCATGTAGTACATAGAACACACACATAAATATTTTAGAAAAGGGCTAAAAAGGATATACAGCAAACTGTTAAAAATGGTTATCTCTGAGAAGGGGGAGTTAGATTGGAAAAAGATGGTGATTGAAGGGGAACTCTTTACATCTTCTAATGTTAACATCAATAACAAAAATGCATTCAGGTATTGTATAAATTAAAAAAAAAAATACATTAAATGAATCCTGTGATTGAGAAGGAGTTTTAATGGGTGGCACCAGTTGCCTCAACAAAACCCAGGGCACTGGCAGTCTCTTATTTTTGTTGTTTTGATTTGTTTTCAGCTTTACTGAGATATAATTGACATACTGTGTAAGTTAAAGGTTGATTTGATACATTTATATAATGCAAAATGATTACCACCATAATGTTAGCTAACACCTGCATCATATAACATAATTACAATTTCTTTTTTTTGTGGTGAGAATATTTAAGATCTACTCTCATCAACTTTTAAGTATATAATTATATACTTATAATTATAAGTTATATATTTATTTATGTAAATATATATTTAATATATTATATATATTTAAGTATATAATACAGTACTGTTAACCATAAGCACTATGGTTAGTGCTTATGTTAAATTATATTTAAATTTATTAAATCTATTTATTAAATTTATTAAATATATTTAAATATATTAAATTATATATAACTTATAATTATTAGTTATATTAGTTATATATAACTATATATAGTTATATTAGTAATATATTTTATTATATATATAATTATTATATATTATACTATATATATATTATATAAGGAAATATATATATATTATATATAAGGAAATATATATATATTATATATAAATATATATGTATTATATATAAGGAAACTCCGCACTCTTTTCCATAGTGGCTGTACCAATTTGTATTCCCACCAACAATGGGTTCTCTTTTCTACATACCCTCACCAACACTTTATTTCCTGTCTTTTTGATAGTAGCCATTCTAACAAGTGTGAGATGATATCTCACTGTGGTTACAATTTGCATTTCCCAGATCATTACTGATGTTGAGCATCTTTTCATGTACCTGTTGGCTATCTCTATGTCTTCTTTGGAAAAATGTCTATTCAGATCCTCTGCCATTTATTAATTAGATTCTTGGGGGTTTTGCTATAGAGTTGTATGAGTTCTTTATATATTTTGGGTATTAACTTATCTGATACAGGATTTGCAAATATGTCTTTCCATTCAACATGTTGCCTTTGCATTTTGAGCTGATGTGTGTGTGTGTGTGTGTGTGTGTGTGTGTGTGTGTGTAAGATAATACAGCCTTTATCCTTTTGCAAGTGGCTGTCCATTTCCCTCAACCCCATTAACTTTTCCTATTGCATATCCTTGACTCCTTTGTTGTAAACTGATTAAACATATATGCATGCATGCTTATTTCTAGCTTCTCTATTCTGCTCCATTGGTCTCTATTTGTCTTTATTTGTATTAATACTAATGCCATACTGTTTTGATTACTACGGCTTTGTATTATATTTTAAAATATATATATTTTTATATATTATATTATTTTTATATTTTATATTATATTTTTATTTATATTTATATATTATATTATTATTTTATATATTATATTATAATATATTTTATATATTATATTTTATTTTACAGATTTTTATATATATAAAATATATATGTATATTTTAAAATCAGAAAGTATATGATATATATAAGTTACCCAACACCATTACGACACAAGAATATTCTAATGGAGTTATAAGTAATTTACCCACCACCATTACAACATTAGAGTATTCTAACTATATATTTACCTTTAAAATATATAAAACTTTATAAAACTAGTGAGTTTTATACTTGGATGTTTTCCTGTTATTAATTAGTATCTTATTGTTTTAGCTCGAAGAATTCCTTTTAACATTTCTTGTAAAGCCAGTCTAGTGGTGATAACTCCTTCAGATTTGGCTTGCCTGGAAAACTATTTCTCTTTCCTTCAATTCTGGAAGGACAACTTTGCCAGGCAGAGTACTGTTGATTGGCAGGTTTCTCCTTTCACCATTTGAATATATCATGCCACTAAGTTCTGACCTGCAAGTTGCTGCTAAAAAAAAAACCTGCCCACTGTCTTATCTGGGGATGCCTTACAAGAAACACTTTTTTTTCTCCTGTTTCTTTTAAGACTCTCTTGTCTTTAATGTTTGACAATTTAACTGTAATATAACTCACTGAGTTATATTATAACTTAACTCTCAGTTATTATTATAACTGAGAGGAATCTCTTTGGATTCCTCTCGTTTGGCATTCTCTGGGTTTCTTGCATTTGGATGTCTGTTTCCTTGCTCAGATACAAGAAATTTTCACATACTATTTTTTCAAATAAGCTTTCTGTTCCTTTCTCTTGCTCTCCCCTCCTTCTGGGATGCCTATAATGTGTATAATGGTTGTCTTACTGGTGTCCTATGAATCACTTAAGCTATCGGGACTCTTTTTCTTTTTCCTCCTCTGACTGAATTCCACCGTCTTCAAGTTTCTTGATCCTTTCTTCTACTTCAGCCAGTCTACTGTTGAACCTCTCTATTGAATTTTTCAGTTCAGTTATTGTACTCTTCAGGTCCGTGATTTTTGTTCGGTACTTTTAGATGTTTTCGATTGCATTGTTGAAATCCTCACACTGTTCATAAATTGCTCTCCTGCTCTTGGTGAGCACCTTTACCACCATTATTCTCATCTATCAGATAAATTACTTATCTCCATCTCATTAAGATGTGAATGTTTTTATCATTTTTTTTTGTCATTCTACAGTTTTATTTACACAACCAGTAAAGGGCATGTTCTTAGAATACCAGCTTTAATCCTTTTCAAACATTAATATAAGAAGCCAAATTGTAATGATACAGCAAATGAGGCCACTGGCATTAATACAGGTAGCAAAGGTCCACATCCAGATGGTACTGACATCAGGGAAATTTCCAAAACCAGTTGCTGCCTAAGAGTGGTTGCCACTGACGAAAGCTTGAAATAACCTGTATTCACAGGGGGGTATTGGCATTGCTGCATGTCATAATTAGGACCTCTCGCAACAACTCAACAAGGAACAAGGCAGCTGACAAATGCAGAAAACGCGATTCATGAAACATAACTAGCAGGCTGTTCTCCATATCGTCATATTATTTGATCATGTGTAAATTTCACAAATGCATCATATTGTTCTGCAAGTTTTGTGTTCAATTTTATTTGTGTTCTTTTATTTGGAAAATATTCCTATTTCTTCATTTTCCATGACTCTCTGTGTAGTTTTCCATGCA
>CM053605.1:29998422-30014860 GCA_028646535.1 Procyon lotor
ACAAATGCAGAAAACGCGATTCATGAAACATAACTAGCAGGCTGTTCTCCATATCGTCATATTATTTGATCATGTGTAAATTTCACAAATGCATCATATTGTTCTGCAAGTTTTGTGTTCAATTTTATTTGTGTTCTTTTATTTGGAAAATATTCCTATTTCTTCATTTTCCATGACTCTCTGTGTAGTTTTCCATGCATTGGATAAAACAGCTACCTTCAAGTCTTGAGAGGTCTTGTGTAGAAGACAAAATGTATTAATCAGCACAAGCTCCTAGATGTTTTTCAAACTTCTGTAATTATCTAAGTGCCTTCTTTGTTCTGGTGCCCCCAGTAGTTGAAGGTGTGCAAAGACCCATCAGTATTCCATAATGGAAAATCACAGTTGGCACCTAAATGCAGTTAAGTGGAAGCTAGACTCTCACATAGCAGCTAGAAAAATATGTAATTGGGCCCTTTCCAGCAAGAAACTGAGAGATAAGCATTTTTGCCTGTTACTCTGCACTTGGCCTAGGTAAACAGTTCTACAGTTCTGGTGGGGGGTGGCGGGGTAAACCTATGACCATTAAAATCTGCTACAGTCTTGTGGAATTCATGAATGCAAGCCCTGTTGGCTATCAGTGCCATGCAATCTAGGGGCCTGTGCCTTGGTTAGTAGCCACAAAAGCTGGTACACTACATATGTATGCAAACATCTTCCAGGTGACTTGGAAAAGGATAGAAGGTGGCAGGGAAAATGTCCAGAAGCTTCCCTGGTCTCGGGGAAGAATCTCAATCAGCCTTTAGATAACATGCTAAATTAGATGCCTGACCCTCAGGTAGCAACTTTTAAAGTATGTAAATAGACCCTTTTCAGTGGAAGACTGGTAAATGGGTAACTTTTGGCCAGCTCACTCTGTACTGAGCCCTGGAAGGATGACTGGCTAAGAACTGTTTCTTTGTTTGCTACAGTCCTATGGGACTTGTGAATGTAAGCCTCACTGGATGTCAGAGCCAGGTCACCTGGGGACCTGTCCCTCAGACAGCAGCCACTAAAGCTGGGGTACAGACATGTATATAAGCTTTTAGCTGTGATTTGGAGTGGATTCAAGGGAGAAGGCATTGGAGGCATCTGTTGGCTTCCCCAGTCTCCAAGGAGGATGGCCATCAGCCACTAGATGTGTACTAAATCAGAAGCCTGACCCCCCGGTAGTAGCTTTTAATGTAAATATATCCTTTACGGGGAAAGACTGGAAGATGAGCATGTTTTGCCTGTTCCCAGTGCACTGAGCCCTAGGGAGATAGCCACTGTGAGCTCTCTAAAGCTCATCAAAAACTATTTTATTATTTTCTGTAGTCTTGTGGGTATCAGGGACATAAACTCTGTTGGCTTTCAGAGCAAGGTGTCTGGAGAATACACCCTTCAAGCAGAAGCACTAAAAGTGAGGCACTAGATGAAGGGTCCAAATCTGTCACTCCTCAAGGAGAAGCTGGAAGTTAGGATTTCCCTCCTATGTCACTATGCTTTGGGTAAGGAATAGAAAGAGTGTGTCTCAGATTTTCCAACCCATTTTGATGTGGGAATTTTCTTGTTTGACCAATGTGTAGGAGTTGCTCAGCTGGTTTCTGGATTTCTTTCAGAGAATTGCCCTGGCTATTTCTTATATTGGGTTCCAGCTAATGAAAATCACAGAATAATAAATATTCTTCCATGTATCCCAAGCCACTCCCAATTTAAAATTATAATATTGTGATTCAACACTTTCACTTGGAACTCAAGTGATTCTTCTTTAAACTGTCCCTGTGGATTTAAAAATAAAAGCACAACAATGTACTTTGGAGATACTTCTTTTAATTCAGTTTTCCCAAGAGAAGTACAATGACTTCAGCTTTCTCTTGCCCCCTCAGGAAAGCCTGCTCTTGGTAAAGTACACTCTCTTTCTAGGAAAAACTGAATTTAAACAGTGCTTTCAATCTTAATCATTAATGTTATTCAGCTCAGCTAATTCTGATTCAGAATTCATAACGAGCACTAGGATGGGTTCTGGATTAAAGAACTTTTTTTTTTTTAAAGATTTTATTTATTTATTTGACAGAGAGAGAGATCACAAGTAGGCAGAGAGGCAGGCGGGGGGGGGGGGGGGAGCAGGCTCCCTGCCGAGCAGAGAGCCCGATGTGGGGCTTGATCCCAGGACCCTAAGATCATGACCTGAGCCAAAGGCAGAGGTTTTAACCCACTGAGCCACCCAGGTGCCCCTGGATTAAAGAACTTGAATAACACCCAGAAAGTGGAGCTATGGAAGAAATGTCTTGTATAAATTCTGCTTTAAATCATTGCTGTTGATTGGATTAGAGGAAGAGGAAAGGGATGAGCTCACAAGTGCATAAGTGCCCTTTTAGACAATAAAAGGCTTTCCTAACATTAGTTCCATATGTTGAAAATGGTTTCTTTTTTCTTTCTTATAACTAGGAGTCAGTAGTTACACAAGCATTGGAACCCACAACCATTTCCAGAAACCACCTTTTCATGGCTATTTTTTAAACACAGAAACAAGCAAAAGTACACAGCTTACACTATGTTAACCACAAGGCACCAACCTTCACTATCTCCACTGTCTTCACTATATTCAGAAGTTTATTTTGTCCATTTAGAAAAATAATGCTTACATTTCCTGGTGCGAAAGGCACATCCCCACAATATTAATGTTCTCACCATTTCTCCAGATTTAAAATAGTTCTTCTGCCATAGATAAACTTCAGTAACTTACACACTGATAATTCAGAATTTTAAGTAACTCAGATATTTTATATACTCCTCTGTTAGACAGTAAGTTACATTCAAATGGATTAAGAGCCAATGAGAATACGTAAAGAAAAGTAGCTAAGCTTTATGTCTTAGAAACTCTTTTACCACTGAGAAAATCTCATTTCCTAGACTGTAAAGGGAAACATAAGGCTTCCATATCAGCAATGAAAATACTAAATAAAATGTAACTCTTATTTCCCATTAAACACTAGCAGGGAAAGGGACATGGGGAGATGGGGGCACTATGGAGAGTCCCATTGAATCAAGGAATATAATTATCTTTCTCTGAGTCATAAGTGAAAAATCTTCAGCCTAGAAGCCCCCAAATTCCTCCTTTTCTTACCTCTACAATTTCAGAGACAGTTAAGATCAGAGCCTGGAATGGGATGCAATATCAGAGTATTAAAGTCTTGCTTCTTCCTTGGACCATTACTCAGCCTAAGACTTAAGTACCTAATCTGCTAAAGAGAAATAACAATTGCTTTGCTTTAAGGATTAAAATAGTACATGTAGCCTAAACATAGTACCTGGCATATAAATTCTCTGAGTTTCTCCACTCTTACTTCCTTCCTCACTCAAGTTCTCCTCTCCCTGTGTAACCATCACTTGTTTCATTGCTATCAACTCTTCTTGGTTGCAACTACCATTCAAGAGACTTCTTTAGAATCCACATAGTTGTAGGGTCTTAGCTGCTGCTACTATTTTGCTACTAAGTGAATCGGGAATATAAAGCCAATGAAAGAGGATTTAGGCCTAGAAGGAAAGTCCAAATATAGGTTTCCTGGAAGTTGCAGAAAACTTGCATCTCATTGGTGCCAGTTTGGGTCAATGCCTTTATTTCTAATCAACTGCTGTGGCCAGGGTAAATTATTGATTGGCTCAGGTCCAACTCACACATTCCACTTCGAGAAATTGGAAATGCTCTATCAAACCATATGGACAAAATAAGGGAAGAAGTAGATCCCCAAATGGCAGGTGCCAGAAGTAGGATGAATGGATGCAGATAAAATACATCCTCTTACACATCTCCTCATACTCACTTCTCTTTAGTGGCAATATAATGCTTTTTCTTGAAGTCTTCCCAAAATTCTGTAATATAAGTATTTATATATATGATCCAAAGTGTCTATTGCCTGGATATTCTAAAGTCTTTTAGTCTTTTGGGAACTCACTGCTTTCATAATTAAGTTAAAAGGCTTAGTCCATGTCTTACGTAGTGGAGGAAGTCCAAAACTCTCGCAAAATATTTCATATATTTCATATATTTTCATGGTCTCCTCATCACCTCTCACTTACCTTTTCCTCTCATTTTCTGTAACTATCTTATCTTCTGTCTCCTCTCTTACTCCTCAAAATAGGATGTAAATTAGGATTACAAAATAGAACGTGTAAATTTTATTAAAATTTTAGGTAAAAGAGAAAAGGATCACAGAAAAGGGTGGGTCACAGAATAATTTTAAACTACATTTGAGGGGCACCTGGGTGGCTCAGTGGGTTAAACCTCTGTCTTCGGCTCAGGTCATCATCTCAGGGTCCTGGGACGGAGCCCCGGATCAGGCTCTCTGTTCAGTGGGGAGCCTGCTTCCCCCTTCCCCCTCTCCCTCTGCCTGCCTCTCTGCCTACTTGTGATCTCTTTCTCTCTGTCAAACAAATATTTTTTAAAAATTTTTAAAAAATAAACTACATTTGAGAATTACTATTCTTAGAATTTGCTTAACCACATGCCAAAATTTAATTTTAGTGATTATTTCCCCCAACCCTCTAATATTAATCTTCTGCCAGGCTGCTACCTATTCTCTCTCTCTCTCTCTCTCTCCTCCACATTTTAGGACTAACAAAATCCTACCTCCCCAACCCATCAGGGAAAAATTTAAGTATTTTCTTCCATTCTATTAAGAGCAATTTAGCTCTATATCCTCATTCAATGGAGTGTGTCTTTCATTAATTTGATGCTACAAATCTATGTAGAGTAATGGCAAGCTGAATTTAATTCCTTAAGTTTAACACTGAAAGAAAAGCAAGAAATGAAGATATACTAAAACATATTTTATTGGCTTTTTTGCAATTTCAAATTTTAAAATTAACAGAATAATATAAAATATCTGGTAGGCAGTCCCATAATTCTGCAGCACCAGAATTGTTAGTGGGTTTCTTCTATTGCTTTTATACATCAATTGCGTTTGACAGTAAGGACTAACTCACCATCTCAAAGCTTTCTCACTTTAAGTGTTAGTGTCTATCCTTTAGCAATTCTGTCTTCATTAATCTCATAGCCGTTGTTCCATTCCTGTTCTTCTGAACCACCGAATATTATCATCATGTACATGAAAGTTAAAATATTCTCTATAAGGGCATGTAGTCCAGTGTTCTCCTTCCACACAGGAAAGCTGTTAAGTGTAACACTGTATCACTATTTACATATACAGTAACTAAGATTCAGACATACAATTGGCTTATAGTAAGTTACCAGAGAGAGATGAGAACTTTATCTCCTGATTTCTTGCACCATGCTTTGACTTAAACTCACTAGATTCCAGGAAGGATGCCAATAGATGCAAGCTACATCTTGATGTCACTACCCCCCTACAAGCTTTTAGTAATCCTACATGTTTTGTGGATGTGTTTCTGCCTAGTACTTTCTCCTCCACTGTACTTTCTGAAAATCACAGGCTCTTTTGTTTCTGTACCCTTAAGCTATGCAAACGGTGGCATCATGGACTCTAAAACAAATTTCAAGCCACTTTCCTGATGTCTTTTTTAAAAGTTACAAGCCAGTAAGAAAAGATAGTTGATGCCTGGTCCAGAGTAATCGTGAGTGGCTATTTACCAAAAGATCCATATGGTGCTGATTAATTTATTGCTTCATATTTAAGGTTCTTTCAACAGTCCGGCAAATGCATTTTTTCACTTTGGATCTTTACAAAGATATCGGGTTTGTGTGTCATAGTTCCTGCAGTTAATTTTATCCTTCTTATACTTTTATTAATATATAATGTATTATTTACTTCAGGGGTACAGGTTTGTATCCTTCTTATACTTTTAAGTAAAAAAAACAAAAAAATTATAAACAAACAACAAAAACCCCAGAGGTTCCTGGGATATACTAAGTGTTAAGCAGTACATAGTAAGGAAACTAACTGCTTTATTAGATGCCCTTCTACAGACAGCACAGTGGCTAAGCCAACTGAATTCCTAATGACGCTGCCTAAGTTCAAACACTAGCTATACTACCTACTAACTACACTACCCAGGAAACTCAATTATCTCATCTTTTAAGTTTGGAATACTGGTACCTGCCTCAAATGAGTATTATAAGAATTAAATGAGTTTGTATATCAGAAGAACTTAGGAAAGTTTCTTGGATATATTAAGTCATTGTTAACTGCTTACCACCATTAATTCTTATTAACTGCGTTGAAACCACCACATAGATTCAATATAATTTTTAAAAGTCTGAAAGTATTTACATTATAAAACATAAAACTCTGCCTATGAAAAAATTCTGCCTAGGGAAAACAAAAAGTATATTTCCCTTCTACTTTTTTTCAGCCTTAATTCATTTCACAAATATAATACTGAGCACCTAATTGCTCATGCACTATGGGATGTACCCGGGATATGGTGCTGAACAAGAAAAAAGCTCTTTCTAGAGGAAAAGAGATTTCAAACACATAAAAAAATAAAATGATCAAAATAATGTCAAAAGGTAAGAGAACTATGCAGAATATAAAATGGGATGATTGAATAGGTGGGTATAGAGGCAGGGTCATGGTGGGAAAGTGACACTCTAGAAGCAAGATGAAAGCTCAGATCTGAGTAAGAAGTGTTCTGCAAAGACTAGGTTGTGCACATTCCAGCAAAGGGAAGAGCTGGTGTCCAGGAGTAGAAAGAAAGCCAATGTGGCTAGAGTGGTTCAAATCAAAGAATGGGAGTTAATATCAGAGACACAGTAAAGAAGAAGGTTATATAGAGCCTTACAGACCCTGGTGGAATTTAGACTTCAACCTAAATAAGATGAGAAGCCTTTGGAAGGTTAGAGGAAGAATGTGATCTGATCTATAATTCTAAACAGTCACCCTGGCAACCAGGCAGAAAATGGACCATAGAGGTGAAAGAGAAAGCAGTGCTAAGAGGTAACTGCAGTCAGATGAGAGGCAGTGGTGACAGTGGAGATGGGCAGATTCTGAATGTATTTGAGAGGTAACACTGGCATACTTGGAATGGATATGAGGGTGGGGATGAGAGGGGGGGGCTCCAGAAGGACTCCTGGGTTTCTGGCGTGAGACATCATATTGCTGCTGATTTACTGAATTCAGAAAACTTAGGTAAAAATTTGGAGGAAAAAATCAAGTGTTATTATGATAATTTTATTTCGACCAAATGCACTGGGTAAGAAATATTTGTATTTTTCTAACCTGGAAATACACTTAAAAACTCCTCTTAGTCGTCTGAAATTGTAGCATTGGTGAAGCTAATCCTAACTGACCAAAGAGACAAATTCATCTTCTCTTCATTATTTGAGTTGTGTGTTCCATTGGCATATATATCACTAAAAGTCAAAGAATGTCTGCAATCTGTCCCTATAGCTTTCTGCTGAAAATTTTAGAAAGCAGTAACTCAAGAGAAACTAAGAGCCATACCTGCTCCACTTACATTATATATATCAAGCCCAGAGCACAACTTAAAGCAACATGGAATAAATGAATTTAATTGTGCTGATGACGGGAGCAGCCAAAACACAGCACAAAGAGAAGCTAACAAAGTCTAGGACAGCTTATGTGTAATGTTTTAGACCATGTCCTAAACATTAAATAGCTTTCATTCCAAATGAGTCATTTTTCTTCTATTTCAGGTCTTCACAAAGAGGACAATCACATCTGCTATTGTTTGGAAAACAGGAATTTGTTCTGACGCATTTGATACAGTAGGGACAATTGAGGACAATGCATATTTAATGTTTCCTTATGTACCATTTCATGTGAGCAATACTAAATAATGAAGAAAACTGCATTCAACTGATCCAGTTGCACAGGTATACACAAAACACACATCCTCCTCAAACTTCTGCCAGCTACCTTAGGTCACTAGCTCAGATTATGAGACACACCAATACACATCTGTATTAGAACCTCTCATCTAATTTTAGATAATCCTCCTTCCACATTTCACAATAAATCACAAGGTACAATCCTTTCTTAACATTTTTTAATTTAAATTCAATTAAGTAACATATAATGTAGTACTGGTTTCAGAGGTACACGCCTGTGATTCATCAGTCTTATATAATATCCCGTGCTCATTACATCACATCCCTCCTTAATGTCCATCACCCAGTTACCCCATCCCTCTACCCACTTCCCCTCCAGTAACCCTCAGTCTGTTTCCTATGATTAAGAGTCTCTTATAGTTTGTCTCCCCCTCTAATTTTGTCTTTATTTTTTCCTCTCTTCCCCTAGGATCCTCTCTTTTGTTTCTTAAATTCCACACATCAGTAAGGTCATATAATTGTCTTTCTCTGATTGACTTATTTCAGTAAGCATAATACCATCTAGTTCCATCCATGTTATGGCAAATGGCAAGATTTCATTTTTTGATGGCTATGTAATACTCCATTGTATATAAAAACATCTTTATCATTCATCTGTCAATGGACATCTGGGATCTTTCCATAGTTTGGCTATTGTGTACATTGCTGCTATAAACATTCGGGTGCATGTGCCCCTCCAGATCACTACAGTTGTATCTTTGGGATAAATACCCAGTAGTGCAATTGCTGGGTCATAGGCAGTTTTATTTTCAACTTTTTGAGGAACTACTATACTGTTCTCCAGAATGGCTATACTAGCTTGCATTCCCACCAACGTAGGAGGGTTCCCCTTTCTCCACATCCTTGCCAACATCTCTCATTTTCTGACTTGTTCATTTTAGCAATTCTGACTGGTGTGAGGTGGTATCACATTGTGGTTTTGATTTGTATCTCCCTGATGCCGAGGGATATGGAACATTTTTTCGTGTGTGTTGGCCATTTGAATGTCTTCTTTGGAGGAATGTCTGTTCATGTCTTCTGCCCATTTCTTGATTATCTGTTCTTTGGGTGTAGAGTTTGGTGAGGGTTTTTTTTGTTTTTTTTTTTTAAGATTTTATTTATTTATTTGTCAGAGAGAGAGAACACAAGCAGGCAGAGAGGCAAGCAGAGGGAGAGGGTGAAGGAGACTCCCTGCAGAGCAAGGAACCCGATGTGGGACTTGATCCTAGGACCCTGAGATCATGACCCAAGCTGAAGGCAGCTGCTTAACCAACTAAGCCACCCAGGAGTCCCGAGTTTGGTTAGTTCTTTATAGATTTTGGATAGGAACCCTTTATCTGTCATTTGCAAATATCTTTTCTCATTCTATCAGTTGTCTTCTGATTTTGTCAACTGTTTCCTTTGCTGTGCAAAACCTTTTTATCTGCAACCCTTCTAACACTCACATGCAAGCTTCAAGTTTGTTTCAAGGTAAAGTACCATATTTATTGTAATTACATATTTTCTAATCATTTAATGTATGTAAAAACAGTGCTACCATTTTTAAAACTAAGTTTCTTATTTTTTTTTTAATGCATCACTTACAAAGTTTGAGTATTGTGCATGTAACTGCTTTATTCCACAAACCCTGGATTATATATAGCAGAACCAATATCTAAAATGTAAATTCAGTCTTTTGGGGTTAAGTTTCTAAAACTAAGCAAACATCATCAAAGTGATTAGATAAGTTTAATTATAGTTTTTCTGAATCATGAAATGTGATTTAACACAATGCCTAGAATGAGAAGTATATTGTAAGCTTAAGAAAATCACATTCTGATTGGACATTATGTTTCAGGTACTATTTAATTCACAAGTAAGGTCATATCTTATTTGAGTGCTTAATTTTTGCACTGTATCATTTTCTAACATCTCATAAAAGAGAAAAGAAGTAAACAAAAGTTCTTTTCAGTTTTAAAAGAAATAGTTAATTTTGTGAAATGCCTATGTATGTGTGGAGGGGTGTGAATGTACTGAGGATTAAGTTTTAAGTGCAACCTAAATCTATCCTGCAAGAAAACTGTTAATGTAAATGTTAACTACTTATAGTAAAAGGAAAAGAGAAAGGGAGGGAAGTGGGGGGTTGATGAGAAATTTTACTCTTTTGACTTTCAAAGAAGCTAGGAAAAAAGCATTGCTTGGGAAAAAAGTTTAAAAGTGGAATAGAAAAGTCTTAATATTCATTCAAATACTATAAAGTTCTTATAAGCCAGACATACAGCTATGGCATATTTTATGAAAATTAAAGTAAAAGAGAAGAAAATATTAATATCAAGAGTCTTGAACACTATTTCATTCTGAAGCCCTTGAGATTTAGGAGGTATCCCTTCAAGCTACACTAACTAGCTGAGTGTGTGGGTGTGTACCAGAGACTCCTGTCCACTAGGGGCTAGACTTTCACCAATAAACTGTTTTTAACTACAGCACTTTTAAATAAAGTCCTATTTAGCAAGCGTACAGATAAAAAGATTTTTTTTTGTTAATCTTGAAATGTATTTCTGATCATAAGAGATTATTTTTAAATAAGTATCTTAGAGTCAGTTTAATAGTTCCAAACAAACTGACTCAAAGATGCATATTCTCAAATAAAATGCTACTTCAGAAAGTTTACACTGATAGTAAGTTTCATCACTGAAACATTTGCTGTTTTTCCCTTTTTCACCTCCTGGCTTTATGAGGGCTAAAGACTTTATCATGAATCAATCATGTGTAATTAACATCAAGCAATCAAGTCTTCCTGGTATGTCACTGTTAAATAAAAGTATTAGAAGCAAAACAAGATTATAGTGTTTTTTAAAAATGTTTGGAATTCCCCCATGTATCAAACATTTGTTCAGTTATTTCTGGATGATAGGTTTTGGAAACAACTTATATTTTTGTTTCCTTATTTGTCTACTTATCCAGTCTTCTATAACAAGAAGGTAAACTCTTATAATCACAAAGAAAGAGTAACTTGTAAATTGAAGATTCATTTATCGAACTCCCAAAGGGTCCTGCTCTAGTCACACAAAGAGGAGGAAAACAAGAATTCTATCTCAAGCTAGTCAGACTCATTAGAGAGACTGGTAGATCAACAAGGCCTTCCCAAGACAATGACCTTGCCTCTGCTATTTAAAAAAAAAAAAAAAAAAGGTATATAAAAGTATACAGTACAGTATAATGCAATGTACCAGTTAAGATCCATGGTTTTGGACTCAGACCATTTAGCATGGTCTAAATATTGGTTCTGCGGTGTGATTCTCATTACATTTTTTTAGCCACCCTATTTCAACCTGTTTCTCTTTACTAGTGCCTGGCACATACTAAATGTCCAAAAAACACTGTTTTTAAAAAAAAAAGCACTAAGAAAGGATAGACTAAGACATTGAGAATGAACACACCTACTGACCAAAGTATGACAAGTCAAAAGAGGGTAGTTCCTCAATGCACAAGAGTCATCTACTTTGGATGTCTACTGCACTAGACTTTTAGGGTTACAGGGAAGTAGATGATTAGGTAGATATATAGATATGTAAGAAGTATTACTGCTTAATAGGCTAGAGTCTATTTTGAAGCTCTAAAACCAGTAAGGTCACAGAACTGTCTCAGGAGGAATGAGTTGGCCAAGTTGTGCCCAAGGAAGTTCTCACAAGAAGGCATTATGAAATGTCCTACTCCTCAGAACTTAACTGTAAAATGTTCCCACCAGAGTCCAATGGGAGGTTTATGGGAGTAAAGGATAGAATTAAGTCTTGTATATTTTTAAAGGGTCATTCAAAAAGGCAAAGCCTAAATTTTTTACAGATGGCAAAATAAGGACTGATGCAGTTGGCCAAAAGTGACCTTTTATGTTTTCCAGAAGTAAATGTTTACTGAAAGAAGACTTTACTATATTACCAATGGTGGGGGAAAAAAAGTCCGGGATGCTTACATTGGACAACTCAGTACACATTCACTGCCAAACACATTTATAAAAATCAATAATAATATTTTCCATGGTACCTGTTTTCAACCTTCCCACAAAATTTTGCCCTGTATTTGCTTTTTCTCAAACACAAATATGTTTCTGAGGAAAAACAACATTTCACATGAGAATAGGCTTGTGAAAGCACATGCATTTTAGGAACCGTACTGCTAGTTCCACAGTCTCTACTTAAACAATGACACATAGGCCAAGGTAAAGAAGGTAAAGTTGATTTTGCCAGGTCTTCTAGACAATGAATATAGAATTGATTTTAAGTTCTTCCAGAATGAAACTCCTTTTAAACTTCATTTAAAGCACTCTACCTTTCTCAAAGAAGGAAAGGGGTTTCAGAAATTTCTATGCTCTTTTGAATGTTAAATATTAGCTCTTAAAAAAATTTTTACGAATTCAATGGAAAAAGTTAGAAATATTTAAATTCATGAAACAGAGGGGCACCTGGGTGGCTCAGTGGGTTAAAGCCTCTGCCTTCAGCTCAGGTCATGATCTCAGGGTCCTGGGATCAAGCCCCGCATCGGGCTCTCTGCTCAGCAGGGAGCCTGCTTCTCCTCTCTCTGCCTACTTGTGATCTCTCTGTCAAATAAATAAATAAAATCTTTAAAAAAAAAAATTCATGAAACATGGATGGGAAAAATTAAAGGTGATTGTCAAATATATATTGGGTCTGATGAGTTCAAAAAGTTTGGGGGGTAGGGTGCTCCCATCAGCAGCACATATACTAAAATTGGGACAAATGAAGGAGATTAACATGATCCCTGAACAAAGATGACATGCAAATTGGAGCAGCATTCCATATTTTAAGAAGTTTTTTAAAACATGTGTAATAAAAATGGATTTAAGAATGTCATTGGCAGGGGTGCCTGGGTGGCTCAGTTGGTTAAGCGACTGCCTTCGGCTACGGTCATGATACCGGAGTCCCTGGATTGAGTCCCATGTTGGGCTCGTGGCTCTGCGGGGAGTCCGCTTCTCCCTCTGATCTTCTCTCCTCTCATGTTCTCTCTCCTTCTCTCTCTCTCAAATAAATAAATAAAATCTTAAAAAAAAAAAAAAAAAGAATGTCATTGGCACCCTACTTAAGAAGAGTCTTGTTGGTTTTATTTTCTTTTTCCTGGAAATGAATGGAATAGCCATTCTGTAATGCAATTAGGGACGTGTCTAGAAACACATGTAATAAAAAATGGTTATGTAATGCTATATGGGGAAAAAAAGAGTTTAGAGAGATAGTTTGAACTGTGAACTCAAATTATGAGTAGGCGTAATCATCCCCACAATAGCCATAGTTTAGAACTTTCTTCTTATTTACTAAGTAGGTTTTAAGTGCTCTTTTAATATGTAGATTTTTAAGAATATTTTGTTCCACATCTAGTCCCCAGAAAAATCAAAAACACCCCACTTTTCTTTTTCAGAATAAAATAAACTCAGTTGATATTCAGACAATACTTAAAAATACCTTGTATATACAGAATGACTTTGATATCTAATCTAAGTTCCCCAAATGGCCACTTCTGTTAGGAAATGCAGAAGTCTATACCATTTTAAAACAATAAAAATAAATGGGTAGCTTGAAGTATAAAACAGACCCTCACTCTTGAGAAGGTTTGGCAGGTTCTCATAACATACCTCTATCCTTTTACCTAGCAATTCCACCCCTTGATATTTATCAAAAATTAAAAAGAACATATATCCACAAAAATATTTGCATAAGAGTGCTCATAGAAGCTTTATTCTTTAGTGGCAAAAACTGGAAATTCAAATTCCATCAAGAGGAAAATGGACAGGGGCGCCTGGGTGGCTCAGTGGGTTAAAGCCTCTGCCTTCGGCTCAGGTCATGATCGCAGGGTCCTGGGATCAAGCCCCGCATTGGACTCTCTGCTCAGCGGGGAGCCTGCTTCCCCCGCTCTCTCTGCCTGCCTCTCTGCCTGCTTGTGATCTCTCTCTCTAAAATAAATAAATAAAATATTTTAAAAAAAGAGGAAAATGGACAAATTTTAGCACATTCATACACCAGAACACTACGCACCAATAAAAAAATATTGGTAGGCACAACAACATGAATAAGTCTAACAGACAATATGCGAGCAAAAGAAGCTGAATACAAGAGTAAACAATTCATTTATATGAAAGTTAATATCAGGCAAAACAAAACTAACAGTTTTAAAAATCAAAAAAGAGGAATAACCAGGAAAAGGACATGAAGGTACTTGCTGGAATGATGGCAATGTAGGTTACATGGCTGGCTATATGCATTTGTCAAAGGTCACCAAATTGTACATTAAAAATGTGTACATGTCACTCTACAGTAATTCTATCTCAAAAAAGAATATATATGCTTGGAAGATTTTTAATGTATACCATGTAAATAAAAGGTGTGGCTTCATTTATGTGTCTTCCTATAATGAGGTTTATGAACTTAAGTGGTTCTAACAACTAAATGAACATATTTAATTCTGCAACTGTGCATCATTTTTCTAACTGGTCTATCTTCCAGAAGGCAAGAGCTTGTCTTTTTTTTTTTTATTTAAATTGTTTGTAATACAGCACATAAATTGCCATTAAACATGGCAATGCAATGAGAACCTCTAGAAGGAACAGGTGGGATCACTTCCCTTTTTTTTCTTATGACTTTGAGAATAAATCTCCCCCAAATGACACCTTTCTCCTTCAAACACTTCAGTTGTATATTTTATAACTTTTACATATGTCATTTTTACATGACAGTCACAGCTCCCACCTGGAGTTTTGCAACACTGTCCGCATGTTACCTTTTTTTTTTTTTAGAATATGCATGTTTTATTCTGAATAATTTTGCATAATAAAAATGAAAGTACAAAATAATTAACACAAAATATTTTAACAAGCTGAAATAAATCATGAAAGAAAAAAAGCAGAAATGTAAGCTATCCAAAGTCTTCAAAAGTCTTATTAACAGCCTTCCAGTTTCACTAATGGGAAGACTTAAAGGTCAAAATTTAAGAGTCTAAACCAAGAGTCTAAAATTACCTAGTATACACTACCTGGGTAATTAATATTGATGTTGAGTAGCCAGATTCAACAAGTTAAAAAGAAAATACAAACGGCTTAATAGTTTTAGGGATTTTAACATGAAAAACTTCAAGAATCCTGAGATCCCTATTAGACATTTCAAAAAAGACTGAACTCTTTCACTGCCTTGTATATTCATTCATTCATTCATTCATTCATTCATTCACTCGCTCATTTGTTCATTCTATCAATAAGTATTTATTGGGCATCCATTAAGTACTAGAATCTTTAAGAACCTGGAATATGTAAAAACAAAAAGATAAAAACCTCAACTTTTCAGTGAGATAGAATGTTTGATAATGTAACAAGGAGGAAAGTAAGGCAGGGAAAAGGGGTAAGAAATTAAGGGAAGGAGGCTGAGGTTTTTAGTAAAGTAGCCAGGAAAAGCCTTACTAAAAAGGCAGTCTTGAGTAAGGAAATAAAAGAGAAAAGAACTGGATATGCCAATATGTGGAGAAGAGTATCCTACATAGCAGGAACAGCAACGCAAAGGCCCTAAAATGGTACAACACCCAGCAAGTTAAGAAGTTAAAAGGCAACTCTCAAGCCTGGAACAAAAAGAAGTAAAGAAAAAGGAGAAACTAAGATTAAAGAAGCCTGGTGCTAGATCACACCTTTTAGACTATTGTAAAGACTGGCTTTAAGCAGAGGGGTGACATGATCAGACTTCCATTTTAACAAGATTATTCTGGCCAGTCTTTCAAGAATAGAATGGGAAGGTCAAGGATGAAAACAGGAAAGCCATTTAGGAAGTTACTGCAATAATCCAGATGAGAACGAGAGTCAATAGTAACTTGGAACAGGGTAAAACAATGCAGCATAGATAGAAATGATCAAGTTTTATATATATTTTGAAGGCAGAGCTAAGAAGATTTCCTGGCAGATCAAATATGGGATGTGAAACAAGGAGTCAAAGATGCCTGTAAGGCTTTTGGAATAAGCAACTGAAAGAACGCTGATCTCCCAATTTGTGTAAAGTCCTTGTCATATTATACCCACCTGCAAAGAGTCAGTACGGAAAAACTTGTTGGTGAAAATAAAATAAACAAAACTTCTATCCCTATATGGTAGGTAACCTCTGAAATTATTTCACAGAAGCAGTATTGTTCTAGCTTGAATCTTTGAATCTAATTAAATGCAAACTCCACATTTCCTTACAAATCTTTGCTGATAGGTAATTCTGATAGCACAGAAGAATGATTTTCTAGTTTTATTTTATAATATTTGAATTATTTAAACCTGAAAATTTTTTAAAGATATCTATTTATTTATTTGTTTGTTTATTTATTTTATTTGAGAGAGAGAAAACATAGGGGGTAGGGGGGAAGAGGGAGAGGGAGAAGCAGACTCCCTGCTGAGCAGGGACCCTGCAATCATGACCTGAGCTGAAAGCAGATGTTTGACTGAGCCACCCAGGAGCCCCTGAGACATAAATTTTAAAAGGACAGATAATATATACTTATTGTTGGAAAAAAAAGTTATTTTGACTATTTATTTACATGAGTGATATTTCAGAAGATTTGAATTTAGTTTCAGGAACATTTTTTCCTTAGTACCTAACTTTTGCTTACTACCAGTGGTGAAAA
>CM053605.1:30015360-30032173 GCA_028646535.1 Procyon lotor
CATTTGTGAATATCTTCTCCCATTCTGTGGGTTGCCCGTTTGTTTTGTTGACTGTTTCCATTGCTGTGCAGAAGCTCTTTATCTTGATGAAGTCCCAAAAGTTCAATTTCGCTTTTGTTTCCTTTGTCTTTGGAGACATGTCCTGAAAGAAGTTGCTGTGGGTGATGTCGAAGGGTTGTACATTATTATTAAGTTTTAGGAAACGAACTAATAGTAGTTTGCAGCAGCATATATTTTTACCTTAGAGGAGATGCCCTGGCTTTGCCCAAGTCTTTGGTTCCTTGAAGTATTTGCTTAGCATGGCATACTTCTGAATTTTTGTGGGTATTTCTGCAGCATGATGTTCTCCAGAATGTCAAGATGTTCAAAAGCTCCTGCAGATTATATTCTGACAGAAAGCAATAGAGTTAAATTTTGTTGTGTTCCACTCTCATTTTTTATGATCCATCTGGTGTTTGTAGTGACCAGACAGGTGAACCAAATGGGAAATGATGAAGAATATTATCTTTTGTCCTTGTAGTGCCAGTCCCTGCAGAACCTCCCAGAATTCAATAATGCTCATGATTTATTATTTTGGCTAAATAAGAGCAATCTGGGGGGCTTTCTTTAACCTCTTTTCATAGTATAACTTACTCCACTGATCAGGGAACCAATGTGAAGATTCTACTAGTTACTAGCTATTCTTTAACAGTTATGCAGTTAGTGCCATAAAACAACTCCATCATAGTTACATAGACCCAGTGAACCTACCATGAGGTTGACTTGGGCCAAAACTCCATATTAGGTCTGGCTAAGGTATTTTTGTAAGAAAGGATAAATCCTTTCTTATCCAATCTTACATTTTAGTTTCTTAGTCTAACCCTTTTAAGGCACACTTTTACATATAATCCCATGATTCTTACCAAAAAAAAATTAGACATGATTTCCTTTGATTTATAAACAATTTACTCTCTGGAGAGATAATAGGGTATTTCTTGCAGAAGCTGTGTTGATATCCAATCCTCATCACTGTCTTGGTGGCAATCAGGAGAGCTAGGAGCAGATCTTAAGATAACCTAGCATTATCTTGTGAGGTGGTTGGCTCAGGGGTGTTCATTATAGGGTCTTCAGTCAGTGGAAGACTGCTCCTCAAGCAAGGAAAAGAGACTGCTTTTGTCAGCATTGAAAAGTCAATGGAATTTAGTTCAACATACATGAATATATGCCCAAATGTCCCTATCACAGGTTCTAGGGCCTCTCTTTCCCTAGCAGGGCACTACTTTGGCATAAGAGACCTGTTGATGTTACACATGTAGTCATACTTGTATCTCTGACATCCTTGTACCTCTATCCCTAATTCTCATCACATTTTTGCCTGCAACTTCAGGAGATAAAAGAGGCTCTGATTCTCACATTTTCTTAAGCCTTCCAGAGCAATTAACAAAAAAGTTGGCCAAAGTCTGACTCCAACTGATGGAGAAATCTGTTGGTTCAGCGAAAATCAGCTGAAATAAATAGCATGAGTGAGAGGATGTATAAGAAATGTCTGATATGGGGCGCCTGGGTGGCTCAGTGGGTTAAAGCCTCTCCCTTCGCTCAGGTCATGATCTCAGGGTCTTGGGATCGAGCCCTGCATTGGGCTCTCTGCTCAGCAGGGAGCCTGCTTCCCCTTCTCTCTCTGCCTGCCTCCCTGCCTACTTGTAATCTTTCTCTCAGTCAAATAAATAAAATCTTAAAAAAAAAAAATGATACGTCACAGTTCTCACATATTGCAGGTTAAGCCTCCTCATTTCATAAACCTCTGTCTCCCAACAATGCTTTAACAGAGTCTCCTCTGGGCCATTTGACTGTTCCACAAGGCCAGCTTCTTTTTGGTGACGATTTGAATAATAAAATCAGTGAAATCCCTGGACATCAGCTCATTGTCTAACTTTTTCACTGGACACCACCACTAGATACGACTCCTGCTATCATCACCTCTAATCACTGTTGCTGGGCTCTCACATTTAATACATCTTAAATTTTCCTTAGATATCCAGGGTATTTTAGGAACTTAGCCCAAACTAAGGAGTTTATTATATACAAATAGGGCCATTCCTCATGGGCAAAGGCAGTGTTAGGGACTGACTGCTCTCTGTTTCTGATTGTTCCTCCCAACCCCCTCACTACACAAATCTGTGCCCTTTTCTGCCTTACAGATTTGCTTATCCATGGATTTTGTTTCCTTGTAACTTTAGCTTGCCCTGACTCTGCTTGCCCTGACTCTGTGTCATAGTTTCTCTCTATGGATCATCCACCTTCAGTTCCTCACTGCTGTCTCAATCTCCCAGTATTTCATAGTTCAGATTTTTAAAAGAGACTTTATTCTAGGTAATGTCATTCCTATCTTGATAGCCATAGATCAATTGTCTGTATCTGGCTCTGGCACTTACTAGTTTTTCAATAAGTTGGGATGATGGGGGAAGAGGATATGTAGGATTAAATCTGCATACATATAGCTTCCTTCTCAGTGAGAGCAATGGATGAGGTATCTTTCCTTGAAAGAGACTGTGAGTGCGGTAGGTGATAGCAGTGGTCTATTAACATGTAAACTTTCATAATTGAACTGTTTTAATTGAATGGAAACCCCATGGTCTGTCTTGTGAATGGAAGGAGACAGAAAAACATTTTTTAAATCTGCTAATTGTTTTTTTCTTCTGTTCATTTTTCTGTGTATCTCAAATATGACAACAAATAAATGAATGGATAAGAGTTAAATAACTTTCATTCTCTTGTAATTTGCAATTAGTTAACCACTTTATTTTGTCAATCCAATTAATTCCCCACAATTAAATTAATCATCTTCTTTATATGTAGATTTATTATATGAAATACTACCAAATGTTTTATTATGCTTTAAATTTTACAAAGCAGTTTGTATCCATTACAACATTCAGTCCTCACAACTAGAGAATTAGATGTGATAGAGATTGAACTAAGCCCTTAATGTAGATGAAAAAACTGCTGAACATTTTGCCATGTCATATACCTAAAAATTAGCAGTGTGCAAATAGAATCCTTTTCCAGATTTCCAGTCCCGTGCACCATCCTTTATATCATACCACACCATATATTTTTGTGTATATACACACACAGATTATATCAATGAGATCCTGTTTTGTACAGTTTCTCTTTGTTTTTACACAATTCTGGTAGTACACACACACACACACACACACACACACACACACACACACACCTCCACCCCCCCACACAGAATCTGTGATACTTTCTTTAGATGTAAAAGAAAGTGGTTGGACTAGATGATTTCTGACATCTCTCTTATTTCTTACATTCAGGATTTTAAAACTTAGCATAGCATCCTTAGAAAGTCTACTTTTCTCATACTTTAAGTCATAATTAGTATATTTCACTCTTACTTTCACTAGAAAGGCCTCCTGAGGGCTGTGCCATTCCAGATATGTATTTGTGTTCTTAGTGCCAAGGATTGCACCTTTCACATAGTAGGCATTCAACACATTCATTAGAATGAAGCAACAATTGGAAATCAGATTTTAGTTCATAATTCTGAAGACATCACATCTTATTATTCATGGTTATATTGAATTAGAGGCCTTAAACAATTGAAAATCAAATTTTAGTTTTCAGTTTAGAGCATTAATATTATTAGAGTCAACCTAAGGCAAAATGATGAAGTAGGCCAAGTGAATCTTCAGTGATACTACATTAACTCCTCTTTTCCATTTGGTGGTAAGTATATAATTCATTCACCAAAATGTTCAGAATTCATAGAAATAGAAAGATAAATGTTGAAAAGGGCAGAATTGGATAGTAAGGATTTAATAAAGTTGAGTTAATAAAATACATTTAATGAAATCTAAGATACTCTTCTGTAAGCAAATAAATGTCTATGAAAAGTAAACATGGCTTGATTTTTGTTTAGATGACTCAACACAATTGTATAAGAATGAAATAATCCACTTAACAATGAAGTGGGCTGTGTTCTCCATTCTATAGCTGTCATTAGCTTGCTTAATTCACTGTGATTGGTTCCAGTGGCAGTGACTTATCTTAAAAATATCAAACTTATATGAGACTTGGGACTTGCTGTAATGAAAATATTTCTTAAAATGTTCCTCTTGGTATAAAATCGACATTGTGTTTCTGTTTTGAGGACAAAAAAGAATTTACTAATGTTGAAATACATATTTTGTGCTAGGATAATACAAATAGTAGTTATTTACTATTACTGGCATAACTCTAATGATCGCACATCAATTTTTATTTTTGTAATTCATTAATAATGTAAAGGTCATCTGGAAGTTTAAACCGCCACAATGGAAGGATGATTGAATATGTTGATGTGTACATGAGCTCTCAGTTAGGCATCCGAAGTACTAGGATATCAGAAGTACTAGGATAATTTTAGTATTAAGAGTTTGGGATGACCACATTTCTCATAAGTTGAAGTTCCATGCCTGATTTATGCTTGTTTTCATTTTTAAGAGGCAATTCATTTTTAATAACTGCACCCCATATTTTGTTTATGCCCCATATGTTCAATCTAATAATTTATTTTGTTCACTTTGTGTGATTTTCTGGACTCCTTCTGCTTTTTCCTTTTCAAGCATTGAAGTTACCATGGAAATGGTTCCACTGGCTTCATGGGTGGGGCTTTTACACAAGTATATTTAGTTGCACTTTGTGAGGTTTTAAGATTCAGACCATGTCATCAAGTGAGAAAAACCAAGGTTGACATGCATTTTACCTCCAGTACATATTTTGACAAGTTAGTTACAGAGAGCTGTGTTTAAGTAATGTTTTGATCCGGGATTAAATGACCAAAGAATGAAAGTTAAAGTTCTGCTAGTAATGCTGATTGGTTCATATTGTACTTTACTCATATATTGTTAATAGTCCAGTACTAATGATGTACAACAAAAATTACTGTGGCATAATGTATTATCTGTGTACCTCCATTTGCAAAATTTAAATTAAGAAAATTCAGCATCCGTATTGTTTTTTTCTTGATATTGGTACTGTGACATGGCTTTATTGGTCACGTGACTGGAGGATTTTAAACCATTTACTTGCATTTCTATCAGATGCTTTGATAAGGAGAGAATTCAATACTATGAAAAGAACTTATCATTTTAGTATGTTATATGTAGATTTGGAATATAAAGTTGCCATAGGTATTTTCTATTTTGGGTATTAATTAGTTTCTATTCTTGTCCCTAAAATTCACATATAGAAGAGTGTTGATTTTCATAAATGGTGTCTAAATAATTTTGAAACATTTCTAATATTTGCTGAAATTTTAGACAGTATTGCTTAGAAAAATGGTTTAAAATGCTATTAAGATTAGCAAATTTTCATCTGTCATTAAAATATTTAGTTGCTAATAGAATGTCATAACTAACTTTAAATATAAAATTAAATATAAATTGTATGATATAAATAATATAATTTAAATTAAATATACATTAAATATATATATAAATTTGAAAATATACACTGGTGGTCAAAATATGACCCATGGGACATATCCAATTAACTATCTATTTTTGTAAATAAAGTTTTACTAGAATATGGCCTTAATCATTTATTTGTATTAATTACCTATGACTGCTGTCATGCTCTTAATGGCAGAGTTGAATAGTTGCAACAAAGCATACATAGCCCATAAAATAAAAATTATTTACTCTGTCCCTTTACAGAAGTTTCCCTACCCCTGACGTAATACCTTATTTCTATACCAACAGCCAAACTCATGGAAAAATGCTATAAAAGTGACAGACATATAAGACCATTGCTAACGGGGTGCCTGGGTGGGTTAAAGCCTCTGCCTTCGGCTCAGGTCATGATCTCAGGGTCCTGGGATTGAGCCCCGCATCGGGCTCTCTGCTTAGCAGGGAGCCTGCTTCCCCCCCTCTCTCTGCCTGCCTCTCTGCCTGCTCGTGATCTCTCTCTCTCTGTCAAATAAATAAATAAAATCTTTAAAAAAAAAAAAGACCATTGCTAACAATGTAAGACCTATATACATTGTTATGGGGGTAAATTCTCCCTCCTCCCAATGTTTCCTTCCATTTAGAGTGTGCTCTGTGAATGTAACAATGCCGACATCTTTCTGGATCCTTAGCTATACGATACTGAGAAATGAGTGAATTACCTGGTTGGTAAATTTGGTAGAAGAACTGAGAATATATCTGCCATCCTAATCATTTCCCCTTTTGCCTGGGAGCCAGCTGCTTCAAAGAGCTTGAATTTGGCCATGCTGTAAGTATACTGGTAAGGTCTCCCTATATAAGGAAGTGTACCTTAGGATAGCTCTTGAGACTAGACTCTTGTATTTGCAACCTTCTAGACCAAAGATATAAACCACATTCTCAGTATCTGCCTTATTAGTAATTAAATTGACATTGTACTTACCCATCTGATTTAGTCTTTTTTTTTTGATAATGTAGATGTATACTTATTAATACAGAAAGATAAATTCATAATGGAACTAACAAAAGAGAAATAGAGAAGCTCCCTCTCTATTCCCACCAACCTTACCCCCTCCATTTCAGCAAACACCATTGCTGGTTAATAAGACATCAGTTTTTTTATTCTAAATTTTACACTTAAAAGGAAAGAAGCTCTCCTTATAGAAACATTGTGTCAAGTTAAGCAGTAGCCTCAATAAGTGTGAGAAAGTCCTCTACAGAAGATTTACAGATAGTAAAAATGGAAAAAAATGATAGAAAGCCATTATTTTGTAACCCCTAATGCAATAATCAATTCAAGCAACAATCATGAATGGCTGAAACTAATAAGTGAAAGGCTGATGAGGATCCTTATAATGAAGGAATTAGGAGATTACTACACAAATCCACTGATCAATCTTAGCTTAAATAAAGAGAAACAGACATTGTGGTGCCTGATGTGATGCAAAAAGCACCACATACTGTTCCTGCCAAAAAGGTTAACCTGAATCTAATTAAGACTCAGGGACTCACATGTACTTACAGAAAATATGGGAGAAAGAAACAAATGAAGTGATGGGCACAGGGAAGAAAACGGACAAATCCACAATAAGAAATATTCTATAGGACAAATCAATGACATGAGGAAAGAATTTAGAATAGATTACTCTGGATTTAGAGAGACTTAAGAGAAATAGCAACCAAATGTGATATAGGGACCAAATTTAGACCCTGTATAAATGAAGGTAAACATAACAAGAAAAAACGTTTACTCTCTTTAAATTAGTTTTTTTCTTAATATTGTTTTATTGTGATAAAAAACACATAATGTTACATCTACCATTTTAACTATTTTAAAGTGTCCAGTTCAATGGTATTAAGTATATTTACATTGTTGTACGATAGATCTCTAGAATTTGTCATCTTTCAGAACTGAAATTCTATACATTAAACACTAATTTTCTCTCCTTTTAGCAACTACCTTTCTTTTCTTTGTTTCTATGATTTTTGACTACTTTAGTTTTTCAGAGTGAAATCATACAGTATTTGTTTGTGATTAGCTTATTTTGCTTAGCATAATATCCTTGAGGTTCATTCACATTATAGCATGTGACAGGATTTCCTTTTTTAAGTCTTAATGATATTCCATTATATGTATATATCACATTTTCTTTATCCATTCATCCTTTCATGGATATATGTGTAGCTCCTACCTCTTGGCTATTTGAATAATATTGCAAGGAGATCTCTTCAAGATCTTGCTTTGAATTCTTTTGGATATATAACCAGAAATGGGATTGCTGGATCATATGATAATTTTATTTTTAATTTTCAAAGAACCTCCATACGGTTTTCCACCATGTCTTCCACCAATGGTGCACAAGGATTCTAATTTTTCCATATTCTTGCCAACATTTGTTATTTCCTGTTCTATTGGTAGTAGCCACCCTAATGGATATGCAGTGATAGGTAATGTGCATTTATTTTCTTATAATTAAGTTATAGAATCTTTATCCATATTCTTAATCCAACATTATTTTTAATTATTATTTTTTTTAATTATTATTTTTTTAAGTATAGTTGACACATAGTGTTATATTAGTTTCAGGTATACAACTTTGTGATTTGACAAGTTTATACATTATGCTGTGTTCATCACAAGTGTAGCTACCATCTGCTTCATTACATTGCTATTAAAATATCATTGACTATATTCCTTATGCTGTGCCTTTTATCTCCATGACTTAATTATTCCATAACCAGAGTCCTGTATCTCTCACTCCCTTTCACCCATTTTGCTCAGTCCCTCCACACTGGCAACCATCAGTTTGTTCTCTGTATTTATAGGTCTGATTCTGCTTTTGTTTGTTTATTCTTTTTTTTTCCCCAAGATTCCATTTATGACTGGAATCATGTGGTATTTATCTTTCTCAGTCTGCCTGTTTTACTTATCATTCTATTCTCTAGGTCCATCCCTCTTATTTCAAATGTCATGATTTCATACAGTTTTACAGCTCTGTAATATTCCATTGTGTATATATACCACTTTTTAAAAATCCATTCATTTATTGATGGGTACTTAGGTTGTATCCATGTCTTGGCTATTGGAAATAAGGCTGCATTAAACATAGGGGTGCATATATATATTTGAATCAGTGTTTTCAGTCTCTCTGGGTAAATACCTAGTGCAGAATTACTGGATCATATGGTATTTCTATTTTTAATTTCTTGAGGAATATCCATACTGTTTTCTACAGTGGTTGTACCAATTTACAATCCCACCAATGGTATGTGAGGATTCCTTTTTCTCCACATCTTCACCAACACTTGATATTTCTTGTCTTCTTGATTGTAGCCATTCTTGCAGGTGTGAGGTGATATTGCATTGTGGTTTTGATTTGCATTTCCCTGATAATGAGGGATGTTGAGGATCTATTCATGTGTCAGTTGGCCATCTGTATTTTCTTCTTTGGAAAAATGTGTTTTCAGGTCCTCTGCACATTTTTTAAATTGCATTGTGTTTTTTTTTTTTATATTGAGCTGTATAAGTTCTTTATATATTTTGGGTATTAACTCGTTATCATATACATAATTTGCAGATACCTTCTCCTATTCAGTAAGTTGTTTCTTGTTGTGTTGATGGTTTCCTTTGATGTGCAGAAGTTTAACATTTCAGCTTTTATATTTAGGTCTATGATATTATGTGTTTGAGGTATTTATTACCTTTAACAATAATGTATTTATATTAAAGATTTTGTAATTAAAATTATTTTCCAACATTATTGAGTTAAAATTCACAAAAGAGGTTTAAAGTATACAGTGTAATGATTTGATATACATATACATTATGAACTATTTACCATCATCACTTCACAGTTATCTTTTTTTGTAAGTCTGGTGAGAATGCTTAAGATCTACTCATTTAGCAAATTTCGCATATACAATATAGTAATATTAATGATAGTGAAAGTGATACAATATAATATTTGCTTTTTTCTTTCTGGTTTATTTCACTTAACATTATATGCCCCAGATTCATCTATGTTATTGTGAATGGCAAGATTTCCTGTTTTGTTTTGTTTTGTTTTTAATGGCTGAACGATATTCTGTTATATTTATGCATGATATTTTCTTTATCCGTTAATCTGATGATGG
Organism: Procyon lotor; assembly: GCA_028646535.1. NCBI lineage: Eukaryota > Metazoa > Chordata > Mammalia > Carnivora > Procyonidae > Procyon > Procyon lotor. Next base: position 30,024,963 of record CM053605.1, read on the forward strand.
ACACAAATGACATGATCTCATTTAGCAAAAATCCTAATGACTCCACCAAAAATCTCCAGAATTAATAAATGAATAGAGGGAGCTCAGGAAGATGGTGGAATAGAAAGATACTAAGCTCATGGCATCCCATGTTTACAACTAGATATCACTCAAATATGTGTAAATTTTCTGGAGAGTGATCTAAAGACTGACAGAACAAACTCCACAACTAAATGTAGAGAAGCAGCTGCATATGAGTAGTTAGAAAGGCTGGAAATGTGGTTGGGAGCTGTGTGCAGGAGGGAGGGAGCTGCTGGTGAGTAGAAGGGAAAGAAATAGTCCCTTACACCAAGGAGTCCATGTGAGGAAGGTGAATTCTCACAATGTCTGGCTTTCAGAATGAGAGGGGATGAATTCTGAGTTTGTATAACCAGTGGGACTTGGAGCTTTAAAAGTCAGCTGGCTCAGCACTGGGTGAGTGGGGAGGGTGAGTGATAGCTGGGTCTGTACCTTTAAAGAGACAGTAGCCTGTAGAGAGGCAACATAGAAGCCATAGTTCCTACAACTCCTGTGGCAAATAGGAGGAAAATCTGTATATACATTTTGGAGCATGTTGGGGACTTCTCTGGAAACAAAAAAGCTGACAGGTGCCATTTTCCTCTCCTGTTCCCCAATATAAGCACAGGGCCATCTGTAGGAGACAGCCCTGTACAGACACTTGATACCTGAACTTTTAGTTGTGTGCCCTGCCCATGCATTCTCTTAAGGACTTGCCCACTCTAGGCCTGCTGGCCTTGGCCCTGGGCTCAGTGTAAACTTTGTTAATGACATTTATTCCATCATGCCATGTGTGCACCCTGTCCAACTGCCACATGCAGAGATACTACATGCCTCTAGCTACAATGTTTTAAGGATCTGGCCCAGGGCTAGCAGCTCATCACAAATTTTGCTAGCACTGTTACCCCATCCCTGAGCCACCCTGGGGCCACACCTTCTCAGAGCTAGCCTGCCTGGTTCTCACTAATACCACAGAGAGCAAGCATAGCCCACAATAGGCATAGAGTGCAGATGTCTGAATTGAAAGAAAAAGTGACTCAGACACAACACAAGCAACACACATAGTAGACTCCCCTGAAGTGCCATATTCTGGTGAGCAGGGGACAATGCACTGGAGGGCACTATAGGACCTCTTTTTTTGTATAGCCATTCATATAGCTGACTTTCCTAACATGGAGTATTAGACAAAATGAGGAGATAGAGGAATATGTCCCAAATGAAAGAACAGGACAAAATCACAGCAGGATATCTAAGTGACATAGAAGTAAGTAATATGCCTGATAAAGAATTTAAGGAATATAAAGATACTTACTGGACCTCAGGAAAGGGTAGAGGACATCAATGAGGTCTTAGAGAAAGAGATAAGAAATAACTTAGAGATAAAGAACTCAATAAGTAAAATTAAAAATATAATAGGTGGAATAAATAGTCAGCTACAGGAAGTAGAGGAATATAAAAGTGACCCTGGACGATAGAGTAATGGAAGGGAATCAAGCTTAACAAGTGAGAGACAAACAAATACTCTATATTTAGAATAGACTTTAGAGAACTCAGTGACACCATCAAGAGTAATGACATTCCCATTATATGGATCCCAAAAAGAGAAAAAAGGGGAGAAGGACAGAAAATGTATTTGAAGCAATCATAGCTGAAAACTTTGTGAATCTGGGGAAGGAAACAGATATCCAGGTTCAGGAGGCACAGAGATCTCCTAACAATTCACCTCAAGGAGGTCCATATTAATATACACAGTAATTAAAATGGCAGAAAATAATGATAAAGAATTTTACAAGTTCAAAGAGAAAAGAAAACAGTTATATGCAAAGGAATCCCCATAAGACTATCAGATGATTTTTCAGTAGAAACTTTGCAGGCCAGAAGAGAGTAGCACAATATATTCAAAATGCTGATAAGGGAAAAATCTGTACCCGAGGATACTCTATCCAGCAAGGCTATCATTCAGCGTGGAAGGAGAGATAAAGAGTTTCACAGACAAACTAAAATTTAAAGAATTCATTACCAACTAAACCAACCCTATAAGAAATATTAAGGGATACTCTGAGTGGAAAACAACCATGAATAAAGGTAAGAACAATAAGATGCACAAAGGAAAGAAAAAAGTTGCAAAAAATCCACCAAGAGAAGCACAAAATAAAATGATGTAAAATATGATATCAAATACCTGAAACACGGAAAGGAGAGTAAAGAATGAGTCCAGAATTAAGTGAACATCAGTTTAATATAAGCTTTTAGATGCAGATGTTATGTATAATCCTAATGGCAACCACAGATCAAAATACAATAATGGGGAGAAAATAAAGAGTAAGAAATCCAAGTATTTAACTAAAGAAAGCCAACTAGTCATGAGAGAGGAGAGTAAGAGAAGAAAGGAACAGGGAGGAAATACCAAAAACCCCATAAAACAAGGGAAAAATTGGAATAAATACCTGTCAACAATTACTTTGTAAATGGGCTAAACAATTAAAAGATGTAAGGTGACAGAATGGATTAAAAAACAAAACCAAAAAACCCCAAGACCCTTGTATATGCTGCCTTCTGGAGACTCATTTCAGACCTACTGACATTGCTGACTGAAAGTGAGAGAGTGGAGAGACATTTATCATGCAAATGGAAGTGAAAAGAAAGCCAGAGTAGCAATACCTACATTGGACAAAATAGATTTTAAAACAAAGACTGTAACAAGAGACAAAGAAGCGCACGTCTATGTAAATGGCACAATCCAACAAGAAGATATAATTGTAAGTATTTATGCATCCAGCATGGGAGCACCCAGATACATAAAGCAGTTAATAACAAACATGAAAGAAATAATCGATTGGAATAAAATAATAGTAGGGGACTTTTAACACTCCACTTACATCAATGGACAGATCATTCAAACAGAAAATCAACAAGGAAACTGGCTTTGAATGACACATTGGACCAGATGGTTTTAAAAGATATATTCAGAATATTCCATCCTGAGACAGTAGAATACACATTCTTTTGACGTGCATATGGAACATTCTCCAGAACAGATCATATATTAGGCCACAAAACAAGTCTCAAATACTCAAAAAGATAACAGTCATACCATGCATCTTTTCTTACCATGATGCTATGGAACTAGAAATCAACCATAAGAAAAAACCTGGAAGGCACACAAATACATGGAAGCTACATAACATGCTACTAAACAATGGATAAGTCAACCAAGAAATCAGACAAAATCCAAAAATACATGGAGTCAAATGAAAATGAAAACACAAAGGTTCAGAATCTTTGGGATATAGCAAAAAATGTTTTGAGAGGGAAGTTTATAGCAATACAGGCCTGTGTTAAGAAGCAAGAAAAATCCCAAATAAACAACCTGACCTTACATCTAAAGGAACTAGATAAGAACAATAAACAAAATGTGAAGTCAGCAGAAGGAAGAAAGTAATAAAGATTAGAGCAGAAATAAACAAGGAGCTGGTTCTTTGAAAAGATCAACAAAGTTGATTAAACTTTAGCCGGACTCATCAAAAGAGGGAGAATGAGAGAGAGGATGCAAATAAATAAAAGAAAAAATGAAAAGGGAGAAATAGCAACTGACATCATAAAAAGACAAAAGCGTAAAAGAGAATATTATGAAAAATTATATGCCACAAATTGGAGAAGAACTATCCAGAAGAAATGGATAAATTCCTAGAAATATAACCTCCCAAAATTGAATCAGGAAGAAATAGAAAGTTTAGCACACCAGTTACCAGCAATGGAATTGGATGAGTGATCAAAAAATTCAGCAAACAAAAGTCCAGGGCCAGATGGCTTCACAGGTGAATTCTACCAAATATTTAAAGAGTTGATACCTGTTCTTCTCCAAATATTCCAAAAAATAGAAGAGGAAGGAAAACATCTTAATTCATTCAATGAAGCCAGCATTACCCTGATACCAAAACCAAATAAAGAGACTATGTGTTGTAATGAACACTGGTTGTTACATGCAAATAATGAACCATTGAACACTACATCAAAAACTAATGATGTGCTATGTGGTGACTAACAACACAATAAAAGGAAGAGACTACAAGAAGAACTACAGGCCAATATTTCTGACAAACATAGGTGCAAAAATTATCAACAAAATATTAGGAAACCAAATTCAATAATATATTAAAACATTCATCACAATCAAGTGGGGTTAATCCCTCAGATGAAAGGGTTGTTCAGTATTTTCAGGTCATTCAGTGTGATACAACAAATCAGTAAAGGAAGGGATGAAAACCATATAATCATTTCAATAGATGCAGAGAAAGCATTTGAGGAAGTAAAACACCCATCCATGATAGAAACTCTCAACAATGTAGGATTAGAGGAAATTATATCTCAACCTAATAAAGGTCATGAAAAACCAACTGCTAACATCATACATAATGGTGAAAGACTGAGAGTATGTCCCCTAAGGTCAGGAACAAGACAGGGATGTCCACTTTCATCACTGTGATTTCATATAGTACTGGGATTTCTATCCACCAGTCAGACAAAAAGAATGAAAAAAGCCATTCAAGTGTTGGTAAGAAAGAAGTAAAGCTTCCACTATTTGCAGAAGATGTAATTTTGTATGTAAAGAACCCTAAAGACTCTGCTAAAGAAACTACTAGAACTGGTAAGTGAATTCATGCTGCAGAATACAAAATCAATATATAGAAACCCATGGCATTTTTATATACTAACAATGAAGTAGCTGAAAGAGAAATTAAGAAAGCAATGCCATTTATGATTGTAGAAAAGATAATAAAATACTGGTGAATAGGGGCACCTGGGTGGCTCAGTTTGTTGGGTGACTGCCTTGGGTTCAGGTCATGATTCCGGGAGGATCGAGTCCCACATTGGACTCCTTGCTCGGTGGGGAGTCAGCTTCTCCCTCTGACCCTCTCTGCTCTCGTGCTCTCTCTCACATATACTCTTTCTCTCTCTGAAATAAAGAAATAAAATCTTTAAAAAAATTAAAATAAAATAAAATAAAATAAAATAAAATAAAATAAAATAAAATAAAATAAAATAAAAAAAATACTGGTGAATAAACCAAACCAAGAAGGTGAAAGAACCTGTACTCTGAAAATGATAAAATACTAATGAATGATATTGAGGATGACACAAATAGGTGGAAAGATATATCATGATCATAGATTAGAAGAACAAATATTAGAATGTCCATACTACCCAAAGCAATCTATAGATTTAATGCAATCCCTATCAAAATACAAACAACATCTTTCACAGAAGTAATACAGTCCTAGAATTTGTATGGAACCAGTGAAGACCCCGAGTAGCCAAAATTTTCTTGAAAAAGAAAAGCAAAGCTGGAGATATCGCAAGTCCAGATTTCAAGTTACACTACAGAGTTGTAATAATCCAAACAGTATTGTATTGGCATAAAAATAGACATATAGGTCAATGAAATAGAAAGTCTGGCAATAAAGCTATATACTTACATTTGGTCAGTTAATCTTTGACAAAATGGCAGAAGATACTTGCAGATAGTGTATCTGATAAAAGGTTAGTATCCAAAAGATACAAAGAACTTATAAAACCCAACACCTGAAAAACAAATAATCCAATTAAAAAATGGGCACATGACTTGAACAGGTCTTTCTCCAAAAGAAGAAATATAGAAGGCCAACAGACACATGAAAAGATGCTTAACATTATTCATTATCAGGGAAGTACAAATCAAAACTGGAATGAAGTATCACCTCATACCTGTCAGAATGGCTAAAATCAACAAGACAAGAAAGAGCAAGTGTTGGCAAGGATGTGAAGGAAGAGGAACACTTACTTACGCACTGTTGGTGGGAGTGCAGACTGGTGCAGTCACTGTGGAAAAGAGTATGGAGGTTCCTAAAAAAGTTAAAAATGGAACTACCCTATGATAATCATACTGCTGCGTATTTACCTCAAAAACATGTCTAGTATTGTTGAATCACTATAATGTACACCTGAAATTAGTATAATACTATTATGTTAACTATACTGGAATTTTAAAAAAATTAATAAAAGAAAAAATGAATTAGTACAAGAAAATAATTTGTAGAGTACAAAATCAACATGAAAATCAGTTACATTTTCATACATCAACAACAAACTATCTGAAAGAGAAATTTATCAGTTCCATTTGCAGTAACATCATAGTGAACAAAACAGGAAAAAAAAACTTAGTGAAGAAAGTGAAAGACCTGCATACAGAGAAGATAAAAAAAAAAAAAATGAAGACACCAGTTAATGGAAAGATACCCAGTGTTCTTGTGTTAGAAGAATTGGTATTGTTAAAATGTCCATACTATGTAAGCTGTCCACAGAGTTAATGTAGTTCTATTAATATTTCCATGGTGTTTTTTTATAGAAACAGGAAAAAAATCTTAAAATTGTATGAAACCACAAAAGACCTTAATAGCCAAAGCAATCTTGAGAAAGAAAATAAAGCCGGCGACACTGTACTTCTTATTTTATACTATATTACAATCTAATAGTAATCAAAACAGTATGGTGCTGGCATAAAAATAGACACATAGACCAGTGAAATAGAATAGAAAGCCCAGAAATAAAGGCATGCACATATGATCAATCTTTGACAAGGACCCGGAAACACAATGGGAAAGGACAGTCTCTTCATAAATGATGTTCAGGAAACTGAGTATTCATGTGAAAAGAAGGAAACTGGATCCCTATCTTACACTGAGCCCAAAAGTCAACTTAAAATGGGTTAAATACTTGAATGTAAGACCTAAAACCTTAATAGTCTCTGAAGAAAACAGGGGATAGGCTCCTTGACATTGATTTTGGCAATTTTTTTTTTTTTTAAGATACAGAACCAAATGCAAAGGCAACAAAAGCAAAAATAAACAAGTGGGACTTCATCAAACTAAAAAGCTTATGCACAGTAAAGGAGATATTAAAAAAATGAAAAGACAAAATATGAAATGGGAGAAAATATTTGCAAACCATATATGATAAGAGGCTAGTATGTAAACTATACAAGGAACTCCTATAACTCTAGTGGGCAAAAAACCTGAATAGACATTTCTCCAAAGATGCTATACAAATGACCAGTAGGTACATGAAAAGGCATTCAACATCAGTAGTCATCAGGGAAATTCAAATCAAAACCATAATGACCTATCACCTCATACCTA
>CM053605.1:30032673-30071891 GCA_028646535.1 Procyon lotor
GACTTATTTCGCTTAGCATAATACCCTCCAGTTCCATCCATGTCGTTGCAAATGGCCAGATTTCGTTTCTCTTGATGGCTGCATAGTATTCCATTGTATATATATACCACATCTTCTTTATCCATTCATCTGTTGATGGGCATCTAGGGTCTTTCCATAGTTTGGCTATTGTGGACATTGCTGCTATAAACATTCGGGTCCTAAGCACCTTTCTTAAAAATCATTTGCCAGTATAATGGTGGGTCTATTTCAGGACTGTTTTGTTCTATTAATCTATATGTCTGTCTGTATGCAAATACTGCTCTGAACTCATGATTATGTAGATTTGTAATGTGTTCAAATCAGTTAGTGCAAATTGTCTAACTTTGATCCTTTACAAAATTTTGTGTATTTTTATTTTTGCTTTCTTCTATAAATTTTAATTTTTTAAATAATTTTTATTACATTAATCACTATACAGTACATCATTAGTTTTTGATGTAGTGTTCTATGATTCATTGTTAGTGTATAACACCCAGTGTTGCATGCAATATGTGCCCTCCTTAATACCCATTACCGGTCTCCCCCATCCCCCCCCTCCCCTCCCCTCTAAAGCTCTCAATTTGATTCCCAGAGTCCATAATCTGCCATAATTCTTCTCCCCCTCTTAATCCCCCCTCTTGATTTTCCCCTTCCTTCTCCTAATGTCCTCCATGCTATTTTTTATGTTCCGCAAATAAGTGAAACCATTTAATTGACTTTCTCTGTTTGACTTACTTCACTTAGCATAATCTCCTCCAGTTCCATCATGTTGATGCAAATGTTGGGTATTCATCCTTTCTGATGGCTGAGTAATATTCCATTTTCTGTAAATTTTCTGTAAACCAATTTCTACCAAAAAGCCTGGTGATGTTTTATTTTAGTTTTAATTGTGAGATAATTTTACAGTTACAGAAACATTGTAAAAATAGTATAGAGGTTCCCATGTGCTTTTCATCCAGATTCTCATCCCATTATGTTAACATTTTACATTACCATAGAACAATTATTAAAACTAAAAGTTCTAACCTGGACATAACAGGATCAACTAAATTATAGAGCACATCTGGATTTCACCTGTGTTTCTACTAATGTGCATGTTTTATTTCAGGATGCAGTCCTGAATCCTATGTTGTATTTAGTTGTTAAATCTCTTTAGTTTTTTGACTTGTGACAGTTCTCAATCTTTCTTGTCTTTCACAGACTTGATGCTTTTGAAGTGTACAGTCAATTATTTTGTTGGTTGACTGGATTTGCCTATTTTATTACAGTAAGAATAGGGTTATGATTATTAAAAAAGATATTACAGAGGTGCTATGTCCTTCTTAGTGCATGATATCAGAACATACTTAATAGTATGTTAACATGGTAGTATGATGTTAACTTTAGTTACTTGGTTACGATTCCATCTTCCAAGATTCTCTACTTTAAAATTCCATTTTCCCCTTTGTAATTAGTAAATACTGTGGACAGATACTTTGAGATCATGCACATTTTAGGGCACTAAAATATTCTATACTATGTAATGATGGATACGTGTCATTATGCATTTGTTCAAACTCATAGACTATACAACACCAAGAATGAACCATAATGTGTATTATGGACTTTCAGTGATTATGATTTGACATGAAGGTTCTTAACTTGTAACAAATGTTCCACTCTGGTGGGTATGTTGATAATGAGCACAGCTGTGCATATGTAATGATAATAGGTATTGGGAAATCTGTACTTGTTCTCAATTTTGGTATGAACCTAAACCTTTTCTACAAAATTAAATCTTTAAAAAAAAGTAGGCAGACCTTGCTTTGTATATATTTCCTGCATTAATTATAACTACAGTGTACTAATGGTGATTTTCTATTTCAATCAGTCTTTTATCAATTGGAATATTTCTGTGAGGAAAAGTCCCTTCTCCCTCATTTGTTTACTAAATTATTTAAATTATTATAGTATTTATGTTGTTTGCTCAAATTGTTCCCGTGTAGCTATGGGAAACTAATGTTGGCCACTGTGCACTTCATATGCTCCAGCATTTTTTTAAGCTCCTCTTTACTTTTGTTACTACTAGATATTTCAGACATATTTTTAAATTTGCCTTCTCAAGTCTCAGAATCACCTGGTTATTCAGGGATCTCTGGTTCACTTTATGGAGGAAGTAAGATCTGCATTCTATTCATGCTTACTGCTATTTATGTCTTTGATATTAGTTCTTCAGTGATTAGAGTTAAGAATATATGTGTGTGTGTGTGTGTGTATAATATATATATGCATAATAGCCCACATATATACACCTCTGTGATTATTTCTGTATCCATCTGTGTGTGTGTGTGTAGACATTTAAATCATGAGATGATGTTGATAGCATCTATCCTTAGTAGGTACTCAGAAGCCCAATTTAGATATTATTATGATGGTATATGGAGTTATGAATATAGAGTTGGGAAGATATGTAAATGAGGTCATATAAGCTGAATGGGGACAACACTGGATTTATGCTCTTTTTTTTTTTTTTTTAAAGATTTTATTTATTTGACAGAGAGAAACACAGCGAGAGAGGGAACACAAGCAGAGGGAATGGGAGCAGGAGAAGCAGGCTCCCCGCTGAGCAGAGAGCCCGATGCGGGGCTCGATCCCAGGACTCTGGGATCATGACCTGGGCGGAAGGCAGACGCTTAACGACTGAGCCACCCAGGCGCCCCTGGATTTATGCTCTTGACCAGAAAGTAGTCTTTTTTGATAAATATCAGTGCATCCTGAAGAGCAATGCATGTACTTGTAGATTTTGGAGGAGTGTTCTATTAGAAAAGTTGGTTTTTAGTTTTCTTACTTATCCTTACTGGGTTATCATATTTTTGTTGCCCAATTACAGAGAGAATAGTGTTGAACTTTCCAACTGTAATTGTACATTTGCTGATTTCTTCTAGAAATTAGGTTTTTTTATTTATAAAGTTTGAAGTTCTGTTACTGAATTTAAACACATTTGGGATTTCTGTGTATTCAAGTTTGAAGTTCTGTTACTGAATTTAAACACATTTGGGATTTCTATGTATTCATGATGAATTGATCCTTTTTCCTTGATAGAATATCATGTATTATCCCCAATAACAGTCTTTGTTCTGAAGTCTAATCTGTCAGATTTATTTTATAAAAATTACTGTTAGTATTTAGATGGTACAATTTAATCCTTCCTTTGACTTTATCAGAATTTTTATACAAGGTTGGTTTCTTGGACACAGTACATATTTAGGTATTGCCATGACCTTTTAATTAGAATGCTTAAATTATTTACATATAACTATTGATGTGCTTAGATTTCTGTCATATAGCTTCTTTCTTTTTCTGTGCTTTCTTTTGGATTAAATGCATATATATCTTTTTAAAAATTTTATTTTAACTCCGTTAGTAAACGTATAATGTGTTACTGATTTCAGAGGTACAGTTCTGTGATTCATCAGCCTTATACAATACCCAGTATTCATTACATCACATGCCTTCCTTAATGTCCATCACCCAGTTACCCCATCCCTCCCACCCTCCTCACCTCTAGCAACTCTCAGTTTGTTTCCTATGATGAAGAGTCTCGTGGTTTGTCTTTCTCTCTGGTTTCATCTTGTTTTATTTTTTCCTCTTTCCCTGTGGTCTTTTGTTCTGTTTCTTTAATTTCACATATCAGTGAGATAATAGGATAATTATCTTTCTCTGATAGACTTATTTTGTTTAGCATAATACCCTCTAGTTCCATCCACATCGTTGCAAATGATGGCTGAATAATATTCCATTGTATATATATACCACATGTTCTTTTTTTTAAATTTTTTAAAAAAGATTTTATTTATTTATTTATTTATTTGACACAGAGAGAGAGAGAGAGAGATCACAAGTGGCCGGAGAGGCAGACAGAGAGAGAGGGGGAAGCAGGCTCCCTATTGAGCAGAGAGCCCGATGCGGGGCTTGATCCCAGGACCCTGAGATCATGACCTGAGCCAAAGGCAGAGGCTTTAACCCACTGAGCCACCCAGGTGATCCCATACCACATGTTATTTATCTATTCATCTGTTGATGGATATCAGGGTTCTTTCCATAGTTTGGCTAATGTAGATCTTGCTGCTCTAAGTATTAGTGTGCAAGTGCCCCCTTGGATCACTACATCTGTATCTTTGGGGTATATACCCAGTAGTGCAATTGCTGGGTCATAAGTTAACACCATTTTCAACTTTTCAAGGAACCTCCATACTGTTTTCCAGAGTGGCTGCACCAGCTTGCAGTCTCACCAACAGTACAGGAGAGTTCCCCTTTCTCCACGTCCTCGCCAACATCTGTCATTTCCCAACTTAATTTTAGCCATTCTGACTGTTTTATTTATAAAATCTCTCATTGAGGTTTTTATTTGTATTTACCTGATGCCAAGTGATGTTGAGCACTTTCTCATGTGTCTGTTGGCCATTTGGATATCTTCTTTGCAGAAATGTCTGTTCGAGTCTTCTGCCCATTTCTTGATTGGATTATTATTTGCGTGTTGAGTTTGATAAGTTCTTTATAGAATTTCGATACCAGTCCTTTATCTGATATTTCATTTTTGAATATCTTCTCCCATTCTGTCAGTTGTCTTTTGGTTTTGTTGACTGTTTCCTTTGCTGTGCAAAAGCTTTTGATCTTGATGAAGTCTCAATAGTTCATTTTGCCCTTGCTTCCCTTGCCTTTGGAGATGTTTCTGGGAAGAAGTTGCTGTGGCTGAGGTCAAAGAGGTTGCTGCCTATGTTCTCAAGGGTTTTTATGGATTCTTGTCTCACATTAAGGTCTTTCACCCATTTTGAGTCTGTTTTTGTGTGTGATGTAAAGAAATGGTCCAGTTTCATTCTTCTGTACATGGCTGTCCAGTTCTCCCAAACACCATTTGCTGAAGAGACTATTTTTTTTCCATTCGACATTCTTTCCTGCTTTGTCAAAGATTAGTTAACCATAGAGTTGAGGGTACATTTCTGGGCTCTGTATTCTGTTCCATTGATCTATGTGTCTGTTTTTGTGGCATTATCATACTGTCTTAATGATTATAGCTTTGTAATAGAGCTTGAAGTCCGTCATTGTGATGCCACCAGCTTTGGTTTTCTTTTTTAACATTCCTCTGGGTATTCGGAGTCTTTTCTGGTTCCATGCAAATTTTAGGATTATTTGTTCCATTTCTTTGAAAAAAAAGTGGTTGGTATTTTGATAGGGATTGCATTGAATATGTAGATTGCTCAAGGTAGCATAGACATTTTCACAATATTTGTTCTTCCAATCCGTAAGCATGGAACGTTTTTCCATTTCTTTGTGTCTTCCTCAATTTCTTTCATGAGTATTCTGTAGTTTTCTGAGTACCGATCGTCTCTTTGGTTAGCTTTATTCAAAGGTATCTTATCATTTTGGGTGCAGTTGTAAATGGGATTGACTCCTTAATTTCTCTTTCTTCTGTCTTGTGTATAGAAATGCAACTGATTTCTGTGCATTGATTTTATATCTTGCCACTTGACTGAATTCTTATATGAGTTCTAGCAGTTTTGGGTGGAGTCTTTGAGTTTTCCACATAAAGTATCATATCATATGCAAAGAGTGAGAGTTTGACTTCTTTGCCAATTCAGATGGCTTTTATTTCTTCTTGATTGCTGAGGCAAGAACCTCTAATACTATGTTGAATAGCAGTGGACAGTGGACAGCCCTGCTGTGTTCCTGACTTGGGGAGAAGCTCTCAATTTTTCCCCATTGAGAATGATATTTGCTGTGGGTTTTTCATACATGGCTTTTATGATATTGAGGTATGTACCTTTATCCTTACACTGTGATGAGTTTTAATCAAGAAAGGATGATCTACATTTTCAAATACTTTTTCTGCAACTTTTGAGAGTATCGTATGATTCTTGTCCTTTCTTTGATTAATATAGTGTATAACATAGATTGATTTGTGGATGTAGAACCAACCTTATAGTCCAGGAATAAATCCCACTTGATGGTGGTGAATAATGCTTTTAATCTGCTGTTGAATCCTATTGGCTAGTATTTTGCTGAGGATATTTTCATCCATGTTCATCAGGAATATTGGTCTGTAAATATTCCTCCTTAAATAGACCTCCTTTTTGATGAGGTCTTTGGTTTTGGGATCAATGTAATTCTGGCCTCATAAAGTGAGTTTGGAAGTTTTTCTTCAATTTTTGTTTTTTGGAATAGTTTCAGGAGAATAGGTATTAATTCTAAATGTTTGGTAGAATTCCCCTGTGAAGTCATCTGGGCTCTTGTTTGTTAGGAGATTTTTAATTACTGCTTCAGTCTCCTTGCTGGTTGTGGGTCTCTTCAGGTTTTCTGTTTCTTCTTGGTTCAGTTTTGGTAGTTTATATGTCTTTAGGAATGTATCCATTTCTTCCAGATTGTCTAATTTGTTGGCATATAGTGGCTCATAATATGTTCTTGTAATTGTTTGTATTTTTTTGGTGTTGCTTGTTATCTCTCCTCTTTCATTCATGATTTTATTAATTTGGGACCTTTCTCTTCTCTTTTTGTAAGTTTGGCAAGGTTTTATCATTATTATTAATTCTTTCAAAGAACCAGCTCCTGGTTTTGTTTTGTTGATCTGTTCTCCTGTTCTTTTGGTTTCTATTTCATTGATTTCTCTCTGATCTTATTTCTCTTCTCCTGTTGAGTTTAGGCTTTATTTGCTGTTCTTTCTCCAGCTCCTTTAGGTGTAGCATTAGGTTGTGTGTTTGAGAACTTTCTTGTTTCCTGAGAAAGGCTTGTTTTGCTATATACTTTTCCTTTTAGGATTTCCTTAGCTGCATCCCAAAGATTTTGAAGAGTTGTCTTTGCATTTTGACTTGTTTCCATGAGTTTAAAATATTTTTTAATTTCCTGGTTGATCCATTCATTCTTTACAAGATGCTCTTTAGCCTCTATGTAGTTGAGTTCTTTCCAACTTTCCTCTTGTGCTTGAGGTTCAGTTTCAAAGTATTGTGGTTCAAAAATATGCAGGAAATGAACCCAGTCTTTTGGGACCAGTTGAGACCTGATTTGTAACCCAGAATGTGATCTATTCTGGAGAATGTTCCATGTGCACAAGAGAAGAATATGTATTCTTTTGCTTTGGGATAGGTTATTCTGAATATATCTGTGAAGTCCATCTGGTCCAGTGTGCCATTTAAAACCTTTATTTCCTTGTTGATCTTTTGGTTTGATGATCTGTCCATTTCAGTGAGGGGTAGTATTAAAGTTCCCTACAATTACTTTATTATTGTCAATGTGTTTCTTTGATTTTGTTGTTAACTTATTTAATTGGCTGCTCCCATGTTGTAGATCTTCTTGTTGGACAGTCCCTTTAAGTATGATATAGTGTCCTTCCTCATCTTCTATTACATTCTTTGGTTTAAAATCTAATTTGTGTGATACAAGGATTGGCATCCCAGCTTTCTTTTGATGTCTATTAGCATGGTAAATGGTTTTCCACCCCCTCAGTTTAAATCTGAAGGTGTCTTTGGGTCTAAAATGAGTCTCTTGAAGACAGCATATCGATGAGTTTTGTTTTTTAAGTCAATCTGATACCCTGTGTCTTTTGATTGTGGCATTTAGCCCACTGGAATTCAGGGTAACTATTGACAGCTATGAATTTAGTGTCATTGTATTACCTGTAAGGTGACTATTACTGTATATTGTCTCTGTTCCTTCCTGGTCTATGTTACTTTTCACCTCTTTCTTTGCTTAGAAGAACCCTTTCAATATTTCTTGTAGGCCTGGTTTAGTGATCCCAAATTCTTTGTTTCTATTTGTCCGGGAAGCTTTTTACCTTTCCTTCTATTATTAATGGAAGCCTAGCTGGATATAGTATTCTTGGCTGCATATTTTTCTCATTTAGTGCTCTGAATATGTCATGCTAGTCCTTTCTGGCCTGCCAGGTCTCTGTGGATAGTCTGCTGCCAATTTAATATTTCTGCTATTGTAGGTTACAGATGTCTTATCGTGAGCTATTTTCAGGATTTTCTCTTTGTCTCTGAGACTTGTAAGTTTTACTAGTAGATGTTGGGGTGTTGACCTATTTTTATTGATTTTGAGGTGGGTTCTCTGTGCTTCCTGGATATTGGTGCCTGTTTCTCTCCCCAAATTAGGGAAGTTCTCTGCTAAAATATGCTCCAATATACCTTCTGCCTCCCCCCCTCCTTCTTCTTCTTCTGGGATCCCAATTATTCTAAAATGTTTCATTTTATGGTATCACTTATCTCTCAAATTTCCCCCTCATAATCCAATAGTTATTTAACTCTCTTTTTGTCAGCTTCTTTATTTTTCATCATTTGGTCTTCTGTATCACTAATCTGTCTTCTGGCTTATTTATCCTAGCAGTTAGAGCCTCCCTTTTTTTTTTTTTTCAAGATTTTATTTATTTATTTGACAGAGAGAGATCACAAGTAGGCAGAGATACAGGCAGAGAGAGGTGGGGGTGCAGTCTCCCTGCTGAGCAGAGAGCCCGATGAGGGGCTTAATCCCAGGACCCTGAGATCATGACCTGAGCCGAAGGCAGAGGCTTTAACCCACTGAGCCATTCAGGTGCCCCTAGAGCCTCCATTTTTGATTATACCTCATTAATAGCCTTTTTGATTTTGATTTGGTTAGATTTTATTTCCCCAGAAAGGGATTCTCTAGTATCTTTTATGCTTTCTCAAGCCCATCCCTTATCTTTATAATCGTCATTCTGAACTCCAGTTCCAACGCCTTACTAATGTCCATGTTGATTAGCTCCCCAGCAGTCGGTATTGCCTCTTGTTCTTTTTTTGGGGGGGGGTGAATTTTTCCATTTTGTCATTGTCATTTTGTTTGGAGAAGAATAGATGAACAAGAGAATAATATGTTACAGGGGGACACAGAAAATTATGCACTAAATAAATCAGAAGAGACCCAAAACTGAGGCTGAGAGTGGGGAAGAAGAAAAAGAAAAAGGAAGAAGAAGAAGAAGAATATGATCAGGCTGGTGAATAGACGCACACAGTAGATTTTGGAAGTATTTTGGTCTGTTAGAATAAACTGCTTCCCAAAATTTTAAAGGAAGAAAAGCTTACATATATACAAAAATAAGGTTAAATACAATGAAAGGATGAAATATGACTGTAAAGATGAAAATTAAAAAAGATTTATAAAAGGGATTGATAAGATAGGGTGATTGAAAAAAAGAAAGAAGAAAAATTTAAAAAAAAAAAAGGGGAGAGAATGCGATCAGACAGGTGAGTAGAAGAAAGCCATGCACTAGGTTTAGGATATATTTTTGTCTGTTAGAAGAATCTGCATCGAAAAGTTTTAAGAAAGGGAACACTTTATATATAAAAACTTTATATATAGAGAGAAAGTTTTTCTTTTGTGTGTGTGTGTATGTATGTGTATATATAAAAAAAGTTTAAATCCAGTGAAGGGATAGAGTATGAGTGTAAAAATGAAAATTGAAAATGATTTTTAAAAAGGAATTTTTAAGAAGTTGGTTGAAAAAGGAAAAAAGAGAAATAGTAAAAGAAAAAAATAAAGAAAACTAAAAAAGTTAACTTTAAAGACTAAAGAGTCATGGAAAAAAAGCCTTGAATTCTGTGTGCTATATTCCCCTATCACTGGAGCTTTGCTGTTCTCACTGATTGGTAAACTTGGTCTTGGCTGGATGTTCTTGTTGATCTTCTTCTGGGGGAGGATCCTGTTACAGTGATTCTCAAATGTCTTTGCCTGAGGCAGAATTGCACCCCCCTTGCCAGGGGCCAGGCTAAGTAATCTGCTCAGGTTTGCTCTCGGTCACTTTTGTTCCCTGAAAGCTTTCCAAATAGCTTTGTAGGACGAGAATGAAAATGGCAGCCTTCCAATCTCTGGTCCTGGAGAAGGTGAGAGCTTAGGGCCCCAGTCCTCATTGTGCCCTCAGAGAAAAGCAGTCAATCACTCCTGTCACCCTGGTCTCCAGCCATACTCTGTGCTCACCTGGCCTATGCCCGAGTAGAGTGTTTCTATGCTTGGCACATGAGCCTGCTTGGAGTCTCCAAACCCATCAGATTCCTGTGGCGGGCTCCCTTGCCATTTCTTCTCGGGGAGGAAGGGGAGTTTCCCCAGATCTGCTGCTTTTTGTGTTCCTACTCAAAGAGTAGTGGCCTGACTTTGCCATAGATCACAATTTATGGCAGACTTGAGCTGAGAGCCCACTCCTCGGGTCTGTCTTTGCACCTGGCTTCCCTGCTCTGGTGCCTGGAAGCTCTGCCACATTCAGGCACCCTTAGTCTTTCTGTGACCCTGAGAGTCCTGAGACCATACTCTCCTAAGCGAGAGTTTCCACCCCTGCTTAGCCACTAGATCGACATCACTTACTGGAGCAAACTTCTAAAAGTTCCAATTTTGTGCTCCTCTGCTCTATCACTTGCCTGTAGTGGGCTGCCAGAGGCTCCCTCCCTCTGTGGTCTGTCTTCCAGTATATTGCCTCAAAATCAGTTCTCCATATGTCCTACCTTCCAGAAAGTGGTTGTTTTTCTGTTCATAGAGTTCTTGCTATTCTTGTCTTCAATCTTCTGTTGAGTTCCTGGGTGTTCAGAATGGTTTGGTAACTATCTTGCTGAATTCCTGAGACCAGATGAAATTTAGGGCTCCTCTGCCATCTGGAGCCCTCCCCTAGACTTTTTTCCATTGGACTTTCTTTCCTGCTTTTTTGAAGTGTAGTTGGCCATAGAATTGAGAGTCCATTTTGGGCTTCTCTATTCTGTTGCATTGATCTACGTATCTGTTTTTGTGCCAGTACCATACTGTCTTGATGATTACAGCTTTGTAATAGGTATTGAAGTCCAGAATTGTGATCCCACCAGTAATGGTTTTCTTTTTCCACATTCCTTTGGCTATTAAGGGTCTTTTTTGGTTCTATACAAATTTTAAGATTATCTGTTCCAGCTGTGTGAAAGAGGTCTATGGTATTTTGATAGGGATTGTATTGAATGTGTAGATTGGTCTAGGTAGCGTAGACATTTTAATAATGTTTTTCTTCCAATCCATGAGCATAGAATGTTTTTCCATTTTTTATGTCTTCCTCAATTTATTTCGTAAGTATTCTATAGTTTTCTGAATTTTTGCATCCATGTTTATCAGGGATATTGGTCTTTAATTCTTTTTCATTGCATCTTTGTTCGGTTTGGGGATCAAGGTCATGTTCGTCTCATAGAAAGAGTTTGGAAGTTTTCCTTCCATTTATATTTTTTTGAAACAGTTTCAGTAGAAGAGGTATTAGTTCTTTAAATGTTTGGTAGAATTCCCCTGGGAAGCCATCTGGCCTGGGGCTTTTGTTTGTTGGGAGATTTTTGATTTCTGCTTCAATTTCCTTGCTGGTTATCAGCCTTTTCAGATTTTCTACATCTTTCTGTTTCAGTCTTGGTAGTTTATAAGTTTCCAGGAATGAATCTATTTCTTTTATATTGCCTAAATTTGTTGGCATATAGTTGCTCATACCTTAATTCCATTTCTGACATCTTACTACTATCCATATCAATTAGCTTTGTGGCAGAGAACATTGCCTCTGTTTCTTTCTTTTGTTATGAATTCCTCCTTTTAGTCTTTTTGAATAGAGAATGATGGGTAAGCTAGTCAGTTGAGTTCCAAAATATCAACTATGAACCAAGCAAAATACACCCTAGACAAATCCAACGTGGTCAGAAACCATGACAGAAAAGCAAACAAAATGAAATTGAAACAGAACAAATAACAAAGAAACGAACAAAAAAAGGCATGGGAAGAAAGTATAATCTTGCAGGTGGACAAAGAAGGGTGATCCACATGTTCCTGATTGTTGGATCCACATGATCCACATTGTTCCAGAATGTTGGTCTGTGTGTTAGAAGACACTACATCCCAAAATTGCAGAGAAAGCAAAATTGGTATATGTATATGTATATAGATAAAATTGAATATAGTGAAAAAAAGTACTAAAATGAAGCATATATCTATAAAATGTAGATGTAAAAAATTAAAGTGGAAAAATGACTTAAAGCATAAGTTGGTAAGGTAAGAATCTAGTTGAAATGGGATAAAGTTAAAAAAAGAAATGAAAAATTTTAGGCTGAAAAATAAATGAGCCATGAGAAAACACCTGGAGCTCAATGTATTCTTTCCCCCTAGTGCTGGAGTTTTACAGTTTTGTGGGATCCATGAAGTTGTTTTCTCCCTGTTCTTCTAGTCTGTCTTCTGGGGAAGGGTCCTTATGTGCTGCTTCTCACATGTCTTTGCCTGGGTGGAGTTGCCTCATCCCTTGTCAGGGGGCTGGTCTCGGTGTAACCTGGTCCTCTGTGTGGCTTTTGTTCCCTGGAGGCTTTCCACACCTCTTTAGGGCATCAGAGTAAAAATGGCCGTACCCAGCTCTCCTGCCCAGAGCTGAAAGATTGTGGTCCCCTCTCTTCAGGAAACCCTCTGGGACAGTTTCCACTTTTATGTATGCCAAATTCCACAGACTCTTGTGGTATGTGCCCAGTATAATCCTCCTGGGGGGAGTCCCAGGGACTGGCAAGTGTCACTGCACTTTGTGTACTTGGGACTGTGAGTGGCTGCAGGCTCATGCACATATCATGCTCCGCTGCTCCCAGGCCACAGCTTGGTGCCTCCCTACTGTCCTTTCCAGGGCTGCTCCCACCCTCAGAGCTGTTGTCATGTCATGGGTGCAGCCATTTTGCCCCTCCCAGGGGATGATAAAGAGCCTGCATATTCCAGTCCTTCTCAGGGTGCTCACCAAAGAGTGGTCATCTGACCAGCCTGGCTCGAGGTATATGACAACAGTTGCTGAGAGTCCCATCTGGAGCTTGCTGACTGTAACCACTTTCTCTGCTCCACTCCTTGGACATTCTACTAGTTCAGACACCTCTCTTAGTTCTGTCTCCTCGGATCCTGAGATCACAGTGACCCACTTAGAATTCCGCCCTTTTCATCCCCTGAGCCCCTTTCAGAAAGGGATGTCTCTCACTGGAGCAGATTTCTAAGGGTTCTGGTTATGTGTTCCTGTGTTATATCACTTTCTAGTAGCCAGTTTATGGAGGCTCCCTCCCCCCTCAATTTATCTTCTGGTATCTCCCCCCAGATTCATGTCTCCACACATCCTACTTTACAAAAATTAGTTGCTTTTCTACTTGTAGAGTTCCA
The DNA here is from genome assembly GCA_028646535.1 of Procyon lotor. NCBI lineage: Eukaryota > Metazoa > Chordata > Mammalia > Carnivora > Procyonidae > Procyon > Procyon lotor. Next base: position 30,045,835 of record CM053605.1, read on the forward strand.
GATAAATTTTCTTAGGCCTCAGGCTGAATTCATGGGAGTTCACAATGGTTTGATAGATATCCAACTAAATTCAAGGGACCAGCTGAAAAGAGGTCTTCTACTCTTCCGCTATCTTCCTTCTTCCCCCATTTTGAATTACTTTTCAAATCATATAAGGGTCCAACTTCATTCTTTTGCTTTTGGCTATATTGTTTTCCCAGCACTAGTTGTTGAAAAGACATTTCAACAATGGACTTGGTGCCCTCAAAAACTAGTTGCCTATATACACATGGGTTTATATCTGGACTTTCAATTCTATTAATCTGTATGTCTATTCTTACTATCCACTTATTAACCACTATCATGGTTATCATTGCTTTGTAATGCGTTTGGGATTAAGAAGTGTGTCTTTCATATTTTGTTCTTTTTAAAGGATCTTTTGGAGGGACACCAGGGTGGCTCAGTTGGTTAAGTGTGTGCCTTCAGTTCAGGTCATGATCTCAAGGTCCTGGAATTGAGCTTCTGGTTCCCTGCTCAGTGGGGAGACTGCTTCTCCCTCTGCCTCTCCCCCTTCTCGCTCGCTCTCTGTCTCTCTCAAATAAAAAAAATCTTTAAAAAAATAAAATTTTTTTGGTAAAGATTCTATTTATTTATGACAGAGAGAGTGAGAGAGGGAACACAAGCACACGGGAGCTGGAGATCCCAGAAGCTCGATCCCGGCAATTGGGATCATGACCTGAACTGAAGCCAGACACTTAACAACTGAGCCACCCAGGCATCCCTAAAAAAATAATCTTTTGGCTATTCTTGGTTCTTTGTAATTTCATATACATTTTAAAATAAGCTTGTTCATTTCTGTATAGAAGTCTGCTGGATTCTGATAAGGCTTACATTGAATCAGTAAATCTACTTGGGGAATATTGTTCTCTTAACAATATTAAGTTTTCTGATCCATGAACCTGGATGTTTTTCTGTCCTAAATAAAGAAGCTTTAGATATTCTTTAATTTCTTTCAGCAATATTTTGTAGTTCTGAAAGTCTGTGTTGTGCATTTCTTTTCTTAGTTTATCCTTATGTATTCTATTCTTCTTCTTCTTTTTTTTTTTTTTTTTTTTTTTGACAGAGAGAGAGAGATCACAAGTAGGCAGGCAGAGAGAGGGAGAAGCAGGCTCCCCGCCGAGCAGAGAGCCCGATGCGGGGCTCAATCCCAGGACCCTGGCATCATGACCTGAGCTGAAGACCCACTGAGCCAGCCAGGTGCCCCTGTATTCTATTATTTTTGATGCTCTTGTAAGTGGGATTCTTTTCTTATTTTTGTATTATTTATTGAGAGTGTATCAAAATACAATTTATTTTTGTATATCAATACATTTTTGAACTTATTTATCTAACAGGTTTTTTGAAAGTGGATTTCTTAGGATTTTTCATGTAAAAGACTCTGTGATCTGCAAATAATAATAGCTAGACTTCTACTGCAGTCTGGATGCTTCTTTTCTTCTTTTTGTTTTCCTTGCTTAATTGCCCTGGCTGGATCTATTATTACAATTTTGTGTAGAAGTGGTGAGAATGGATATCCTTCTCTTGTTTTTTTTTTTTTTTTTTTTTTTAAAGGTTTTATTTATTTATTTGACAGACAGAGATCACAAGTAGGCAGAGAGAGAGAGGGGGAAGCAGGCTCCCTGCTGAGCAGAGAGCTCGACGTCGGGCTCGATCCCAGGACCCTGGGATCATGACCTGAGCCGAAGGCAGAGGTTTTAACTCACTGAGCCACCCAGGCACCCCTCTTGTTTTTGATATACGGGAGAAATCAGCAAGTCTTTCATCTTTAAATATATAATGTTTACTGGAGGTTTTTCATAGATGTCTTTGATCAGGATGAGAAAGTTCCCTTCTATTCTGATTTTGGTGAGGGTTTATATCATGAAAACGTGTTGGATGTTATCAAATGCTTTTCCTGCATTTATGATTATGTGTTTTTATTTGTTTGCTTTTTTTATTGATACGTAGTATTACATTATGAATATTGAACTAACCTTGCATAGTTGCGATAGTTCCCACTTATCCACAATGTATAATTCTTTTTATTTTTTTGTCAGATTGCGTTTGCTAATATTTGGTTAAGGATTTTTGTGTACATATTCATAAGAGATATTAGCCTGTAGTTTTTCTTTCTTGCAATATCTTTGTATTATTTTAATAACAATGTAATATTGGCTTCTAGAGTGAGTTGTATAAATGTTTCCTCTTCTATTTTTGGAAGAGTTTGTGAACAATAGGTATTTTTCTTTAAATGGTACAAAGCAGCAGTGAAGCTATATGGCCTTGAGTTGTTGTTTATTGGACTTTTTTTATTACTAATTTAATTGTTATAGCTCAGATGGTGTATTTGTTTATTGAGTCAGTTTTAGTGATTTGTTTCTTTCTAGAAATTTGTTCATTAATTCTATTATCGAATTAAATGTCAAACAATTGGTTAGTAATCCTTTGTTTCTATAAGGTCATTAGCAATGTCTTTTTTTTAATTAAAATTCAAGTTAGTTAACATATAGTGTATTATTATGTTCACAGTAGAGTTTAGTGATTCATTAGTTGCATTTAACACCCAGTGATCATTAAATGAACTTCCCTCCTTGATGACCATTGCCCAGTTACCATAACCACACACCCAACACTCCTCCAGCAACCCTCAGTTTGTTCCCTAGATTTAAGAGTCTCTTATGGTTTGCCTCTGTTTTTACCTTATTTTATTTTTATTTCCCTTCCCCTATGTTCTCTGTTTTGTTTCTTAAATTTCACATATGATTGAAATCATATGGTATTTGTTTTTCTCTGAAAGACTTATTTCTCTTAGCATAATAACCTCTAGTTTCATCCATGTTGTCACAAATGGCAAGATTTTTGATGGTTGAGTATTTTCCATTATGTGTGTACACACACACACACACACACACACACACACACACACACACACATCTTTATCCATTGATCTCTTGGTGGACATCTGGGTTCTTTCCATAGTTTGTAATTGTGGATTTTGCTGCTATAAACATTGGGGCACATGTGCCCCTTCATATCACTGTTTTGTGTCTTTTGAATAAATACCTAATAGTGCAATTGCTGGTTGAGGGTAGTTCTATTTTTAGCTTTTTGAGGAACCTCCGTACTGTTTTCCAGAATGGCTGCAGCAGTTTGCATTCCCACCAGCAGTGTAAGTGAGTTCCCCTTTCTCCACATCTTTGCCAACATCTGTTGTTTCCAGACTTAATTTTTGCCATTCCGACTGATGTGAGGTGGTATCTCATTGAGGTTTTGATTTGTATTTCCTTGATGATGAGCGATGTTGATTATTTTTTCATATGTCTGTTGTCCATTTATATGTCTTATTTGGATAAATGTCTGTTCATGTCTTCTGCCTTTTCCTTTGATGGATTTTTTTTTGTTGTTGTTTTTTTGGGTGTAGAGTTTGAGAAGGTTTTTTTTTTTTTAATAAATTTTGGATACTAGCCCTTTATCTGATATATCACTTACAAACACCTTCTCCTGTTCTTTACGTTGCTTTTTAATTTTGTTGGTTGTGCAAAAGCTTTGTATCCTAATGAAGTCCGAGTAGTTCATTATTGCTTTTGTTTCCCTTGCCTCTGGAAATGTGTGTAGCAAGAAGTTACTGCGGCTAAAGTCAAAAAGATTGCTGCCTCTGTTCTCCACTAGGATTTTGATGGATTCCTGTCTCATATTTAGGTGTTTCATCCATTTTGAATTTACTTTTGGTATGGTGTAAGAAAGTAGTCCAGTTTCATTCTTATGTATGTGGCTGTCTAGTTTTATGAATATCATTTGTTGAAAAGATGATCTTTATGTCATTGGATATTCTTAACTACTTTGTTGAAGATTAGTTGACCATAGGGTTGAGGGTCCATTTCTGGTTTTTTTTTCTGTTCTGTCAATGAGTGTGTCTGTTTCTCTGTCAGTACCATAGTGACTTGATGATTATAGCTTTGTAATGACAGTTTGAAGTCTGGAATTCTGATGACTACAGCTTTTGTTTTCTTTTTAACATTACTTTGACTATTTGGGGTCTTTTCTGGTTCCATACAAATTTTAGGATTGTTTGTTTCAGCTCTGTGAAAAATGCTTCTTTTATTTTGATAGGGATTGCATTGAATGTGCAAATCGCTTTGAGTAATATACTCATCTTTAACAATACTTGTTTTTTCAGTCCTTGAGCATGTAATGTTTTTCTATTTCTTTGTATCATCCTAATTTCTTTCATAAGTGCTCTGTAGTTTTCAGAGTACAGATCTTTTACATTTTGGGTAGGTTGATTCCTAGGTATATAATGGTTTTTGGTGCAATTGTAAATAGAATCGATTCCTTAATTTCTCTTTCTGCCTCTTCATTAATGGCGTATAGAAATGGAATGGACATCTCTGCATTGATTTCATATTCTGCAATTTGCTCAATTCCTGTATCATTTCTAGCAATTTTTTTTTTGAGGTGGGGTGTCAAGTTTTCTATATAGAGTATCTTGTTCCTGCAAATGGTGAAAGTTTGACTTCTTTGCAGATTTGGATACCATTTATTTCTTTTTGTTGTCTCCTGAGTCTACGACTTTCAGTGCCATGTTGAAACAACAGTGGTGAGAGAGGACATCCCTGTCATGTTCTTGACCTTAGGGGAAAAGCTTTCAGTTTTTCCCCTTTGAGGATGATATTCGCTGTGAGTCTTTCATATATGGCCGTTATGATGTTGAGGTATTTTCCCTGTATCCCTGCTTTGTGGAGAGTTTTGTCAAGAAAAGATGCTGTTTCTTTCCAATGCTTTTTCTGCATCTATTAAGAGGATAATATAGTTCTTGTCCTTTCTTTAATGAATGTTGTGTATCATGTTGAATGATTTGTGGATGTCGAACCACTACCACAGCCCAGGAATAAATCCCACTTGGTTGTGGTGAATAATCCTTTTAATCTACTGTTGGATCCTATTGGCTAGTATTTTGGTGAGAATTTTTGCATCCATGTTCATTAGCGATATTGGTCTCTAATTCTCCTTTTTAGTGATCTTTCTGGTAATTGGATCAAGGTAATGTTGGTCTTATAGAATGAATTTAGAACTTTTCCTCCCGTTTCTATTTTTTGGAACAATTTCAGAAGACTAGGTATTCTTTTTGAAATGTTTGGTAGAATTTCCCTGGGAAGCCATCTGGCCCTATTCTCTTGTTTGTTGGGAGATTTTTGATTACAGATTGAATTTCTTTGCTGGTTATGGGTCTGTTTAGGTTTTCTAGTGCTCTCTCTGTTTTGGTAGTTTATATGTTTCTAGGAATTTCTCCTTTTCTTCTGGATTGCCTAATTTATTGGCATATAATTGACCATAATATCCTCTTATAATTCTTTGGTGTTGTTTGTGACCTTTCATTCATGATTTTATTTATTTGGATCCTTTCTCTTTTCTTTTTGATAAATCTAGCTTGGGGTTTATCAATCCTGTTAATTCTTTCAAAGAACTAGTTCCTACTTTTATTGGTCTATTCTGTTTTTTTCTTTTTTTAAGTTTCTGTGTCATTTTTTTCTGCTCTCATCTTTATTATTTCCCTTCTCCTGCTGGATGTAGGCTTTGTTTGCTGTTCTTTTTCCAGGTCCCTGAGGTGTAAGATTAGGTTTTCTATTTGAGATTTTTCTTGCTTCTTGAGAAAGCCCCGTTTTGCTATATTCTTTCCTCTTGAGACTGCCTTTGCTGTATTCCAAAGGTTTTGAACTGTCGTGTTTTCATTTTCATTTGCTTCCATGTATTTTTTAATTCTTCTTTAATTTTCTCACTGACCCATTCATTCTTTAGTAGGGTGTTCTTTAACCTCCATGGTTTTTCCAAATTTTTTCTTATGGTTGACTGTGTTTCATAGCATTATGATCTGAAAATATTCATGGTATTATCTCAGTCTTTTTCTACTGATTGAGTCCTGATTTGTTGCTCAGTATGTGATGTATTCTGGAGAATGTTCATGGACACTTAAAGGGAATATGTTTTCTGCTTTAGGATTAAATGCTCTGAATATATCTGTGAAGTCCCTTTGGTCCAATGTGTCATTCATAGTCCTTGTTTCCTTGTTGATCTTCTTCTTTGATGATCTGTTCATTGCTGTGAGTGGGGTGTTAAATTCCTTTACTATTATTATATTACTATCAGTGAGTTTCTTTAAGTTTGTTATTAATTGATTAACATATTTGACTGCTCTGAAGTTAGAGGCATAAATATTTACAATTGTTACATTCTCTTATTGGGTGGACCACTTTTTTATGATATAGTGTCCTTCTTCAATGCTTATTACAGTCTTTGGTTTAAAATATAGTTTGTCTGATATAAGTATGGTTACTCCAGCTTTCTTTTGATGTCTGTTAGCATGGTAAATGGTTCTCCACTGCCTTACTTTCTTTTTTAAATTTTAATTATTTTTATTAACATATAATGTATTATTTGTTTCAAGGGTAAAGATCTGTGATTCATCAGTATTACACAATTCATAGCACTCACCGTAGTACATACCCTCCCCAGTGTCCATCATCCAGCTAGCCCATCCTTCTCACTCCCCTGCACTCCAGCAACCCTCAGGTTGTTTCCTGAGATTAAGAGTCCCTTATGGTTTGTCTTGCTCTCTGGTTTTGTCTTGTTTCATTTTTGCCTTCCTTCCCATATGCTCCTTTGTCTTATTTCTCAAATTCCTCATATCATGAGAGCATATGATAATTGTCTCTCTCTGACTTATTTCGCTTAGCATAGTACCCTCTGGTTCCATCCACATCGTTGCAAATGGAAAGATTTCATTTTTTGATGGCTGCATAATATTCCATTGTATATATATACCTCATCTTCCTTATCCATTCATTTGTTGATGAACATCTAGGCTCTTTCCATAGTTTGGCTATTGTGGACTTGCTGCTATAAACATTCTGGTGCATGTTTCCCTTAGGAACACTACATTTGTATCTTTAGGGTAAATACCCAGTAGTGCAGTTGCTGGGTCATAGGTTAGCTCTATTTTCAACTTTTTGAGGAACCGCCATACTGTTTTCCAGAGTGGCTGTACCAGCTTGCATTCCCACCAATAGTGTAGAAGGGTTCCCCTTTATCCACATTGTTGCCAACATCTGTCGTTTCTTGACTTGTTAATTTTAGCCATTCTGACTGGTGTGAGGTGGTATCTCATTGTGATTTTGATTTGTATTTTCCTGATGCTGAGTGACATTGAACACTTTTTGGCCTGTGTCTGTTGGCTGTATGGATGTCTTCTTTGCAGAAACGTCTGTTCCTGTCTTCTGCCCATTTCTTGACTTGATTATTTGTTCTTTGAGTATTGACTTTGATTAGTTCTTTATAGATTTTGGATTCTGGCCCTTTATCTGATATGTCATTTGCAAGTATCTTCTCCCATTCTGTTGGTTGTCTTTTGGTTTTGTTGACTGTTTCCTTTGCTGTGCAAAAGCTTTTGATCTTGATGAAGTCCTGATAGTTTATTTTGTCCTTGCTTCCATTGGCTTGCCTTTGGCAATGTTTCTAGGAAGAAGCTTGTTGCAGCTGAGGTTGAAGAGGTTGTTGCCTGTGTTCTCCTCAAGGATTTTGATGGATTCCTGTCTCACATTTAAGTCTTTTATCTATCCACCCCCTCAGTGGAAATGAGACCCTTTCAGTCTGGAGATGTCTTTGGGTCTAAAATGAGTCTCTTGTAAGCAATATATTGATGGGTATTTTTAAAAATCCATTCTGATTCCATCTGTCTTTTGATTGGAGCATTGATTCCATTCACATTTAGAGTAATTGCTGAAAAATAAGAATTTAGTGCTACTGTGTTACATGTAAAGTTGCTGTTCCAACAGATTGTCTCTGTTCCTTTCTAGTCTTTGTTACTTTTGGTCTCTTTTTCACTCAGAGGGTCCCCTTTAATATTTCTTTTTTTTTAAAGATTTTATTTATTTGACAGAGAGAGAGATCACAAGTAGGCAGAGAGGCAGGCAGAGAGAGAGGGGGAAGCGGGGCTTGATCTCAGAACCCTGAGATTATGACCTTTAATATTTCTTGCAGAGGTGGTTTATTGTTCATGAATTCTTTCAGTTTTTGTTTATCTTGGAAACTTTATGTCTCCTATTCTAAATGATACCCTTGTTGGTTAAAGTATCCTTGGCTGTGTATTTTTCCCATTTAGCATTTTGAATATATCAGGCCAGTCCTTTCTGGCCTGCCAGGTCTCTGTGAACAGGTCTGCTGCTGGCCTTATGTGTCTACCCTTATAGGTTAAGGACTTTTTCTGCTAGGCTGCTTTCAGGATTCTCTTTTTATCTTTGTGTTTTGCAACTTTCACTATTATATGTTGTGGTGTTGACCTGTTTTTGTTGATTTTGATGGGAGTTTTCTGTGCCTCTTGTACTTGAATGCCTGTTTCCTTCCCCAGATTAGGGAAATTCCCAGCTATAAATTTGTTCAAAAAAACCTTCAGCCCCTTTTTCTTGCTTTCTTTCTTCTTGGATTCCTATGATAAGGATATTATTTTGCTTGGTAGAATCACTGAGTTCCTTAAGTCTGCCTTTGTGATCTAGTAGTTTTCTTTCCTTCTTCTTTTCAGCTTCATTATTTTCCATAAATTTATCTTCTGTATCACCTTTCCTTTCTTCTGCTTCTTCAATTCTCATTGTGTTTATAGGTAGTCTGTTTTGCATCTCAGTTATAGCATTTTTTATTTCAGCCTCACTAGTTTTTAGGTCTTTTATCTGTGTAGCAAGGATTTCTCTTGTGTCTTCTCTGTTTTTTTCAAGTCCAGCTAGTAGTCTTAAAACTGTTGATCTAAATTCTTGTTCAGATATATTGCTTGTATCTGCTTTGAACAAATACCTGGCTGTGATACCTTTATGACCTTTCTTTTGGGGAGAATTCATTCATCTTGTCATTTCGGCTAAGTTTCTTTTTTTTTTTTTTTAAGATTTTATTTATTTATTTGACAGAGGGAGAGAGATCACAAATAGGCAGAGAGGCAGACAGAGAGAGAGAGAGGGAAGCAGGCTCCCTGTGAGCAGAAAGTCCAATGTGGGGCTCGGTCCCAGGATCGAGATCATGATCCTATGATCGAGATCCCATGATCCCTGAGATCATGATCCCAGGATCGTGATCCCATGATCCCTGAGATCATGACCTGACCTGGAGGCAGAGGCTTTAACCCACTGAGCTACCGAGGCACCCCAAGTTTCTATCTTTTGTGCCTTATGAAAGCTTATTATGTTTCCTGCATCTCAGAATAATGCTATACTAAGAAGAGGTCATAGACTTTCCAGGGTCTGCCACACTGGGGAGATTTTCTGGTGTATGCTGCATGTACTCTGCTGTTGCGTTTTGGCTCGTCCTCTGCAGAGTTCCACCTTGCTTGCAGTGGGGAGTGTTTGGACCTTTATCTAGGTTGTTTTGATTTGTTTGTTTAAAAAAAAAAATGTCTTACAGCTGGGGCCAGCTCTTGGTTTTGGTCCACTTCCTGATCTCAGGGTCCTGGGATTGAGCTCCACATCCAGCTCTAGGCTCAGTGGGGAGTCTGTTTTCTTATTTTTTATTTTATTAGTGTTCACTGTGATTTTTATTACTTCCATTCTTCTATCTGCTTTAGGCATAATTTGTTGTTCTTTTCCATTGTCTTAGATGAAAGGTTAGGTTATTGATTTGATATATTTTTTCTTTATTAACATAGGCATTTAAAGCTACAAATTTTTCTCTACTGTTTAGCTGCATTATTGATAATAGTCAAAGTTTTTGTATGTAGAGTTTTTATTCCTATTCATTTCAAAGTATTTCATGATTTCCCCTTTTACTTCTTTAATCCATTCATTATTTAAGAGTATGTTGTTTAATTTCTACATAATTGTGAGCTTCCCAAATTTCTTTTTGTTATTGATTTTTAAATTTCATTCCATTGTGATTGGAGAGATACTTTATACAAGTCTTAAAGTTAAAATTTATTGTATTTATTTTATAATCCTAGAGATTGGTGCCATGACCCTTGAAAAGATTGTATATTCTATTGCTGTTAGGTAGTGTCTTCCATCTATTAGGCCTAGTTGTCTTACAGTGTTGTTCACATCTTATATTTTCTTGTTGATCTTGTGCCAAGTTATTTTATTTATTTTTGAAAGAAGTGCTTTGAAGTCTCCACCTTTTATTTTTTAATTATCTATTGCTGCATGTATTTTGGTAATCTGTTATTAGGTGGATATATGTTTATAATTGGATTGATTCTTTATCATTATAATTTTTTTATCTCTAACATTTTGTTTTAAAGTCTATTGTGTGTGATATCAGTATGTCACTCCAGCTTTTTTGTGATTGTATGATATATCTTTTCCATCACTTTGCTTTCATTCTATTTGCATCTTTGAATTTAAACTGTATTTCCTATAGAAAGCATATAGTTTGATCATATTTTTAAACAATCCTGTCTGACAAACTTTGCCTTTTGATTAGATTGTTTATATTTATGTTGGTATCAATAGAGACGGATTTATGTTTGCCATTTTACTTATTATTTTCTGTATGTCTCGTATCTTTTTTGTTCCCTTCTTCCTCCTCTGCTGCTTCCTTTTATGTAAGTGAATATTTTCTAATGTGGCATTTGATTTTTAAAATATATTTTTAGTATATATTTTAATTATTTCTTTATTGATTGTTCTAAAACTGACCACATACATCATAAGTTATGAGAATTAGCCTCAGATTTTTCAGTATGTCTATGTTCAACAAGCAATAATTGATAATAAGAAAGTTGGTTAAGCATCACATCATAGTAGTGATTTTCAGTTTGTGAATCTTTTTTTTTTGTGTGTGAATCTTCTCGAATAAGACATAGAGTTAGAAGAAATGATATATGTTGAACTCTTACACATCTTGCCTAATTTTATACTTGTAATAGGCCCATGAAATACACTGTCCATTAAACAGAGAAAATTCAAGTGACTTACCCAGTCACATAACTAATGAAGGGTAAAATCAAGCTTGAGACTACCTGATCCCAAACTTTATGATCATTTCTTATAACATGAAATCCAGAAGAATGGAAATGGAAATGTTTTTAATTTTTAATTTTGAAATAATTTTAGATTTATATAATAGTTGCAAAAAAAGAAAAGTAGAGAGCTCCCATATATCCTTGCTCTTGAGGCAGCCTAAGCTAATGTATAAAATTTCTTTCCAAATGCTTACTAAAATTATTTTAATGTTATTAAATAATTAAATAAAATTTAAAATAAATTGAGCTCAAAATCAAGATGGGAAAATTCACAGTAGTGTAAATAAGAGTTAATCCAGAGTAAGTGAGGGATTGATGCCAAAATATTCAGAGGAATATAGGAACCAGATATAAGTCTTAAAGTTTATGACCTCCAGTTTTAATTTCTATTCAGGAAGAGCAGTATAGACCATAGGCTGGAGCTACTAAGGCAAGGCTGGTATTAGGAAGTACTTTCTATCAATGGCTTAGAGACTAGAAAAATCTCTATTGCAGTCCTTTGGAGGCAATAAGAAAGTTTATTGTTGTTCATCTAGGACTTTGGATAAAAGGAAGACATCCAGTACAAATTGAAACTCCAAGACAGTTTTTGTCAATAAACAACAGCTCCTAGACATGGTAAGTACTCAATATTTGCTAACACTTAAGCATTTTACAGAGGGACCTTCCCTCCTGTATTGCCTAAGACTTCTTAGTCTTAATTGTGTTAGCAATGGAGAAATGTCACTTTTGATACGTAACAATGAGGCATCACACCATTTGTTCCCCAAGTAAAGTCTTGCTCAGCCTTTCTGTTGCCACAGTGTAAGGAGTTGTATGAGTCCTTTTGAGGAACACAGTGCTTCTGAGTGGCATTTGGGAGGCTAAGACCTGGCAGTGCTGGTAGAAAGGTCTGGTGCTCACTGGCTTGGCTGGCATCTGAGTGCATATGATTTCCCAGCAGATGAGATGTCAGAGTCTGTGGACACACAGAGGGAAGAGCAGGTGTTGACCTCTGATCCACAGCCTTCTGGCACATTTCCTTTTTTCCTTCAATTGAAAAACCATTTATAGTAAATTGTTAATGTTCTCTTCATTCCACCTTGTCCCTAATGCCACCTGCCATTAGCCAATGCTTTACATGGTGCTGTAAAGACTGTTATCTCTCTCAAGAAAAATAGAAATATTATCTTTAAAGTTTGTTATAAATTTCTCTTCCTGTATCTCACATTAGAACATGAACAGTTCCAGAAAGCTTTATTGTATTGGAGAGGGGGGAGGCTTGCATTTATCATAATATGGTAAGAAAAATACAGAATTCTAGATGGAAGAAAATACTTTTCCATTAGTCTCAAAATCTGATGGGCCTGACTTTGATCTGTAACCATGTGACTTTAAGCAAATTGCTAAGCAGCTCTGAACATCATCTGTTTTCTTATCTGTAAAATAACAATATAATAAAATAATACCTTCCTAATAGGGTTGGCTAATAATATTATATACAAAATATATAATATTATTACATTAAAATATTAATAGAACATATAAAGTATTATATATAACTGACACAATGCTTTTTAAAGTGAGTCTTTTAAATAATTATTGTTTCTAACAGTTACCTTTCTCTTTTTCTTTCACCAAATAATCTTTATTATTCTGTAACCCAATTTCAGTGTCTCTTATTTATCTTGCATGGTGTGTTTCCAGTGATCTCCTGGAGATGAGGAAAGTAGGGGATAAACTTTATTGTTTCCTCATTTCTGTAGTTGTCTCTGGGCTAAAGTTCTCCCTGTCCCAGTGGTCTTCAATAAGGATAATCCTGGAAGAAGTAGATACCTGTTCACTCCCTATTGTAGTACTATGGACTGCATCTTTTCCCAAGATAAACCCACTGCTCCCAGATGAGGGTTTGTTGTGGTTACTTTGGCCATATGGCAATTAACTCCAAACCTTAGTGTCTTAAAACAATGGCAGCATTTATTTTGCTCATGAATCTGCATTTATTTTGCTCATGAATCTGCAGGTTGACCACAGTATGGTAGGGGAAGCTCCTCTGCTCATCTTGCATCAGTTAGAGTGCTTTAAAGGGTGGGCTCTGGGGTCATCTAAAGGCTAGGCATTCTCATATATGGAGGTAGATACTGAAAGGACTTGAATAGTTGGAATATGGAACTGATAGGGATCCTCGGGCAACTCTCTTAAAAGTTCATATTATCCTAGACTTGCCTTACTGAGACCTTTTATAGTGAGAGGTTATATAATCAATGAAAAGCCAGACTGTGAATATGAGATACCTAGGTTCAAATCCTGGCTCTCCTGATTTTCAACTTTGTCACTCTAGTTAAGATGATTTGCTTCTGACTCTTCATCTATAAAACGAGGATGCTACACTTATTGGACCCATCATGTAATGAGTTAGGTGCTTGGACTGGCATCTAGCATGCAGTAAAGATGAAGTATAGTTTACTGTTGCTATTAAGCCCTCCTGCCTAAATTTCACCATACTTGTTTGATAGTGAAGAATGACATGCTTCTTCCTAATTGAGGGGAGGCAGCAGTAGAAAGAAATCCTGTTCTTTTCTACCAAGTAAAAACAGATAGCTCTTTTTGTTTCCCAGATATTATTCCCTTTATGTGTAGTTTGGAGAACATAGGTAATCCTGGAGGTTCTAAAACTATTAGGGCAAGTGGAGAACAAGGCATATAACCATGGGTGTATGAAAGAAAGCCTGTGAATATCAGTGCTTTTCAGATGAAAAGATAAGAACTGAATCTAATGGCTTACTTGCTTTGCTGTATTACTGTGTGATATACACGATTTCTAAGCCCCAAATTAAATATAATTTAATCTTTACTTGAATTATTTCATTATCACAACAAGCAGGAACAATTAATATCTAGATTTTTGAAGATGGGGTAACTGAGATACAAAAAAAGTATTTTTTGCAAAATTACACAGGCTAGGATTCATACTCAGATTGTCTTGTTTTCACATCTGTGCTCTGAACCACACTGTGACATTTAAATAAAATCCTGAGTAGTTTCCATTCCTTGCAGGTAAGTAGATTGATATCTGTACAGATTGGCATAGGTCCAGGCAGAAGCAAGAGGTATGAGCAGGGACCGTCCCCAAACCAAAATATCACTATGTAGGTGGAAGTTCTTTGGACCATAAACCTGTGTATACATAACCATGAATCTCTTCTCCCCTTGGTTTGGGAAGACATAGAAATTCTTTATTTACCACCAGGAGAAAACAAGACAAAGTGATGTGATGAGCATTTCAGCATGTCTACAGGGTCTCTTACCAAGAGCAAAATGTTTGGGAAATTGGTAGGCAGTCAGGAAACCCAACCACAGGGCCACTTTGGGCTTGAAAACAGAGGTACATGTAAGTACTTGAAATAAATCTCAAGAATGCTATTGCTACTGTTAAGCACAAAGAAAAGAGGAATCAACTCCAAAAAAGAGAAGAGGCATCTTATGATAATGACATGGTCATTTGTCAGACATTAAGTGTAAGAAAAATGTATATACAAAAGAAATAAAGAAACAATTTCCTCAAAGATGCTGTTTTAGGGAATCGCTGTTCTTTATAGATAATTGCAACTTGAGTAATATTTTTTTCCTCTCAATTCATGTGAAATGATTTTGCCATTCGTTCTTTTTTTTCTTCACTAAGGAAAGACATTACCTCCATTTGTATGCAGGTTTAATTTTATTTTCACCTGCTTTTCAAAGGAGGTTCTAGGCAATTTTAGGCTTTATGAAAAACAATACTCTTCTCTAGAGAGGACGTGGATAATATCTTGTGGTCTTAGAAAACATTCTAGTCTCTATGAAAGCATGAAGCTTTGGGGTACAATGTAGTATTCTGAAAAGATCACTGATACTTTCTGCAGACCTTGCTTCCCATACTAATTTTACTTCCAAATAGCTTTGTGGTTTGATTAGATTCTTGGTCCTCAGTTTCCTCATCTGCAAAATAACAGGAGTATTCTGTAAGTGAATTCCTATCTGGTTCTTAAATTTTATGGATTCTTTAATCAGTAAGCACATTTATAGATCATCTAGTTTTAATCTTGGTAAGCTACAGGGGCATATACAATAATCTCGAACTCAGAAACGGATCAATTCTTTTTCAAGTAAAAGTTGTTTTCACGCAGTAATGGAGTTGGAGAGCAAGTGGCTTATCTTCCCAGGGTTTTGGATTCCTATGGGTTAGCCAGGATTAGAAATAACTACCCTGCCTACTTCACAAGGTGGAAGATCAAATGCAAAGTCCTTTTGATGCTATACTTCTTTTTGTTACTCACTAATGAGAGCAGAGATCTTGTCTTTTTTGTTGTCCCCATCTCCTTGGAGCCCAGATAGTCCATGATATGACAGACATCGAGTGAATAACATTTTTAAATGAATGAATAAAAAAAAAACCCTTTATTCTGGGCACAACTCCATGGCATCTTTGTGACTTTCAGAAACAAACCACTGCACTATAATAGTAAAAATGTGTAGAGGTTAAATTTGTGCTGTGATGCTCATGGACAGGCAATTCCTACTTAACCCTCCACACCCTCTTGATGATAATGATGTACTTGCTTTGTTTATTAGTTTGTGAACTATGGATTCCCTGATTTTACTTTATGAATTGGTATGATAGAATAGACAAAATTTTTGAATGTGAATTTTCAAAACTATCCCTTCTTTTAACTAAAAACTTAAGGCAGTCAAATTTCAAGTGTAAATATTCAGGTTTTTGGAATTACTCAACTATTATTGGTGACTTGGTTTACCCATTATCAGCTCCCGGAAAGCTCTTTCCTGTGTGCCAATGTTCTTGGCTGTTTTAATGGATGCATAATTATTAAGAAGGACTCATTTTGTGGAGAACTCATGATGATGTGAAGTTTTCTACTGAACACAAGGTAAACAGTCTGTTTCTTGGCCTCCTTTTAATTAATCAGCCTTATTTCGAATTCCTGGAATAGATTTCTGTGACCAGTGGTAAAGAACAATGAATATACTGGATTGAGAAATAAGAGATCTGGTAAAAGTTGAGTAAATAAATTTAAATATGTTTGATTTTAATTAAATGAATTTGGTGATTGCTTATGGCCAAATGTTACACTTTCGAGGTTTTCAGAGTTAAGAAACTTTAAATGGAAAAAAATAAGTATACTGTGAAATCAAAGTTCAGCTAGTAAATGATTTATATAATCAATTCATTTGAATACACCATCCATCCTTAACATTTCTGAGGGCTGTACATTATAACTACGTGGTTGAATATAGTGTCTAATAATTTGCAGATTGCTTTGTTGGTGTTGACATATCTCTCCATTTATAATGAAGAGTCTCTTGTGAATAAGCATCGTAACCTTCACAAGCTCTTGAGAAGGCCAAGTTGAAGTAAAAAACAAAGCCCTATAAAACCACCTCACTGAATAATTGGCTTTAATATGAATGCTATTTTCCTTGGAATATAGGAAATGTTTTTATTCTTGTCTTGGATGTAGCATTTTTCTTAGACTCTGTGATGAAGGATTTTATTGGGCTTTATTATTTGTTCAAGTGTTTTTATAGCTAGATGGTAAGGAAGTGAAGGGGTTAGAGAGATTAATAATGCAAGGAATGCACATTGCCAACAGAATAGCAGCAATTTTTTTTAATATTGCAAAGTTCATTAATAAAAGACTACATCATACTTTTAAAAGCTGCAGTGATACCCGTCATACAAGGACAATGTGGATGTTAGTTGGGTTTTGTACACAGTTCTTCCAGGCAGTTTTCAATGCCACTCTTAACTGTACCAACACTTTACCCTTCTCAAGGTTACCTGCCTTTCCATGTAGAAGTGTCTCTAACTTTCCTTGGATAGGAAAATACAGAGGTGAAATTATAGGCTTTTTGTAGACGGTAAATTTGAAAAAAAAAAAATCCTTTCCTTTCAAAAAGTGTACTTTCAACATTTTGGTGACATCAGGACTTCTTTTTAAATGAAGTCTATAGATAGTGATATCAGTATCTTGTATAAATATTTTATGTGCATAAGCAAAAGTAGATAATATGGTTATATTTAGTCATGGACTCTTGGACCAAAGGTAGGAGATTTGGATTCTAGTTTGAACTTTGATCAGCTGCTGTTATTTTTGGGCAAGTCACAGAATTGCAGTGCATTAAGTTTCAATGTAATCCTCACTATTTCAGCTTTTTCACAACGGAAACATAGTCAAAGTGTGATGTGAAGACAACAATTAACCCATTTAAGTAAGGTGCTTGGAATGAAAATAGTTCAGTTTTCTTTATAAAAATAGATGATTTATTAAGGAAATATTTCAGTTTTTTATTGAGACGTAATTGACACTAACAGTATACTAGTTTCAGGTGTATAGTATAATAAGTGGGTACTTGTATACATTGCAAAATGATCACCACAATAAGTCTAGTTAGCAACCATCACCATACATAGTTACAAAGTTTTTTCTTGTGATGAGCATTTTTAATATTTACTCTTAGAAACATTTGAATATATGATACAGTATTATTAACTATAATCACCATGCTGTAAATCACATCCCCTTGACTTGTTTATTTTATACCTAGAAGTTTGTACCTTTTGACTCACTTCACCCATTTTGCCCATCTCCCCCTCCCCACTTCTGGCAACCACCAGCCTGTTCTTTGTATGTACAAGTTTTGGTTATTTTTTGTTTTGTTTTAGATTCCATATATAAGTGAGATCATACAGTATTTGTCTTTCTCTGACTTGTTTCATTTAACATAATGCCCTCAAGGTCCATCAGTGTTGTCACAAATGGCAAGATTTCTGTGTGTGTGTGTGTGTGTGTGTGTGTGTGTGTGTGTGTACGTGTCACATTTTCTTTATCTGTTCATCCATGGATAGACACTTAGGTTGTCTCCATGTCTTGGTTATTGTAAATAATGCTGCAGTGAACATGAGGGTGTAGATATCTTTTTGAGTTAGTATTTTCATTTCCTTTATTTATTTGTTTATTTATTTATTTTAAAAAAGATTTTATTTATTTATTTGACAGAGAGAGAGATCACAAGCAGGCACAGAGGCAGGCGGGAGTGGGGGGGGAGCAAGAGAGCCCCATGTGGGCCTTGATCCCAGGACCCTGAGATCATGACCCAAGCCAAGGGCAGAAGCCCTAACCAACTGAGCCACCCAGGAGCCCTTCATTTCCTTTAAATAAATATCCAGAAGTGAATTTGCTGGATCATATGGTAATTCTTTTTTTTTTTTTTTTTTAATATCAGAAGAAAATTTTTTTAAAAGGTTTTATTTATTTGACACAGAGATAGAGAGTACCAGTAGGCAGAACAGCAGGCAGAGGGAGAGGGAGAAGCAGGCTCTCTGCTGAGCAGGGAGCCCTATGTGGAGCTCGATCCCAGGACCCTGGGACCATGACCTGAGTCGCAGGCAGCCGCTTAACTGACTGAGCCACCCAGGCACCCCTGGATCATATGGTAATTCTATTTTCACTTTTTGAGGAACTTCCATACTGTTTTCCATGGTGGCTGTACCAATTTACATTCCCACCAAGAGTGCACAGAGTTTCCCTTTTCTGCACATCCTTGCCAGGACTTGTTATTTGTCTTTTTGATAATAGCCATTATAGCAGATGTGAGGTGATATCTCATTATGGTTTGATTTGTATTTCCCTAATGATTAATGATGTTCAGCACCATTTCATGTAGCTGTTGGCCCTCTGTATTTCTTCTTTGGAAAAGAGGTCTGTTCAGATCCTCTGCTCATTTTTAAATTATGTTGTTTGATTGTTTTGCTGTTGAGTTGTGTGAATTCTTCATATATTTTGAGTATTAACTCTTTATCAGATATATGATTTGCAAATATTTTTTCCCATGCAGTAGATTGCTTTTTCATTTTGTTAATTGTTTCCTTTGCTCTGTAGAAGCTTCTAAGTTTCATGTAGTCCCACTTGTTTATTTTTACTTTTGTTATCTTTGCTTTTGGTGTCAAATCCAAAAAATCATTGCCAAGACCAGTATGAAGGATCTAACCCTTTATCTTTTCTCCTAGGAATTTTATCACTTACTTTCAAGTCTTTAATGAATTTTGAGTTGATTTTTGTGATGTCGTAAGATCGGAGTCCAATTTCATTCTTTGGTATTTGGCTATCCAGTTTTCCAAAAACCATTTATTGAAGAGACTGTTTTTTTCTCTTATATATGTTCTTGGCTCTTTTGTCAAAAATTAATTACATATAGATGCATGAATTTGTTTCTGGGCTCTCTATTATCTTCTTTTGATGTATGTGTTTGTTTTTATGTCAATATTGATTACTGTAAATTCATAATATAGTTAAACATGTTTATATTTTTAATATTGCATATAAATATGTATTAGTGTATGTAATATGTCTAGACAATTTTATATTTATTGAAGTTCTGTATTTTATGAATATCAGATACAAGGTAGTATAAAGGAAAGAGTCCTAGAGTAGGAATAAAGAAATCTTTGTTTTTTGCCTTTTTCAGCTCTTTTAAAATATGTGATTCTGGATAAATGACTAAACAGTTCTAGGATTCAGTTTTCTGAACCATTAAATTTGTGGGGCAGGTTAGATGATATTTAAGATAATTTTGACTCATGCATTTTGTGATTCTATGTGTATTATCATAAATTATAATACATCGAACTCTTAAAATGGCCGAAATGACTAGATAATACATTTCTTTATAAGTTATTCTTAAATAAAGAGGCAAACAAATATATTTCTAGACATTGTATTTTTTAATAGTAAGAAACAGTAATAACATTTCTAATAAGTACTACTCTCCTATTTTTAATTCATCATATTATCACTAGTCATTTATTAAAAAAGTTACCAGTTGCCTCAGTCTGATTCTTTCCTGCCTGGTAGGTAGATTGTAAAATTCTGTCTCTTTTGTCTGCTGCAAGGATGTTCTATAAACTTAACTAACGATGATACTAGGAAAAGCCTATCAGGTAGGGGTAAACCCATTGCATTGTGAGCCAAGGGGTTGAAAGCCAAGATGAATTCCATAATGGTAATAATTCTTTAATTCTGGTGTTGCAGTTTCTGGTCATGGATACAGGTTAATTTTCTGATAAAGAGCCATTTATTTATTTATTCATTCACCAGTATTTATTGGGTATTTACTGGTCGTTGTGCTAATGCTGGAGATAGAGATGAATACCCTCAAGATGTTCAGTCTCGTGCTCACTTTGAATATTCTTCCTGACAGTTTTCAAATTTGATTTAAGCTAAAGTAGTGGCTTCTGGGTTTTTTCCGCAAAAGGCCATCCTAATTTACAAATCATATTCAGCTAGCATGCATATACAGTGCTGCTTTTGATTCTAAATTGTCACCTCAAGTTGCCTTTCAACTCCCTCCAAACATTTTAGTTGTGATTATCATCACTTTTGTTTAATTAATTACTGGTTTACTAAAGAATTAACATGCATCGTACATGCAGAAAAAATACTTTAAAGGCTTAGGTTTATTGTTTTTCACCACTGAATCTCAACTAGTGAGGTGGGGCAGGGGGACAGAGTTTCCCTCTTCATCTCTGGACATCTTACACAGATTCAAGAGTTTCTTTAGTGCTTTTTCTCAAGGAAGAATTTCTTGTGTGATAAAATATCATTTAACTATTATTGAAGCTTTAATATTTATTCCGATTTAAAGCTTTTCCTGTTACCCCCTGGGCCTGGTAATCTGTTCTGGTCGCTATTGCTAAGTAACAAATCACCCCAAAACTTAGTGGCTTTGAACCACAACAGTAATTTGTTTTTCTCATCAGCCTACAGTTTAGACAAGACTGGATGGGGATAGCTCATTTCTACCCCACATATGTCAGCTGGGGTGAGTCAATGGTGGCTAGAAGTTCTGCTCTCAAGATAGCTGTTTCACATGGCTGGCAGGTAGGTTCAGGCTGTTGTCTGGGAACTCAGCCAGATCTTGGCTTCTCTTCACATAGGATTCCTCTTAACCTGCTTAAACTTCCTCACAATATGGTGAATCAGTTCCAAAGACAATATACCAAGAGAACAAAGATGAGGGTACATTGCATTCATTTTTCTGCTTTGGGCCCTTTGGGATCAGAGGAGGGGAGGGAGCAGGGGAGGGAGGAATAAGAAGACAGTATTGGTCAGGTTTGGTCAGGTAGTAATCTGGCATTAGTGTTTGCGGGGTTTGAAAGATGGCCAAAAGCTTTCTTCTTCCCTTCTTGGGAAATTTTGTGGCCTTTTAGAGCATTCACCCTAACCAGGGACTCCTTTCACTGATTCTCTGAAGCAAATGATACCTCTTCAACTGGCACATTATACGTTCTTCCTCTAGATCCTTTTCTGCTGGTACAAACCACATAAACTCTTTTTTGGGGTGACCTAGCTCTTGTACTCAGAATTAGTGACTTAAGCTGACTTAAGCCCAACTCCTTCCAAGTGGTTTCCTTCTGTCCATCACAGATAGAAATGAAATTTTCTCACACTGTAGCTTCCCTTTCTAGTTTTAATTTTTTGTCATTAGAGACAGCTTCAGTTCATGTGATCTTTTATAAGTAGGACTCAGCTTCTAGTATGCAAATCAGAACAGAATTCATCTCAAACTTTTTGGGAGGTTCATAAAGCTCTTTCTCTCCCCCCCTCAAAATGGGCCTAAAGTTTGTGAAAGTTCTCTTTAGGAGGAGAGGGAGAAACACAAAATACCCCAGCAGCTTGCTTCTTAGGGAGTCTATCTATCATCATCACCTCTCTTTGTTTTATATAGTCTAGAGATAGGTGATAGGCTGAAAGTGGCAGAACAAGGTTTTTCCTGCCATATTAATCCTACATATATATTCTGGTACCACATAGAATATATGAACATTTAACAACTTAGATTTTTATTCTCAGTGTTGGACACTTAGTAACAACTGAGATAACAGTGTCCCACTTTCACATCCTGTACACACGCATTTTAATTAAGTATAAATTCCTTGATCTTAGGTTCATATATTTTGGTGGAATACAGAGCAATTATATACCTAGTCAAATGAATAACTAACGGACTAAAGAAATTCCCCTTTCCAACAATAGCCGCAAGCCAACTCACATTACTGAAAGTATATTTCTAATTGGCAGGTCTTGTACAACAGTATTTAAGTTCTTATATCATTATGGTGGCTATAGTTTTGTGGCACTGTGTGGAGTCTGGAATAAAATTAGTCATTGTTTCAGTGCAGTCAATAAAATAAGTCGAACTCATTGTATTCACAGAGCAGGCATGTGTAACCAGCACATCTGGCATTGTCTAATATGTAGGTGAATTCCCAAAGATGGAAATTTAGTTTCTTGTAACTCATAGAGAGGTAAACCGTATCGTCTGCAGTCCATAAACTAGAAAAAAAAATCTTTAAAAATTTTAACTGAGAAAAATACATAATGGTTTGAGTCATATAGGCTTCAAATCAGCTATAACATTAGCTTAAACCTTGTCTTCTATATAAAAAAAATATGTATTGAGAAAATATTGTTGGGACTTTCTGCAATGAGGAGAAGACTAAGATCCCCCACCTCAATCAAGGAGATTATATTTTAATTGGGAGGTAAGAGGTATGAAGGCCCAATCAATATATGTCTGTATCAGCCGAATATCATATCAGAACCAGTATCTAGATAGCCCATGGTCCCTCAATGGGCATTGAGTAAATATTTGTTAAATAGATAGAAAAACAAATAAATAGTGAAGAGGTTGTATTGAGCTGTCCTAGGGCACCAGGAATAGTCAGGAAAGATCTTGTGGGTCAGAAGGGAGGTTCTTGATGTTTTATTTTAACTGTTAACTCCTAATCGATGTGACTGCAGTATGATGAATGAAATTGTTTTGCTTGGATAAGATAGATTTCACTGTTTCAGTGACTTCAATAGGAGAAAAGATTGAGTCACTGCCTTGGGAATGAAATAAATGGAGGAAAGGAAGGAATAAATCAGGTGAAGATGAAAATCCTCAGCTTGGGGCTGTGTTTATATTCAGCCATAGAATCACTGCAGAAACTTGCGTACTCTGATTTTCACGTTAATCTGACACAGTCCATAAGTAGGAATGGAGGTAGAGTCTTGTTTATTTTTAATGTTGATTTTTTTTTTATCCTGTCAATACACAAGTGGTAGATTTGGCCGAAGGCTGCAATTCAAACTTTTTTTTAGGTTTGAGGGGGAGCAGAGTTGACCTGACTTACTTAAATTTATTGTGAAAAGTTTTTCTTAAATGAAATTCTGGCTCTCAGAAAGGGAATTTGAGTGATAGTGAAGGGGGAGAAGGGTGGAGGGTATTTGATTTAACCAGTGCAGAGGTATAATGCTTAAGGGAAGTACAGCTTAACCTTCCAGAAATGAGGCAAGAAAGTCTTTCATTCAAAAGGAAAACACATCATGAAGAAGCACTGACTGACTGTACCATTTACCATCATATGGTAAAAGTTACTTAAATTTGTGGCTAGTTGATTTTCTTATGCTGTGAATCTTATTGTTGATCTTCTTTTCTAAATGTATTTTCCAGTCTGTAAGTACCTATGGATAGAAGGCTTATAAATGTCAAAACCTGAAAGAAAATCCTTGCCCCTATGCTTCTATGTTTGTTTGCTTAAAAAAATAATTATTTGAAACCCTTTTTTTTTTCCTGTCTTAAAAAAAAGACTTTTACTTTACTAGGGCCATTCTACTGAATAATTAGTTTGTGCAAACATACCTTTGCACCCCTGTGTGGGAGCTTTTTTTTTTTTTTCTTTTTCCTTTTTTCTTTTTGGCATCGTTAGAGAAACCCTGGTGTGTGAAGTTAATTTGGAGGATGCCTTCCTCTCAGACAAGCACTTTATCCTTCCCACTCAAAAGGGTTCTGATTTGTGTTTTAGTATTATTCTAATTTGTGTGTGTATGTTAAAAACAGTTCTGTTCAACACAGGATTGAAAGGTTGTACTGTTCTTCTTTATTCATGTGTTGATGTTTGTTTGAATCTGTGTATTAGAGCTGGCATCTCTGTGGTTTATTTTAGGTTATAAATTCTTAGAGGGCAGGAATTGTTACTCTCAGATTAACTTTGTATATCTTCCAGCATGGGTCTATGTATATACAAAAGCTTAATGCATTCAATCTGTTGAAAAATTACTGGGCCTGGGATTCTTCAAGGGTAAAATTGTATTTTATAATATTTTTACTTAAACATGGAATTCGTCCAGATTGATTCTTTCACAGAGCTGTCCTAATGTAAGATTACATATGAAGGAGAATGAGAGCAAAATGCTTTCATTTTATCAACTGTAAGAATGGGGGTGTGTGGATAATTCACATTTAATGTGCATCTACTGTGTGATAGTCTGTTTTAGATAGGTTATCTCAGTGACTATTCACAAGGGAAGAGGTAGAGGATAATAAAGTATACCTGAACAATGATGGTATTTAGAGTAGACTTAGATGAGTTTGAATTCCTGTTCTGCTACTAAGCAGTGTAATTCTGAGAATTTTACTTAACTTCTTTGAAATTCTGTTTACTAGTTACAATACCTGCCTCACAGAATCATTAAAAGATTTGTAAATAGATGTTATTGTTATCAAAGAGTTACTGTGCTCATTTGATATGTGAAGAAACTGAGGACAGTAGCATTAACATGATTTACCGAAGCTCATATTGCAAATGTCTGGCAGGTTTTCTGTTCCAAGTCCTGGGAAAGTTTAAGAGCTGAGCAGCATTAGAAAGACTATAGTTAACTTGGGCTTTGGATGTGATTGTGCTGAGTATTCTCAACACTGAGCAAGGAGCAGTCATGATACTTGAGTGGCAGTAGAATGAAGAAGCTAGTCTTGGATTTTTGCCATTTGTATTAGTTAAGATGAGATTTGCTCTTGAGTGCAAGATGACCCAAACAAAAATGGATTTAAAAAGAGAGAAGTATGCTTCTCCTTCATGTAAATGTAGACAGTCTAGGGTTGATGTGTTGACACCAGAAGGGTTTATTTAGGCTCACTTCATCTCATGTTCTGCCACTATGAACGTGCAACTTCCATCTTGTGATTCAAAGTGGTTGCTCTCTGTTTAGCTTGTCTATCTACATTTTAAACAGCGGAAGGAGGGGAAGAGGCAGGAGAAGGCAAGCCCTCACCCCTTTAGGACTCTTTCAGAAAGTTGTACATATATTCTACATATATTCTGTTGGCCATAACATGGTCATATGACCAAAGCCATGAGCTAACCTGGGAATTCGGTGACTGAGGAAAAGAGGAAGGCAGATACTGGAGGACAACCAGAAGTCTCTGCCATACCAGTTATCTGGTGTGCAACACGCAGTTATCTGTGTGTGTGTGTGTGTGTGTGTGTGTGTGTGTGTGTGTGTATGTCTGCAAAACTGGTTTGAATGAAGCTATTTCTTTTCTACTGGTTTCTATGCTTTCAGTTTAATTAAGAAAATTTTATTAAGGAGGGGTCTTAGTTTCATAGCTGAAACATTTGGGTTTTCAACTATAGACATAATTCATTCAAAGGAATATATAGACTCTTCTATAAATTATAATTTTTATTAATGTTATCAAACAGCTCAATTTTAATGATAGTTTTACATTCAAAAATATACGTAATAAGCACCATTTAAAGAAATGAAATGTCTAAGAATAATTAGCACTTCCTGTAATAAGATCTAACTCTATATTAGTCTAAACTTGTAGTGAGGCTTGAGTGAAAACTTAACTTGCTCTACTGTAACCCAAGAATTATTATTATTATTTTTTTATTTTTTTTATTTTTAATTTTTTATTAATTTTTATTAACATATAATGTATTATTTGCCCCAGGGTACATGTCTGTGAATCTTCGGGCTTACACATTTCACAGCACTTAACAGCACATACCCTCCCCATTGTCCACAACCCAGCCACCCTATCCCTACCCCACCCCCCCACCCCCCGGCCTCCCTTAGTTCATTTCTTGAGTCTAGGAGTCTCTTATGGTTTGTCTCCCTCCCCATCCCTTCCTGTTTCATTTCTCTCCCCCACCCCCCCAAACTCCTGCCTTGCCTATCAAGTTCTT
>CM053605.1:30072391-30108298 GCA_028646535.1 Procyon lotor
TTTAAAGCACTTTGTTTTTTTCTTTTTTAAAGATTTTATTTATTTGACACACAGAGAGATCACAAGTAGGCAAAAGAGGCAGGCAGAGAGAAAGAGAGAGAGAGAGAAACATGCTCCCTGCCGAGCAGAGAGCCCGATGTGGGGCTCAATCCCAGGACCCTGAGATCATGACCTGAGCCGAAGGCAGAGGCTTTAACCCACTGAGCCACCCAGGCGCCCCTGGAACACTGAGTCTTCTATAATTCTCCAACCTGGCATACTGCCCTCTGGTTCCAACACAGTTTACTAAGTTCATTTGTATAGGATTCCCAGACACTCCAGCTGACCTAGATTACTCATGGTTTCCCACACACAACCCTCAACTTCTTGGCTTCCTATTTTTGTTTATGCCATTGTTTCCATCTGTAGCAATCTCCTCTACTCTATAAAACCCTATCATCCATCAGATCCATCTCAAACACCATCCTCCTTCCAAGATCACAAAGTCCTTCTTGGTCTCTGGAATTTCATGGGACTTCCCCAAATACTCTAGGTAAATGTTACCTATCATTATTATGCTTTGTGTTTTAAGTTTATTTGTCTCATCGTCCTTTCTGAATTGCAAAATTCTTGGGGATACCTGAAGCATTTACCATTCTTGTATTCCTGTACCATTTTTCATGTTTTCTAAAATTTTTACTTTTGCTCAAAAGTTCAAATTCATACTAAGGCAGAGGTTGAGAATATGGACCTTAGGGTCAGACAGAAATGGAATGGTACCGTGAATCACAGTACAAGCTGTGAGACTTTGATCAAATATATTAACTTTTTTAAAGCTGTATTTCTTTATTTGAAAAAATAGCTAGGTACCAAGATTACTGCTTGCTTACACTTCAACATACGGGCAGCCCCAGACATTCAATGTTTCTTAACCTGTTTGGGTCATATGATATTCTTTCACAATCTGATGAAGGTTCTAGACACAACCCTGAGAGAAATATGCAAATCTGTATGCACCTGCAGTGTTAACAAATCTTGCATCTATCCACTGGTGTTCTAGGGCGGAGGATATGAAATTGTGGTCTGCGTATGCTTGGGGATCCTCAAGACTTTTTATGATACATAAAAGGTCAACCTATCTTCATAATTTTCATACTCATATATTATTTACTATTTTTCTCCATGTTGACATTAGCATTGATGTTACAAAAGGAAAAGGACTGGCAGTTTAGGGGAAAAGTCAGTTTCACTTAACAAACTCCTTGATGGGGGGTGCCTGGGTGGCACGGTCTGTTAAGTGGCTTACTCTTGGTTTTCCTCTCAGGTTGTGATCTCAGGGCTAAGAGAATGACCCCTGCATGGGGCTCTGTACTGAGCACAGAGTCCGCTAAAGTTTCTGTCTCCCTCTGCCTTGCCCCCACCCCCACCTCATACTCTCTCTCTCTCTCTCTCAAGAAAAAAGTCCTCAATGAAGCAGTAAATATTAATTTTATTAGAGCTCAAACCTGAGTCACATTCTGTGTATGAAACAGCAAGTACACATATAACACTTCTCTTGCGTACTGCACTACAATGGTAGTCTTGAGGAAAGGCATGTGTGGTTGAGCTGTGAGCTGAACTAATCACTTTTCTTTTATTAGACACTGTTTTTACTTGAAACAATGACTAACCAACAAACTAATGTTACTCAAACCATAGTTTGGTTACTTGGCTGACATTTTCTCGCAAATGAACAAAGGGAGCCTATTGCCTCAAGGAATAAAAACTGAAAATAATTGTTGCCAAAGGTAAAATTTGAACTTTTGAGCAAAAATAAAAATTTTAGAAAACAGATAGCCACTGTGAACTTAATAAATTCCCAATAACTAAAGACTTTTCTGATGAAATCAAAGGTGGTACTAACAAATGTTATTTAAAAAAAAGATTTTATAATGAAAGTGTCAACATTTGGAGACCTACACAACTCAGTAAACCAGTATCTTTCAAATGACCAATTCATAATGACATAAAATTCTGCATGAGTAAAAGGTGCATTCAGAGTAAGATAAACTAATCTGTTCTGATATAACAGAATTCTAAAAGCTCATCAGTAATGGATAAAATCACACAGAGCAGCTACCTTTACTAAACTACCACTTGTTCAGTTTTGCTATTGTATCAAAGCAGAATATTCAGTTATGTGAAAAAGTTACCCAACTACAAGTCTGCATAAGTCCATTTTTTCTTCAACCACAACCATGACTGCTACAGTCTGAATGCAGAAGCAGATATAAAAATCCAGTTCGCTTCTATTAAGCTGGACGATAGAGGCAAAAATATGAAACAATGCCATTTTTCTTTTTTTAATGTTTGAAAAATGCAGCTATTTTTCTAGCTATATTTCTATGAATATCTAATGGATTTACTACCTTATTTTAAACAAATTATTAATAAACAGTTTTAGAATGTTTTGAGTTTAAAAAACTAATACGGTAAATATCCTAACCCAGATAAACAAAAGCTCTCTGAGTCCCCAAGCATTTTTGAGCATGTTTAGGGGTCAAGTCCTTAACCTGAGAACGATGAAGCTCCTGAAGGAATGGTTCTCAACTTAAGAACCCTTATTCTCATAGAAAAGCCCACAATTGCATGAAGGGAATACAGTCTTCTGCTCTGCCAGTCCCAGCTTCCTAGTCAGGTTTCTATGTGGGAGGAAACCTCTCTTGAAAACAGGTGACAAAAACAAAGGTATAAAATTACAGGTATGTGTGCTTCCTTATCTCATGTTCCTACAGCAAAATTCTGAAAATATACATGAAAATCAATTTTTAGTAAATTGAATTGCATTTCTGATGCTCTGAAATAAAATAGTTCTATACAGAAAAGGTGCACCCATCTTTTCAGTGAACATTTTCATATGAATCTTTTTCATATTCCCCTCCCTTACACACATCTTTTTGCAACTGGTCCTCTATTTCATAAAAACTTTGATTATTTATTAATTGGAATAAGAACTGAGTGGCATATAGACAAATAGCCATTTTAAGGAGACTTTCCTAAGTTACAGACATGGTATCTGTAGAAATATTCAGCTTGGTGAATCTAACATTCAGTGAACACTTTCCAGAACCATATTAAAACATTTGGCCACAAAATAAACTTCTCTCCTGTTTGACTGTTTAGATGGGCTTCCTTTTGAAAGAAAGTAAAAATCAAATGGAAGAAGAAAAGAGAAAAAAATATTTCCTGACAGGAAAAGGAAGCTTTTAGTCACCAAATAAGCAATGGGGATGTATGGATGCACCGAGAACCAATCAGAAGTCCTTTAGGATTCTCCCATCTTGCTCTTCCCTGCTAACCTGGGCCTACTGCTGCTCCGGATAGAATTATCACAAGGTAAAAACAAAGAAAGAGGGAACCTCTTCCTTACTACTTAGCTGGATTTGCTTTTCTGATTATAACCCTAAAATCAACTGAACTGGAAAAGGATCTGGTGTGCTAAAAACCTCTGACTGATTGCATCGTCAACTGGTTTTCATGAGATTTTAAGAACAAGGAAGCCTTAGAGTCCCAGAAAAAGACAATTAGGTAAGTAGGAAATTTTAGCAGAAGTTAACATATCTGAAAATAAAGAAGGGAGAACTGAGATTTCTAATAAAATGTCAGAACATCCACGAGGTACAAAGGATATCCATTTTCCTAGAAAGAAATTTTAGAGAAGAAAAGAATCTTCAGCTTCTAAGACCTCTCATAATTTGTTCTCTGCCAAATGATCCTGACCCCAAACGTCATGTTGTGTATTGATGAAGGGAAAATTCTTGAGGCCTCTAATTTTTTACTTCGCATGCTCTTACATACCCCAACCTTAGAGATGTTAAAGGAAATTACTTTTTATACCACAAACATGTAAATAAGCTACAAGTGATCATCTGCTTCTCTCCTGGTATAGTAAAAGTAAGTAAAAGAAATAAGGTTATAACTTTGGCGGGGGTGGGGGGAGGGCAGGGAGACTTCCCTTCAATATACTCTTGATGGTGCTTCTCAGATAATACTTATCACTTTGAGATATTTCTAAATGTCATTTCTGATTCTTAAAATGCTACCCCATTACTTTTTCCACTCCTTCATTTCTACCTCACTGTTATTTTTACCTACCTGCATCCAAATCTGACTCCAATTTCCCTCCTAATCTCTCTCATTCGTCCAAGGAATCTTTTATGAACTACTAAACTTGTCCAATATCTTACATATTTGACTTACTTAGTTTTCTGATCATTTCATAATAATTTCATTTATTCATTAAGTATGTATTGAACAACTGCTATGTATCAGGCACCAACACACTAGGGATCCAGACAGGGATAGAAGACATATGCCCATTCATAAAAATCTAAACAGATATCCTAATCAAAATCCCAGTAAGTTATTTGTGCATATGGACAAACTGACTCTAAAGTTTATAGGGAGAGACCAAAGATTAGAAATAACCAACACAACATTGAAGGAGAAGAAAAAAGTTGGAAGACACTACTCAACATCATATCTTATCATTAAGCTACAGTCATCAAGAAAGTCCAGTATAAGTGAAAAAACAAACAGATCAATAGAACAGAACAGAGAATCCAAAAATAGACCCACACAAATATAATCAGTTGACCTTTGACAAAGGAACAATGGCGATACAATGGAACAAAGTGTTTCCAACAAATAGTGCTAGAATAACTGGACATTTGCATCCAAAAATGAATCTAGACACAGAACTTACATCCACAAAAATTAACTCAAAATGGGTTACAGACCTAAATATAAATTATAAAACTACTAAAAGATAACATAGGGAAAACCCTAGATAACTGGATAGGGTGATGACTTTTTAGATACAACAACAAAGACACACCATTAAAGAAATAATTGATAATGTGAGCTTTATTAAAATTAAAAACTTCTGTTCTGTGAGATGTGATGTCAAGAGAATGAGAAGACAACCCATAGAAAAGGTGAAAATAATTTCAAAAGACACATCTGATAAAGGACTATTACCAAAATATGTAAAAGATTCTTAAAATTCAACAGTAAGAAAAGAAACAATTAGATTTAAAAAAATGGCCAAAGATCCTAAAAGATACTACACCAAAGATACACAGATGGGATATAAGCATATGAAAGGATGCTCCACATCATATGTCATCAGTAAAATACAAATTAAAACAACAAAATACCAGTGCACAACTATTAGAATGACCCAAATCTGGGAGACTGACAACACCAAATACTGGTGATGATGCCAAGCAACAGGAATTCTCATTCACTGCTGGTAGAAATGCAAATTGGTACAGCCACTGCGGAACACAGTTTGGCAGTTTCTTCCAAAAGCAAGCATACTCTGACTATACGATCCAACAACTGTACTCCTTGGCATTTACCCAAAGGACCTAAAAACTCATGTCACTTATGGCACTTATTCATAAGTGCCAAAACTTGGAAGAAACCAAGATGTCCTTTTGTAGGTGAATGGATAAATAAACTGTGGTATATCCAGACAATGGAATATTTTCAGAGCCAAAAGAAATGTACTATTGAGCCATGAAAAGACATGGAAGAAACCTAAATATGTATTATGTATAGTGAAAGAAGTCTATCTGAGAAAGCTACATACTGCTATATAATTCTAATTATAGGACATTCTGGAGAAAGCAAAATTATGGAGACAATGCAAAACGCAGTTGTGTCAGGAGTTGGGGTAGGGAGATGAAGAGGCAGAAAACAGGATTTTTATGGGAGTGAAGTTACTATGATACTATATGATACGATACTATAACAATGGCTATATTATACATGCCATTACAGAGTTGTTCAAACCCAGACTATCCAACACCAAGCAAGAATTCTAATGTAAACTATGGGTTTTGGGTGATAATGATGTGTCAATGTAAATACATGGGATTATAATAAATATACCACTCTGGCAGGAACTGTTGATAATGGGGAGGGCTATGCATATGCAGGGAAGGTATATGGGAATCTCTGTACTTTCCTATTAGTTTTTCTGTGAACCTAAAACTGCTCAAAAAAATAGTCTTTAAAAAACAAACAAACAAGCTTACTGATACTTAGGGGAATCAAGGACACAATTATAACACGGTATAATAAGTGCTAAAAAATAATTATATACTTGTAGATTTTGTCTCTTAATCTCAATTTTGAACTCCTTAAATGGATGGTCATATGTCCATGTTCTTATAAATCCATCAAAAAGTCAGGCCAGTTGATATGGGAAACAGAGGCAGAAGAAAAGTTATTAAATTTCCTTACTATCTAGCGTCTACTGACAAGTCCTTGAAACAGGTAGAGTGACTGACATTCCTCTAGGGATTCAACTGCCTCCGCCTTAATACTTTGCTAAGGGCAAAAGGCAATCCTAGCCTGACCCGCCTCTCCATAACCAGAATCCTGTAAGTCTCCTTTAACATACAAAAATTCCTTTGGAAACCTCCTTTATCTCTAAACCCTCCAAGATACATGCTGGAAGTCATCCCCAAGCATATGGCCCACCAATATATAGCTGAAGGGTCTCATGACTAAGGTCTTATTAGGTGGTAATAAATGACCTTTTCCCAACAACAGCTAGCCCCTCAAGGTCCTGGAAACCTTGCTTCCAAAATTCCTTAGAGACTTACGCTATCCCTGACCCCCTCCCAACTTGCAAGTATATAGTGGGCCACTCCTCACAACCCCGGTGCAGCAGCAGCAGCAACAGCAGCTCTTTCTACCCATGGGTCCAGTCCCCATGCTTTAATAAATGACCATTTTGCACCAAAGATGTCTCAAGAATTCTTTCTTGGCTGCTGGCTCCAGACTCCACCCCACCGAAGCTCACTTATATTCTAAAACTTCATCACAGTGACAACACTCAATAAATATTTTAAACTAAAGAAGGGAGATATTGAGTCCTCACCTAAATGTAGTATGCCCACAACCACATCAGAGGTTTAAGCCAATCATATTCCGTGAGTGATAGCATCTGGACTAAAGAAGGTACAACAAGTTTATTTACTGATGAGATGGTACAAATTCCAAAGTGAGTGTTCCCAGCATCTGTGGAACTGGGTGCGATCCCATTCAGAATCATGGCCTGTGCCAGTAAACCTCACTGAAGAGTTGGCAGAGTAAATAAAACCTCAGGAACCTGGGGTTTACAAAGCCTTGATTTCAATCTCTACAGGGCCAATTCAGTCCCTATAGGACAATAAGAAATTGAACAATATGATGTTTGAGCAGTGTTTCTTCACAGGGTCAGAGTATCCTCTAAAACAGGTTAGGCCACTGCTTGGATGTTTTCCCTTTTGAGGCATATTGTGGTTAACTAGGAAGGGAAGAATATCAAGTGGAATCAGTGGGCCTTTTGTTCCTTCACCAAAAAAGTCCTCATGGTGACCAGCGATGGGGCCAAGGTTCCTCATGCATCTTCAAGCTTTAGTTCAGTGTCTAATACTAAGAGTATGAAATACAGATTAAAAAGTGTTGTTATTTCCAAAGAAGTTTCATGTAATTCATGTACTGGATCCTCCCCATGAAGTAGGATTTGATTAGGTAGCCTGGAAATTTTATCCCAATTTCATTTGTGTAAAAACTGAGGTACAGAGAAGTTAAGTCACAACACTTATGGTCACACAGTTGGTAAACTCTACCACCAGTATCTCTTTCAGACTGAGAGAGGCCTCTACCACTCCATATTTTTAAAAGATGTATAAGAAGAAATGTCAAAACATGTTGAAAGAGATGTAATATTTTTAAGTGGTTTTGTTTAATATATAAGCATTATTAACACAAGACATACAATGCAAAATAACTGTGGGGTTTATGAGTGAAGGAGTGTGTGTGTGTGCGTGAGAGACAGAGAATGTGTGTACATATAAATAGTACTTTCCAGATAATATGCTTATGTGTGTCAAGTTGTATGACAACTCTTGTTTTCAGGAGCAATTTCCCCATTGACAGCAATGGTCCCAGTATGAGGAAATAATGGGAATGAATTGTTATTGGGCCAGTAGCTTCACAATATCATTCTCCTTTATTATTGGTTTAGAGGTGGTCATGGGACCCAATTCTAGCCAAAAAGACCTTATGAAAAATTAACTGAGGGTTCATAAGAAATATTGCTTTCCTAAAAAAAGGAAGAAAGCCTCATAGGAGGTAAAGGTTTTTGTCCCCTTCAGTCTCTTTCCACTTTGGATCATGTTATATAGGGATATAGTGTGTGGATCTGTGAAATAATGATGAAATAATTTTGAAATAATGAGGTGGCAATACTAAGAACAAAACCAAATGTTAATGATGGAAGTTTTAAAAGACAGGAAAGTCTGTATCTGCCTCAATGACTTTATTGACCAGCTAGAACTGCCAGCTCGTGACTATTTTATTAATCTAACAATAACTTTTCTAAATACTAAATATAACTTAGTTGGGTTTTCTCTTACCTGTATTTGAAAGCATCTTAACTACTATATCCTTCTTTCAATCTTATTCATTATTATACATAAAACTTCTTTTGGAAGAAACTCAATGTAGAAATCATAGGCATTATATTATTCATGTAATTCATGTACCTCCCCATGAAGTAGGATGGCTCAGTCAGTTGAATGGCCAGCTCTTGATTTCAGCTCAGGTCATGATCCCAGGGTTTTGGGATCAAGCCCTGCAGCAGGTTCCACACTCAGCAGGAATCTGCTTGAAGATTTTCTCTCCCTCTCCCTCTGCCCCTCCCCGACACACTTGCACACGCATGCATGTGCGCTCTAAGACAAATGAATAAATTTAAAAAAAAGAGAAATCACAGGCCCTTTGTGAATGTGAAGCTGGAGTCAGCTGCCTTCCCTGAATTTCTACTGATAAACTTTCTTTGCATAAAGAATATGAGAGATCAGACTAGAAGTCCTTAGCATCTAGACGCCAGGCCAGTGTGTTCCTGTCACACAGTATCCTGTGGAACCACCACAAGGGTTATCTAGTCTTCCTATCACTCAAAGAACCACTAATCTTGTTACAGTATCTGGCTCTCCCCAATTACAACATGAATTCAATGATAAAAGTCAACCTCATTGTGACAAGAATTTCTAGGTGCAAATAGGTGGTGTTGAGAATAATTTGAAGATCAGCAGAGGAAGGTCAATAAAGCAGAATGACTTTCCCTTGGTGAATGAATATGCAATAAATATAAACAACAATAAAGCACTTCAGAGATGCATAGAAATAATGCTCATCTTGTGACTCCTTTCTTCTCAGGATCTCAGAATGATGATGTAAAGAATGCTGATCTTTATATCGGACTCAGGTATTACCTACATGTGAGGAAGAGGAAGAGAAGCTCATTCGTTGTCCCGCTCTCCATTCACTTTGTGTGTGGTCTGTGGGTGTACTTAAACAGCATGCCTATTTATATTCAATCACATATGGATGCTATATATGAATTAGGTATCTATAATGCAGATATTTTAAATATTTGTTTACAACCAACTGCTTAACTGGGATTTCCATGAATAGAATAAAAGATGTATGCACTAAATATATGTGTAGATGTATAAGTATCTGGTACAACTTACTAGTATTTCTTTTTAGGGACTGAAAGGGAAAAAAAGAAAACAAGCATCTTAAATAAATTTTGCACATTTCTATTTTCTCCACCATGAAACAACGTGCTTAATGCACAATAAATTTCATTTTTAAGGAAGAAGGATAGGAAATAATGCAAGGAAAGGAGACACCCCAAGTTTTTAAAAAATCGCCAAGTGAGGAATTGTTGCTCATTCTTTTTGTAGAAAATATTTGCATATTTATTTTAAGTCCAATATAAATGTAAATATTTTAAACAAACAAAAACATGCCAGGGATAACAATAGACTATATCTGAGTTGGGAAGGAAAAAAGCTTGCCAGGAGTAGGATATATATTTTTAAGCATACTGCTTCAAAAAAGCAGGATGTCGGGATGTTGCATCTTTAATTTTTCTGTTAATTATGGATTGAGCATTGTTGTGAATCTTGTCCTCAAAACCGAGCTTAGAAAATAAGAGCAGATGCTCATCCCCAGGTCTGGCTCATATGGGAATTGAACGGAACATATTGGTTTATAATTAATGTAATTTGTTGGATTATCTTTTGTGAAGGAGCTAAGGTAAACAACCTTGCAGCATTGTGGTAATATCTTTGGAGCTTGGAGCTTCTATAGTTATGGAGAATAATAAAGAATGAAAAAGAAAAAAGCTCTTCCTGTTAGATTACAGGGAATTTTGAAATGTCTGTCACATTGAAACATACTTTAATTAATTCAAAGGAAAGAACTAGGTGAGAGACCCTAAAGCTAATTACAAATAGTGTGTAAAATGGGAGCCATTGGTTTCCCAATGGGGAATTTTGATAAGCTGAATTCTCTTTTCTATTTGCTTTAATTTTATGGTGCAGTAGGGAAATGGAAGGGAAACATTTTCCCTTCTCTCTAAACAGGAAATTGGGCACAACACAAAATTCATTGATTTGAATATTTACCCTTTTGGGGGCACTGTGTTATTCATAAGAAATATACAATGACTTTTTTCCAAGAAGGTCAGGGCACTTTGCATATCTCATCTTTGTTTTTTCTCCATACCCCTCAGAGGTATAGATGTTATCTTCACTTTGAATAAACTCATTCATGAAGAAAAGAAAGTAACCATAAGCCTTTTCCATACACAATCAAGCCAGGCAGGATAAATGACCTTTGGTGTGAGGTTTTCCACTCATAAAATATTTCCTTAACACAGGTCATGGGAGCACTGTGTAACTTTCAGTCTTTGATAATCTTTTATTATCCAGTTTTGATACTGCCCCACTGAATTTTCATTTTGATATTTTCCTCTTCATCATATGCTGTTTTAAAAATTGGGTTTCTTGGGGCGCCTGGGTGGCTCAGTCGTTGAGCGTCTGCCTTCGGCCCAGGTCATGATCCCAGGGTCCTGGGATCAAGCCCCGCATCGGGCTCTCTGCTCGGCTCGGCAGGAGGCCTGCTTCTCCCGCTACCATTCCCTCTGCTTGTGTTCCCTCTCTCGCTGTGTTTCTCTCTGTCAAATAAATTAAAAAAAAAAAAAAATTGGGTTTCTTAGCTTCTAATATAGAGTAGTAAGTTTGAAACTTTCTGTCACCTTCTA
The DNA here is from genome assembly GCA_028646535.1 of Procyon lotor. NCBI lineage: Eukaryota > Metazoa > Chordata > Mammalia > Carnivora > Procyonidae > Procyon > Procyon lotor. The sequence continues at coordinate 30,083,529 of CM053605.1, forward strand.
TGATTAGAAAGGTAAAAACTCTAATTGATCACTCACTTTTTTCATATTTTTTTTTATTTAAAATTAAATTATTCTTTTTAACATCTCTTAACTAGAAACCTACTTTATGGTATCACAAGTCCAGAATCTGGCAGTAATCTCAGGGGAAAAAGAAGAAGGGGAGGGAGTGAAGACACTTAAAATTTTACTTAAAAGCAAATGATGTGCACTTTTTGAAAGCAATTACATAAATAATGTTAATACTATTTTTATTGGGGCACCTGGGTGGCTCAGTGGGTTAAAGCCTCTGCCTTTGGCTCAGGTCATGATCTCAGGGTCCTGGGATCGAGCCCCGCATCTGGCTCTCTGCTCAGCAGGGAGCCTGCTCCCCCCACCCCCCCGCCTGCCTCTCTGCCTACTCATGATCTCTCTCTCTGTGTCAAATAAATAAATAAAATCTCTAAAAAAAAAAAAATCTATTTTTATTGTCTGAAATGAATTCTTAGATTTTACCTTAGAAATTATTTTCTTTTGAAGACTTTTCAGACTACTCTTCCTCCAAAGAATGAAACGGCACGTCCACAGTTTTCTGGGCTACTTGCTTTAAGATCAGAGCAGGGGTAATGTGAAAGTCTCTGGTTAATTAATTCACAAATATCTATTATCTATCAAAAACTCATCCATATATGAGTGCTGAGAGGTGTATGGTGGGATTGTTGGGGAAGATCTCTTTGTAATTTGAAAGATAAATTTCATGAAACAACCGCTACTGATAAAAGATGGTGTAATACTAAATATTAAATCATTTAGCATATGCTTTCCTAAACTGTAGGTGGCCAGAAAAGGAGAAAAATTTTAGGGCCAGAATTATCAAAGAAGATCACACATGAAAGACTTGCCTAGGTGAGCATTAACCCTGGCCAGGTACTGTGCTGGATGCCTTTACATAGATTCTCATTTAATCTGGTCTCTTCAAGCAGGGCATTTGATCTTGGTGCTACAAAGAAGAAAATAATAGACAAATAAATCCAGCAACCTTTCCAAAGCAATATTACCAATCTTGGTTTTGAGCCCAGTTCTTTTACAGTGCTACATGGTAACTAACAGAATATTACAGAAAGGAAAAGAGAAATGAATTAAAAATCATCCAATAAGGGGGCAGAAGTAAGTAAATGAAAAAGGGTTAGTAGAGTGCCATTTCACTAAAGACAAAGAAGTAGTGCGTCTCGAAAAGCAAATACAGTGAATAGTGTAAAAAACTGCAAAAAGAAAAAAAAATTGCAAAAAGGTCAAGGAGACTCCATTTGTCATTGTGTTTGACAACAAAGATGGTGATTTTTGAAAGAGTTTCTCCAGTGAGTGGGATGAAAACCGTGTTTCAGAGGTAAAGACCGAAGTAATAATGGGGAAGCAGCATAGGTAGATGTCTGTGACAAAAATAAAGCAGACGGAAATTGACTGGAAGAAAGAGTGGCAGTAAGGTCAAGTAAAGGCTTTCCTTAAGATGGAGAGATGTGAATTATGAAACTAGAGTAAGGAGAAGTGGAATGAAGAAGAAAGGGACAAGTGTGGGACAAGATCCCTCAATCAAGTTTGTGCCAGGAGAGGGGTTAGTACTTTGTGAAGACTCTTCAGAGACTGGGGAAATCTGAGGAGATATCTGTAGCGATAGAAGAAAACAGAATGAGATGAAGATGACAAGCAATGAAAGATAGCCTTGATCTTTTTATTTTAAGAACAAGGTAAGCTCACTAGCTGAGAAAAGGAGCAGTGAGGGAAGTGTTGAAGGCTAGAGGAGAAACAAAGTCTGTTGCCGCTGAAATGGGAATGATGAAAATCCTCCTTTGATAGGATCATCTACATAAACCTAACTGCTTGTAAGGTATCTTCCTTCCTGATCAAATAAAAATGATGATTTGGCTCTTATAAACTCCCAAAGGACTTCAGGACAATCTGGATGGCATGAAATGGCCTGGTCTCCAGTGGGGGGGAAAAAAAAGAAAGAAGGAAAAAAAAAAGTGGACAGATTGACCAATATAGAAATTCTGGCCCTTATCCAAAATTACAGCATGTCATTGGCAAAAATTGGAAGTATGAGCCAGATCTCAATTCAATTCTATTTCTGCTACACTCCAATGTTTCTCATATAACATAGATATTTATATATATGATTTTAAAAAATAACCACTAGTTTGAAAAACTACACTGATATGGTGAGAAGCATACCTGGTTTACAGAAGCTTGACTAGATCCTTTATTTTGTTTTAGAAAGTAAATAGGTTTTTTTCCTACTCATCAAAAATTTCACCAGGTTATTTACAAATACAAATAAAGAGAGAACTACTGACCTCTTATGCCTTCAGACTTGGGATTTATATTTTTATATCACTAATCTAAATGCTATTCAATCTGAACTTTTTTGGCTGAGAACTATTCATAGATAATAAAAACCAAACAGTAAACAGAGACTAGGCAAACATGTAAAGTGAGCCAAGTTTATTTTTAGAGATTCTCTTCTCATGCTCTTGTGCATCTCAAATGGCCAGAAACTCAACTCAGTTCTCAAATTCTCAAATCATTGTCCATCTACATATCACTCCCATGTTCCCAAAGAGTATAGATTGCAAGGAGGATGTTCCAAGGAAATCACGCTTCATTAGCATTTTGGTTTTGAGCACCATATCCTATTCACAATCAATTATTCACATGGAATGTCTTAGACTTGGCTTTTTGATTTTTATCCAAACCAATAATAATAATAATAGTAATAAAAATAATAATAAGCAACAAAAAAATTCAGACCATAAACAATGTTGAAATACAAATTAAAGTCTTGGGGGAAATCTCTGCGATAGACCTGTCAAAAACTAATAACTACAATGACTCTTTAAAAGTCACTATGACTAAAGATAAAAATCTCAACAGAAAAAAAATTAACATATGAACAGGCAATTTAAAAATGAGAAATATGAGATCAAAAACATGATGTTGTCATCTTCACTAACAATGACTAAAATGCAAGTAAAAATGTAGTGAATTATCACTTTGGGAGATTCTCAATTCTCAGTAAAAGACTAATGATTTATTCAATGTTGGTAAAGATGAGGAAAATCACACTTTCATATATTGCTAGTAGAAATGTTATTCAACCCTATGGTTGGCAACTCGATAACATCTATCAAAAGTGTGTCTATCTTTTACCCAATGATTTCTCTCTTAAGTATTCCATAGGAAGAAATCAGCCACGCACAAACATGTGGAAAATCATAGGCACAAGGAAATTTGTCATGGTAGGATTTATGATATGAAAATCTCAGAAGAACCTAATTATCAATCAAGAGAAATTGAGTAATTTTAGTGTATCTATACAATGGGACTATTTTTGTCCTTCTAAAAGGATTATGTATACGTATATTCATTGATATGGAAAGTTCTTTTGACTCATTTTTAAGTGTAAAAAGGTATGAGAGCAACAAATTATATAGTATACTCATATGTGTATGAAGTTCCATGTTTGCTCTTAAAGAGAAATCTGGAAGGACATTTACAGAATACTGACTATGCTTTCTTAAAGATGGTGGAATTTAAAGTGTATATCTTAATATCTTCTATATGCTTTCCCTATTACTTTAATCTTTGAGTATTCATTATCTTTATAATAAATAAGTTAAATAACAAACATTTCAGATAGAATTTTAGTGTTTAGAACTGGAAGGAAACAGATATATGTTCGGTTCCATCATTTTCAATTACAGCTGATAAAACAGGTCCAGAGACAAGAAATGTTTCAGCCAGTATCTATGTTCGTTTCCTAACTTCCTCGTATTCTTTGACTTCTCTAACATATCAACTAAAAAGAAGTAAAATATGCACAGCAAAATAATGCACTGAGACATCTGGAGGTTAGTGAAGGAGAGTCTTCATTTATATTATACTTTTAATGCAGTTTAATATATTAATTTCTCTCTATTGGAGAAAGAAAGAGTAGGCCAAAGTTAACTCAAGGAAGATGTACTGGAAAACTGAAACCACAGAAGTTATCAAAGATTCTGAAAACTCCCCAAAATTTGTATTTGTTATCCTTAGGAAAGTTTCTTTTTAGGCCATGTAAATATATATATTTCACAGAATCTTAAATTATGCTATAGCAACAACCATGGGTTTGGGGACCTGAATGCTAGTTTTAAAGTCATAAATGGACTACATTTTTCACCTCATGATGTACTTTCTAATGTATTTGTGACTCTCAGAGAGTCACAAATGCAACTGCTATAATAATAGTTTCATGCCACAGTTAAAAGAAAACTGTTCAGTCAAAAAGAATGAGAAGCTTATCACAGATTGACGACTTTCTGATATGAGATGTTAAAATTTTCATATCTTTATAAATTAAGAAATACTAGACTGAAGTGACCAGATGTTCAGCTTCCCTTCTGGAATTTCAAATGTATATGTGTGTGCATGCACACAACAGGAAATCATTCCTCTGAAGAGCAGAGATTTCTCATCAGAAAATGCATGTCTTCTTACACTGTCATCGGCCTTCATTTATTATCTATAGTGCTTACATTCCAACACCTTGCGTTTTATGACTTCTTTTTTATACAGGCTACCCAGATTTTAGAAGGCATTCTGAAAGGAAGAGAACTATCTTTCTCCCCCTGGAACTTAACATGAGTGCCTAGGAAATGCTAAGTAAAATTTTAAGGAAACCATCCATGAAACCTCAAAGGAGTTTTAAGTTAGCTAATTTTTCTACATTTGTAGTCTAGATGTCAAAGAATTCTCCTAGGTAGATGAAAGTATGAAATTGGTGGCAAAGTCAATCCCTGTCTTTTCCTTTCATGACCCTCAGATGTCTGTCCTCTACAATGACTTTAGTCTACCTGATACCACAGTATCAGGAAAAAGAGAACATTTCTCAGAAATAAAGCCACATGATTCAAATAAGAATTCTAAGTATTATGGCACTTCGTGAGGTCCTTGTGCATCTACATGACTATATTAGGAAATGTATGTAAGGACTATTTTAATGACAAGCTTACCACCTTTTTTAAATTCAGAAGTAGGCTTTTTTTTAATGAAAAAAAAATAGCCCATATTATTAAGCAATACTCATGGCAAACACTCCTCCCAAAAGTATCTTATTTTATCTCTCATTGCTATTTTATTTCTAGCCCTCTTCTGATCCACCACCGAACTTTTATTTTTCAAATTCTGTCAGAAAGTAAATGAAAAACAAACTGTTCTTGGCTGAGACCATGAATTCTTGGCAATTAGCATAACAAAAATAAATTCACCTTACACTGATTTACATTCTACCATAATAAGGCTACAGACTATTTTTCTTATATTGTTATTCTTTTTTGAAATGTATCTCTGGTAAGATGCAAAAGCCCATTATTTTATCTTTATTTATATAGCTATACAATGTTTAAACTTTCTGACCCATAAAGCTGCATTCCAGAAGCAGAAGTCTGGTCTAGCCTGGCTTCCCTCTTAGGCTGATTGATTTGAGGATGAAGAAATATCTTCCCTGAAACTATACCAAACCAGTCCCTGTTTTATAGTCTCAATTCACCTCTTACAATTTCTTAACATTCACATTACAGCAGGAAGCTCTGGGCCTGCTCTTTTCAAATACAAATATCCTTGGAAAAGTTAATATATAAAACTGTTGACACCTTAGAACAGATTAGAAAAAGCAAATTATTCCTATGTGAAAGCTAGCTGAAAATAAAAGCCTTAAGAGTTGGGATATAAAAGAAAAATTCTCATTTTGAGGTGGTGGAAAAGAATGGGCACCTAGACACTCATTAAGCAGTAAGAAGGCTCTATGGGAACCAAGAAACTACAATCAGTGTGAATCAGGCAGTGGCGAGCAAATATGTATCCACGAGACTGATATATATTAGGGGCTCATCTAGCCACAGTTTCTTCCAGTTCTTCAGTAGGGTATAATATTGCCCTCTTCTATCTGCCACCAAAGGTAGGACAAAATAGAAAGGGGGTATATCCTTAGGTGCAAACTAACCAGATGGTCACAACGCCATCACTGAAATGTATGTCAAAGCACCCTAACAAAATTAATGCCTTCTCCACTCTTGGGAGATTGATGTTGAATTTCCCATTTTTCTCTTGTTGCAACATGTAGGAACTATGTTCTCTCTCTGTTTTCCATGGGGTAAGGGGTTTAACATGTGTCTGATTTGCTCAGGATGAAGAATGGAGCTCACTGTCTCTTGGATAGAAGAAAAGATGATGAGGTACTGGGTTTCTGAAAGTCAGGTAAGAGAGCATGTGCAAGATGAGAAGATGAAGGCCTGAGGGAAACAACACCCAGAGGGAAGGGCAAAAAAGGAGGAGGGGAGAGGAGGAAAGAGATAAGAGGAATCAAGAATCAAGGGCCAGGGAAGATGACAGGACATTACTGATTTTAGAATTTGGCTTACATCAAGTCTCTTGACATTTTTAAATTGACTCTTTGTTTGCATTTAATCAAGTAGCATATACAAAATAAAGAAAGCAAGGAGAGAGACTTAGTAAAATCAATTTTTCAGGGGTCAGTTAGGAGACAGGAATGGCACCAGTTATTTGGACAGAGAGAATTTAATATAAGTGTTAACTAGGTATAAAGCTGTTAACTAAATAAGTAAATGAGTAAAAAAGGGGACACTACGGTGTTAAGGGGGGTAACAGCTATAGGAGGAAGCTACCCTGCTGTGGGCTAAAAGAATACTAAAGACAAGGGGTTAGAATGATTAAAATTTAGAAGACTGGAAGAGGCCCTTGGAGCTGAGATTCAGACTTCTGAGGAAGGGGACTGCATGGGTGACGCTGGTGCCTCTAATTGTCCAAATGTCTAAAAGTCGGTTCTACAGGTGTTGGATAAACTGCAAATTCTATTCACGTGCTGCTATGGGAATGCATGGCCACTGCTGAGATGCAGAAGTGTTACTGGAGGGGCGCCTGGGTGGCTCAGTCATTAAGCATCTGTCTTCGGCTCAGCTCGGGGTTCCAAGGTCTTGGGATTGAGCCCCTCATCAGACTCCCTGCTTGGTGAGCTTGTTCTCCCTCTCCCTCTGCCTGCTGCTCCCCCAGCTTGTGCTCTCTCTCTCTCTCTCTGTCAAATAAATAAATAAAATCTTTAGAAAGGAAGGAAGGAAGGAAGGAAGGAAGGAAGGAAGGAGCGAAGCAGCAGCTTTACTGGAGTGATGCTCACAAAAAGAGGGAGCAGAAAAGAAGCAGAAGTGCCCTGGCATAATAGGCTGTAAAAAGGGAGCAGCTTCCCTTCTCTGTCTGCACCTCCTATCAGCTGAGCCTAACAGAGACCCAGCCAGTGATGCAAAAATGTGGTTTGCTGAATCCCAGGCCCTATAACACAAAACAGAGTACAGAAGAGTAGGCTTAAAGGTAGGAGGCAGTGGCTTAAGAATTGGCACACTACCTTTAAAAGAATTATCTTCCCAAATGCTTTTCATTCCTTAATTTTGAAGACATTTGATCAAAATCAGAAAACAAGAAAGGCTGAAACTTTAATAACTTCAATAATAAACCAGATTATGGAAAACCTAGATCTATTTTTTAAATAATAACAATTATTTAATTCACAGAAAATTATTGTGGGACTCTGCTCATTCTAAATGCCTTACTCAGTAAATATTTATTAAATATTGAATACATATTAGAAATTGTTCAAGGTACTTGAAATACACCAGGAAATATGAAAGACAATATCCTTGGCCTCAGAGAACAGGATTCTTTTTATAGAAGATTTATATCAACAGAAAAAAATCAATTGAAAATGTTTTATGAAGAATAGATTTGCTGTACAATATGATATACTTGTATTGACAATTATGGCAGTAGATGCATTTAAAGATGTAGTGACATTCTGGAAACATATCTATAGGTCTATCTATTTCCTGCCCGCTCTCAGATGTATTTCCCTCAAATTCTTCCTGCATCTCTAAGTAGAATTAGAGAAGTATTATATGTGATTCAAAGTTCTATGAGTTCTTCCACTGAAATAATTCACACCCCACAGCCACATCATAAAATCCATAGAACTTTCCTCTTTTAGCATCTATTGCTCCATAAAATATAAGGATAATTTAGAGTGAACAAAAGAAGGAAGTAAAGGGGTGCCTGGGTGGCTCAGTGGGTTAGAGCCTCTGCCTTCAGCTTAGGTCGTGGTCTTAGGGTCCTGGGATCAAGCCCCGCATTGTGCTCTCTGCTCGGCGGGGAGCCTGCTTCCCCCTCTCTCACTGTCTGCCTCTCTGACTACTTGTGATCTCTCTCTCTCTGTCAAATAAATAAATAAAATCTTAAAAAAAAAAAAAGAAGGAAATACAGGCTTGATTACTGAATAATGTTTGACTAATATGCTTCCTTTAAATAAATAGTAATATATGTATCTTTCTACACAGAATAGTAGTTTATAAACTTAAGCCATTTGAAAACCATCTCTGTAACTTTATACCAATTAAAAGAATTGTTCTGATTTATGCTGAGATCATGTACTGTTTTTTGGAACCACCACAGTCTTATTCAATGTATCTTTCTTCCACATTTATTTGGATGTTCAAAGAAATCTCTAAAGGCTCTACACAGCAACTTGAATTGTGACACCTCTCTCCGAAAAAAAAAAAAAAAAATCCCAAATCCTTTCTCAGTGACCATACAGAATCTAAGACACCAGTGTTATTTAACATTTTAACGTTTTAAGAAAAGGCATCATCTTCAAGTTCCAGAAATAGTGCATTCACTGCAATCAGAAATATTCAAACTTCAACACAAACCATTTAAATAAATGTCTTTTAACAGTGACTAGCCCGGAGCTTTGTTTACATATAGGGGCTCCTACTATAGTTTGCTGATCATAGGTTTTATTTTTAATAGTAATGTACAAGGAAATTCAGTATCTCTGAGCAATTCTTCTGTTTTACCGCCCTTATACTCAAGATGTTCTTACAGTTCTCCAAAGTTAATCTCTCACTTTTCTAGTCTCTCTCAACAGAGGTCAGGATTATTTTCTTAATTCTCCTGTTCTCAGGTTACTAAGACAGAAGATCTGAAATGTCACCAATGGTAGGAGATAAGCAGTTCACCTATCTTCTTATACCCTTGTGTTCAAACCATGTTTTCCAAGAAGGTTGATCTCAGCCTTCTATGGTAAGACATACAGCTTAACATGCCATCCAGTTGTCTATATGAAGAGATAAATACTAGTCTGTATACAAAGACTTAATAACCTAGCTCAAGCCAACCAATCAGATCACACCTCCACCCACCTTTCTCCATATAACTTCTGCATGCCCCTCATCCACAGCCACCAAATTCTATCCTTTCCCCATTTCCTTTTGGCAATGACATCTCAATTCTAACTACCGGTTGGAAACGGTCGATCAAGATGGAAAATGTTAAAATTGGGTCCATTTCCACCTGATGTTCAGTGCCACTGGAGTGATGAAGGTCACAGCTTTTCTTGTTGTAGAAAATTCTATTTCGAGACCATCAGTGCTGACTGAGAATTTTACAAGCCCTGCCAAATCCTTTTCCTTTTGGCTATCACTGACTTTGCTTCCTCCAGCTGCCAGCCATAGCCTATTAAATGCAAACAACTTTAAAGTAACATTTTTCTCCTGACACAAAACAACAGAAGCTGGGTTTCTGAGAGAAGCATATAGCCTTAGTTTGGGCTCTGCCTTTGAACCATTTTAGACTTTCATGAAGAAAAAAAAAAGAGAGAGAAAGAGAATTCATTAGCCATTGTCTTTTTAAAGCATTTGATCTAATGTTGGTTTATCTTTCATCCTAAGATTGGGTGGGAAAGTCTCTACATTATAATACTAGTAAGAAAAAAGAATGCTTCCTGAAAATGAAATCCTGTCAAATTTTATGTTTTGTTTTCAAGTCATAAGGGTGGACTGCCTATTCTAGGAGTTGCTGGAAAGTGGGAAGCAGAGGAACTTGAAAGAAAAACAGATTAAAAGTCCTGTTCACTAGGCAATTTTATTAAAAATAAAATCCTTTTGTAGCCTGTCATCTTGATGTTATGAAACCCAGTAGCATGTTTTTTCTCCCTTTCAAATGAATTTTGTTTTTAATAAGCTTGGCTAAAAGTATAAATGCTTTTGGCGAGGTCAACTTGAACTTGTGGCTTTTCTTAGCCATTGGGGTCTACACCTCAGAGAGTTTTCTGTTTTTACTGGAAGTTTAAATTTTGTTGACTGAACTGGCAGTTTCTTTGTGAGAGCACTTGAGTCCTTTACTGTTTTCTTTTTTGGTCTCTTTTGCTGTTTAAAAGAATGACTTGAGGATAAATTTGGTGCCTTGGATAGATAAATAAATCTGACAAAATTATAAATGACTCAGTTAACTAGAGTAGGAAGGGGAAAATAATAGTGAATTAATTTTAAAAAGAAAACACACCCCTCAGTAAAATGCTTGAAACCCTAACAAAGACAAATGCCACTCAAAAAAAAGTTCAATATTTTAAGAAAGGAAATTCTTCCTAATGTGGAAAACAACCAAAAAAAAAAAAAAAACCCTAACAAATAAAATAGCTTTACATGTAGTATGTATTACCTTTGTACCTTATGTTATATATTTGTTAATTTTATAATTTTGTACCTTGTTTCAAGTTTTATGTATGTAGTCTATTTTAGTATGCTAATATAATAATCGAATTGTATGACTTTAATATTTTTATTAGAAATTCATTATGAACAAATTAGTCAATTTATTTGTAATTCTAAAAAGGATAAGTCACAGAAACCATAACTTGAATGTGGACAAAATAGTTGATTCTACAGATTCATACTGTCTGACAAAATCGGGCAATGACTATGTGAAAATAAGAATGTTTATGTGATTTTGCACAAAACACACCAGAGCTCATCAAAAAGATGAGTTTTCTTAGGGATGGTTACATCTACTGTCTGAGAAAAAGTGATGTAGGAATGTGTAACTGGTCCCCCTCTTCTGTGCCTTCCACAATGAGTAGAGGGGAATCTTTCAAAAAATAGACAAACGTCTCTTACTTTTGTTTAATTCATAATTTTGCCTCGGGATGATTCATTGTTTGCAAATATTATGAGGCTTGAGTGTTCAGGTTATTCAGCATTTCCTACAGGCCAGCCATAGTAACCACACTAGCTTGCTCCCTTCCTACACAAGGAATCACCATATATAGTATTCATATATTACCATTTGCAAAGAATATCTGAATACTATTTAAAGAAAAAGCATTTTCTTAATGGCTCAAAAGACATTTAAATACTTTAGGGTATGGGATAATGTTGATAGTTTTTAACACATGTACTATATATATGGGAATGTATAGAAACGGGGGCTAGTTTATTAAAATTTTGAGTTAACTCTAAACTTGTAGATATACATAAGCAAGATCTAAATTGATATAACTTTCTAATCTTTAACATGAGAATAATAATATTTACCTCATGAGGACTTTTGGAGATGTGTTAACATACATAAAGAACTTAGAATATCTAGTCTATGGTAGGTGTTCAGAAAATATTGATTCAGAAAGTATTGATTGCTGTCTGCTTTCTGAGGAGACAGCTTATTATATAGGAAACAGCCTAAGTTTTGTGTGTATGGAGGTTGGGGCATTGGGAGAATTAATGATACTCTGGATTGCATGTCCATTCTAACACCTAAAAACTCATAAATTTGGCCAAGTTTTTAACTTCTTAAAGGTTCAGATGCCTCATGTCTAAAATATGTTTCCTCATCCTCATAGAATATGTTTCTTCATCCTCATAGGATATACTGAGGATTATACAAGATAGTAGTGCCTACCACAGTACCTGAGACATAGCAGGTGATCATTAATTTCCTCTCACAGCTTAGTCCTAAAAGAAGAACTATAAGATTGACTAAAATAAGTATTATATACATACAAGAAGTTGTCTGAGGTCATTTAGAACTCTTCACTTAGTTATTCTATCCACTGTCCTCATGGATCTTTAATATATTATGTTGGTTTTTGGTGTTCTGTACATAGCTCTAAAATAAGGAATAAGCTCTGGTGTCAAATAGACCTGAATTCAAATCCCCATACTGCCATGCAGTATCTTTCTCTTTCAGTTTTGGAATTTTATATTATTTTCTTTTATAGATTACCCCTAAAATTTTAACAAGTCTTCCGAAAGTTAAAACGTAAATTTAAAATATCAACACAGCAAAAGACCCAATACTATATTCCAGAGGACCCTAAGAGCTTCTTTCAGAAAGGTGAATGAAGTCAGGTTTAGATTATCAAGAATTTAACAGCTGGGGGCAGAGGGGCATCTGGGTGGCTCAGTCAGTTAGGCATCTGCCTTCAGCTCAGGTCATGATCCCGGGGTCCCGGTATTGAACCCTGTATCAGCAGGCTTCTCCCTTTCCCTCTGCTACTCCCCACGCTCATGCTCTCCCTCTCAAATAAAAAAATAAAATTAATAAAAAAGATTTATTACCTAGTGTAATCAACTGTTAGGATGGTGAGCCTTCTATGATGGCACTCCAAAATCTCTGCCTCTAAGTATTCCTGTCTTATTTGAACTCCCCTTTGAGCATGTTGACTAAACTAGTAACTCTGACATTCTGTCATAATACAGCAAAAGTGACGGATATCACTTCTGAGAGTAGGTCATAAAAGATGGGGACTTCCATCCCCCACTATTCCTCCCACCCCCATCTCATTCGTCACAGCCTTGTGAGCCAAAGAGTCCAGCCTAAGCTGCGTCGATTCCTGATTCACAGCAACTATGGAATAATAAATAAGCTTACTTTAGAAAACCACTAAATTTGGGGATAATTTGCTATGGAGCAATCTATAATGCAGATGAGTAGAGCAAGATGACTAAAATTATGATGAAATTCATAGATTAAAACTGAAAAAGAGAACTATTTGTTTTGTTTTCAAATATCAACCAAACACAAATCATTTTCACTGCCATGAAATTATTTAGACCATCACAGCTATTTTAGTGCCTCCATCTGATTTTTTTTTGAGCCTTCATTTTTATATTTGTTCCCAAAATGCTTACTCGATTTGATAATTCCTAAATAACTAAGTTGAAAATAGGAGGCCAATAAAGACAACTCACCCACTGAAGAGCATTCAAACCCCATATAGTACCTGTATCATCAGCAACAGCAAGAAGCCATCAAGACAGCCAGATAAACTTTAATTAGGGAAAAGTTCACCTTCTTTATATAGTTCAAATATCTCATAAAAGACAAAGAGAAGTAAATCTAATGCTGAAATTACCATCCTAAAAATTGTCAAAAACCTGTTTCAAGAGATTTGTCATAATCCACTTCCCCCAGGATAGAGAGTTTTGCTAATTTATAGTGTAAAAACTAAAACCAATCAGATTGCTGAATGTTGTATATAACAACAAAATTGCCAGGCCCTTCTCTTAGACTCGATTGGCACAGGCAGTACTCTCTGCTCCCAATGATGCAAAAAGCTTCCTGCCTTGCAAACCACAAAGTCTGAGTAGATGCCATCTCCCCTAGAAGAGCTTTAGAGTCAACATCTCAGAGGAGATTCATCACCCTGTGGGGCGCCCAGTCTGCCTTGGCTGATCCCGGGCTTAGTCAGAGCAGAGCTGCCCTTACTTACATCATCAGGCTTCAGATCTTTGAAATTTCTTTAAGCTTGCACCATAGTTCTTGGTACTCTTGCTATATACATTTAAATAAATATATACTCTTAATTATTCATCTAAATTTATACTCTATATATAAATACCTAAGATTTTTTTTTCACTGTGATATCTTTTCAGAGAACTAACTGCTGCTTAACAAGAGCAAGAATACTTCAGAGTCAAAACCAAGGCATGAGGAACTGTTTTCCTCTAGCAAGTGTTTCAACAAAGAAACTTCAGAGGAATATGTCTATCAACACTTAGAATGCTACTCTGTTACATCGAAGCTTCTGTCTAAAAAATGTAAAAGTCTGCTGTTCATTTTTTTTTTTTTAGATATTCTAAGTTAATCAGAGTACTGCATTAAATGACAGAAAATGCTGGATTTAATATCTCTTTAGGTTCATGGATTCCCTCTGTTCTACAGCCAAAGACAACCCCTAACTCCAGATATTTTACCAATAAGCAAGACTATAAATCTATAATACTATAAAAAATAATCCCAGGGTCTGATATACTGTTGCTAGTAAATAAATATCATCTTCAAGTGTAAAAAGAAAATTTCTCTATAGACCTATTGATGGGCTTGAGTATTATTTTTCATGGTACTGACCGGTTTACAAATTGAAACCCTTACTTACTTTGGCTTCATGTTGACAAACCTCCTTTCTCTAACAGCTCAGAGGCTGTAGCTCACATAAATGAAAAACAATACTCTAGCTTTATATAAATTATATACTTATACATTGACCAACATACAGCAAAAATAGAGCTTCAAGCTGGAAAAAACTGTTTTCATTTTCATCTATAACATTTTACAGATATTTCTATTTCTCCCATTTATCATATTAAAAATATTGAAAATAATATTAACTACATTCCCAGTAAGACTTTCTCACAACTCTATGTTTTACTCAGAATGTGTTAAGGAAGCAAATAAGTATCTCTTGGGAATTCATGTAATAATGTTTGAAAATTACCTTCTTTTAGCCAAGAATAAAGTGTCATTTATCTAATTTCAACTAATAGAATCAAATTTTGATTACTATAATAGAAGAGTAAAAGAAGTTTATGTAAATTAGAAAAGTTTTAAAACCTAGTTTTATAATTCATCTTAACATTTGCAATAACTAGAAGTATCTGATAATATAATTTGTAACATTTATCAAAAAAAATCACAATGACTGATCATGAAGAAAAAACTGAGGGGAAAAAACTTTACTGGTGCTAAATCAAACGTTTTCCATATATTCCTTTACCAAGATGTTTTGCATCATTCCATAAACATTAAAACTTCTGGGAATTTATACCAAGGAATATAATCAAATTTCAGAAGGAAACTCCTTTAGTCAGATTAGTTCAGTGGAAAACTATTAATAGAAAAAATAAAATGACCTAAATTCCAAAAACTGGTAAATGGCTGAATAAATTAAAACAATGTACAATTAATTTTCCCTAACAAATCCTTATTTATTCCCTCTTATCAAGTATTATACTTGACCCTGGGGATATAGCTTTGAAGATGGCAGGAAAGTTTCCTAATCTTTCTACCTTACTAGCTTTCTTCTAGCTTACTATATTCAAAATGATGTTTATAAATCATTTGTACCAAAGTGAAACATGTATAGAACGTGTATAGAACATTTAGGGAAAAAAATTATTTAAGAAATTGTCTTTTTCTTTATTTTTCCCAGTCTGGGGCTCAGTGTCACAAACCTGAAAACATGACCCGAGTGGAAATCAAGAGTTGGATGCATAACAAACGAGCCACCCAGGCGCTTCTATAAGAAATTGTTTCTATAATATGATCATAGCCATGAACAAATTAGGTATAGAAAAACATTAAAGAATATAAATAAAATGTTCACTATACTTTTCTTTGTGTGAATAGATTTCCAGGGTCTTTTCTTGTTAATATTGATTAATACTAACATTTTAACAGCCTTGTAATAAGTTATTATGGTTATAGGGGGGAAAAATGCTGTGAAAATCATAACAAAGTTTCTTGGAAAACTTCAAAACTGAAGTTGAAACTGAATTAAATATATCTCCAAAATACACAAGGTAGAAAACAGGCATTTTATTTTTTTTAATTGTTAGTTTAAATTTATTAAAGTGTATTTAATATTTAAAAATTGCACATATTCAATTACACATTTTGATGAGTTTGCACATATACACATACCTACGATACGATCAGCAGACTCAATGTAATAAACATACCTATCACCTCCAAAATGTTTCATGTGTCTCCCTGCTTTTGTATGTATGGGTGGTAAGAAAAATTAACAGGAGATCTATCTTCACTTAGCACATTTTTTTAATAGCACAATGCCATATTAACTAAAGGGGCTTTTCGTCACTCTACTTTTCTGTACTATCCAAATGCTATATGATGAAATATATATATATATATATTTATATATATATTAATAAATATATATATTACTTTGTATTTAGAAAATAATCTTATTTTAAAACAAAACTAATAATTGAACTTGAGGAATGACTGTTCTATTTCACCTACCATCATCTTCCCATCGAAATATTGATGAAAGGCTGAGAAGGTAGAAGAGATTCATAGTAAAATAAGCTTTGAGCAGTGATCAGTTACTGGCACTGCATTCCCACAACAACCTTACTTCCATATACCGAAAGGCTGTGAGGCAGAGCTGAGGATTTCTATCTATTATGAACTGCCTCCATTTACCTCAGAAACATGGTGTCTCCAGCATTTTTCTGAGGTTACAGAGCCATCTAATCTTCTATCCTCTATTTTTTGTTTGTTTGTTTGTGCATATCCACTTTTGAGAACAAAAGTTGATATATGATGGAAGACTGCATCCTGGGAGAGACATTCAATCCTTTGAGGGGCACACTGAAAACTGTAAGAGTGGCACTGTGGAATTCTAATGCTGCAGTCCCTCACACATGAGACAGAGAGGAGTACAGCATATAGTAAAGTGCTTGGGAATAGATCATCCTGAGAACCTGGATAGCCCAGGAGAGCCATTCCACATAAATAAGGTTTAAGCATTAGGAACAAGGCTTGAGATACACATAGTAAGCACCTATTCTAAGTTCAAATTAGAAAAAGAGACTATTACAACAAGGAAGACTGTGAAGTATACCAAAGAGAGCCATTTTCCTCTCATTTAAGTTGAAGAACCAACAAAAGAACAACAGAAATAAATATCACCAAGAAAAGAAGAAAAAATTCTAAAACACACAGTAAGACAGAAGGTAGTGATTATGCAAACGAGAAGCATGTCCGACAAAGTTTACCTATAGAAACAAAATTAAATTTTAGAAATCATCTTTTTTGTCTTTATAATAACATTCAAGAAAACACGATTTCAATTCAGGAAGAGATGAAAAATCTGATCAAATGATAATAATTGGCCTAGGAAGGCACTTAAATTCAACAGAGTTTAAAACAATTAAAAGTATAAAGCATAAGACAATTAAAATCTGCATTTTGAGAAATAAAGGGTAAATTGACACTGCAGAAAACTGAATCAGGATTTGGAAGTTAAAAATAAAGAGTTCCTCAAAAGTGAAAGACACAATAGCAAAGAAATATACCAGAGAGATGGGAACAGAAAGATAGAAAACAGATAGTTAACCTGAGCAAATTAGTACCATGATGAGATCAGAGCAAATGGAATGGAAGTCTTATCTGAATAAGTAAAAATTCTTTTCTGAGACTACAACTGATAATACAGACTATATTGATATATGTGTGTGTGTATATGTATATGGAAATATATATGGCATATATAAGTATATGTTAATAGATATTGATTATAATACTGTTTATCATATAAAATAATAAGTAATATATAACATGGTTGATATTTGTCTACCAATTTCAGGAAAAAATTGTTAGTTTCTTTATAATCGTGTTCCAACTTTATGCAGAAAATTGTGTGCATAGATTTTAGGGGTTAAGAATCTTTTTCCCCCAAAATAAGTAACCAATACCTCTTCTACTATTGCTTGAATAGTGCTTTCTTTCTCCAATAATAGTAATAACAACAATATGAGAACCTTTCCAAGCATAAATCATGCTAAATAATAAATATTTATTGAATGAATGAATAATTATAGCTAAAGTTTATCAAACCCCTTTTTCATTAAGGTATGCGCTATACAATATTTTTTAAAAAATTAACTTTCACAAATTCAGTTTCAAAATGGTAATATAGGAAGACTCTGAACTCACCTCCTCCAGGGAGCACACCAAGTTATGCCTATTAATAGAACAATACCTCCTAAGGAACTGAGGACTGACTGAATAGCTATTGAATGAACAAAGAGAGAGAACAGCAAGACAGATGGAGACATGCCATTGTTTAAAAGATTAACTAGCATATACAGTTATAGCTACAGCCAGCCAGCAAAAGTCACCAAGCTCACAGTCTACACAGAAGACACCATATACAACACCACTCCAATTTTAGTAGAAATAGCCATTTTGCCTTATCATAGAAACAAACACAGAAAGTCAACCATACTTGCAGAGGAATATGCTCCAAAAGAAAGAACAAGAATAAAACTTCAGTAAAAGAATCAAATGAAACAGAAATAAGCAATATGCCTGAAAAGGAGTCTTAAGTAATGACCATAAAAACACCCACCAGGCTGGAGAAAAAAATGGGAGAACTTAGTGAGATATTCAATAAAGAGACAGAAAATATTAAAAGGAACCAGAGTTGAGGAACACAATAACTGAAATAAGAAACATACTAGATGGGAGTCAACAGTGGATTAGAGGATGCAAAAGAACACATTAGCAAGCTGGAAGGCAGGGTAATGGAAAGCACACAGGCTGAAAACCAAAAAGAGAAAAAAATTAAAAGAAATGAGGATTGATTAAGAGATCTCTTGGACCACAACACATGAACATTCACAATATGTGGTCCCAGATAAAGGAGAGAGAGAAAGGTATAGAAAATTTATTTGAAGAACTAATAACTGCAAACTTCCCTAACCTATGGAGGGAAATAGACATCCAAGTCCAAGAAGCACAGATGCCCCCTAACAATATGAACCCACGGGGGTCCACACCATGGCACATAATAATTAAAATGTCAAAGAGAATCTAAAAGCAGCAAAAGAGAAACAAAAAGTTACCTACGAGGGGAAAAAGAAAGAAAGAAAGAAAAAAAAACCTGTAAGACTCTAAGCTGATTTTTCAGCAGAAACTTTGCAAGCCAGAGAGGGATGGCATGACACACTCAAATTGCTGAAAGAAAGAAATCTACAACCAAGGATACTCTACGTGGAAAAGTTATCATTCAGATTTAAAGGTGAGATGACGAGGTTCCCAGACAAACAAAAGATAAGAAGTTTACCACCACTAAAACAGCCTTACAAAAAATGTTAAAGGGATTCCTTTAAGAGGAAAAGAAATGGCCACAATTAGGTATATGAAAAACATGAAAAAAAAAGTAAAATATGACAGAATACACATAAAATATGGGTAAGGGAGTAAGAGTGAAGAGAAGAAGAAAAAGAAAGAGAAATTATATGTGTGTATATAATATATATATAGAGAGAGAGAGAGGGAGAATGTGTTTGAACTTAAATGAGCAACAAATTAATATGGACTGCTATTTTCTTAAGATGTTATATATGAAACTTCTAGTAACCAAACTCAAAAACTACAATACATACACAAAAAATAAAAGGAGAGAAAACAAAACAAAATACTATAGATATTCATCAATCACAAAGAGAGAGCAAAAGAACTACAAAAGCAACCAGAAAACAGATTTTTAAAATGGCAATCAGTACATATCCATCAATAATTACTTTAAATGTATTAATGCAATCCCTACCAAAATATAAGCAATTTTTTAAAAAGATTTTATTTATTTATTTATTTGACAGAGAGAGAGAGAGAGATCACAAGTAGGCGGGGGTGGGGGGAAGCAGACTCCCTGCTGAGCAGATAGCCCGATGTGGGGCTCGATCCCAGGACCATGAGATCATGACCTGAGCCGAAGGCAGAGGCTTTAACCCACTGAGCCACCCAGGCACCCCAAAATACCATCAATTTTTTTCAAAGAAATGGAACAAATAATCCTAAAATTTATATGGAACCAGAAAAGACCCTGAATAGCCAGAGGAATGTTGAAAAAGAAAGCCAAAGTTGGCAGCATCACAATTCCAGACTTCAAGCTCTATTACAAAGCTGTAATCATCAAGACAGTATAATACTGGCACAAAAACAGACAGATAGATCAATGAACAGAATAGAGCCCAGAAATAGACCCTCAACTGTATGGTCAACTAATCTTCAATAAAGCAGGAAAGAATGTCCAATGGTAAAAAGACAGTCTCTTCAACAAATGGTGTTGGGAAAATTGGACAGCCACATGCAGAAGAATGAAACTGGACCATTTCCTTACAACACACAAAAAAATAGACTCAAAATGGATGAAAGACCTCAAGGTGAGGCAGGAATCCTTCAAAATCTTTGAGAAGAACACAGGCAGCAACCTCTTCAACCTCAGCCGCATCAACTTCTTCCTAGAAACATCACCAAAGGCAAGGGAAGCAAGGGCAAAAATGAACTACTGGGACTCCATCAAGACCAAAAGCTTTTGCACAGCAAAGGAAACAGTCAACAAAACCAAAACACTGGGCACCTGAGTGGCTTAGTTGGGTAAGCAACTGCCTTTGGCTCAGGTGATGATCCCAGAGTCTTGGGATTGAGTCTCACATCAGGCTCCCAGCTCCCCAGGGAGTCCACTTCTCCCTCTCTAATTTCTCCCCTCTCATGCTCTATCTCTCACTCTCTCTCAATTAAATAAATAAAATCTTGAAAAAGGAAAAAAAAGACAACCAACAGAATGGGAGAAGATATTTGCAAATGACATATCAGATAAAGGGCCAGGATCCAAAATCTATAAAGAACTTATCAAACTCAACACCCAAAGGACAAATAATCTAATCAAGAAATGGGCAGAAGACATGAACAGACATTTCTGCAAAGAAGACATCCATACGGCTAACAGACACATGTAAAAGTGCTCAACATCACTCGGCATCAGGGAAATACAAATCAAAACCACAGTGAGATACCATCTCACACCAGTCAGAATGGCTAAAATAAACAAGTCAGGAAAGACAGATGTTGGCAAGGATGCAGAGAAAGGGGAACTCTCCTATACTGCTGGTGAGAATGCAAGCTGGTGCAGCCACTCTGGAAAACAGTATGGTGGTTCCTCAAAAAGTTGGAAATAAAACTACCCTATGACCCAGCAATTGCACTATCGGGTATTTACCCTAAAGATACAAATGCAGTGATCCAAAGGGGCATGTGCACCCAAATGTTTATAGCAGCAATGCCCACAATAGCCAAACTATGGAAAGAACCTAGATATCCATCAACAGATAAATGGATAAAGAAAATGTAATATATGTATACAATGGAATACTATGCAGCCATCAAAAGAAATGAAATCTTGTCATTTGCAATGATCTGGATGGAACTAGAGGGTATTATGCTGAGCAAAATAAGTCAATCAGAGAAAGACAATTATGATCTCTCTGATATGAGGAAGTTGAGATGCAGGGCAGGAGGTTGTGGGGGGTAGGAACGAAACAAATGAAACAAGATGGGATTGGGTGAGAGACAAACTATAAAAGACTCTTAATCTCATGAAACAAACAGAGGGCTGCTGGGGGATGGGGGGTAGGGATAAGGTGGCTTGGTTATGGACACTGGGAAGGTTATGTGTTATGCTGAGTGCTGTGAAATGTGTAAGCCTGATGATTTACAGACCTATACTCTTGGGGCAAATAATACATTATATGTTAATTAAAAAAATTAAATGTAAAATTAATTTAATGTAAAATTAAATTAAATGTAAGGCCTAATGCTCAAATCAAAAGACACAAAGTGGCAGAATGGATTCTAAATGAATTTTGCTTAAAAAAGCAAAACAAAACAACAACAACAAAATAAGACCCATCTATATGCTGCCTGCAAGAGACCATAGACCAAAAGATGAATAAAGAGTGAAAGTAAACGGATGGAAAAACACTCACCATGCAAATGGAAGAGAAAAAAAATCCAGGGTAGTAATACTTTTTCAGACAAAATAGACTTCAAAACAAAGATTATAAGAAAAGACAAAAAAAGGCATTACATAATGATAAAGTAAAAAATCCAACGAAATGATATAACAATTGTAAATAATGAAACATCAAACACTGGGCCACCTAAATACATAAATCAAACATTAATGAACAGTAAGAGAGAAACTGATGGTAATACAATAATAGTAGGCAACTTAGCACTCCACTTACATCAGTGGATACATAATCCAGACCAAAAATCAATAAGGAAACAGTATCTTTGAAGGACACATTGCACCAGATGGACCTAACAGATATATACAGAACAGTCTATCCCAAAACAACAGAATACATATTCTTTTCAAGTGCACATGGAATCTCTTCCAGAACAGATCACATATTAAGCCAAGCAACAAGATTTAATAAATTTAAGAAGACTGAAATCATACCATGAGTCTTTTCCATTCATAACAGTATGAAACTAGAAACAAATCATGTAAGAAAAAAAAAAAAACCTGGAAAAAACACAAACATATAAAGACTAAATAACAGGATTCTAAACAACCAATGGGTCAATGAAACAATCAAAGAAGAAATTTAAAAAAATACATGAGACAAATAAAAATGAAAACACAACAGTCCAAAATCTCTCGGACACAGTAAAAGCAGTTTTACAAGGGAAGTATATAGCAATACAGAGCTACCTCAAAAAACAAGAAAATAAAAAAAAACCTCAAATAGTCAAAATTTATACCTAAAGTAGCTGGGAAGAAAAGAACAAAGACCAAGGTAAGGAGAAGAGAGGAAATAATAAAGATCAAAGCAGAAATAAGTGACACAGACACCAAAAAAAAAAAAAATCAATGAAACCAAGAGCTGGTTCTTTGAAAAGATAAACAAAATCAACAAATGCTTAGCTATACTCTTCAAATAAAAAATAAAAAGAACCCAAATAGATAAAATCAGAAATGAGAGTAGCGAAGTAACTGGTACCACAGAAATACAAAAGGTTATAATATATACTATAAAAAATTATATGACAACAACCTGGACAGCCTAAGAGAAATGAATAAGTTCCTAGAAACCTACAATCTTCCACAACTGAACCAGGAAGAAAGAGAATATCTGAATAGACCAATTACAAGAAACAAAATTGAATCAGTAACCAAAAAACACCCAAAAAATAAAAATCCAAGACCAGTCAAATTCACAAATGAATTCTACCAGACATTTAAACAAGAGTAAATACCTATTCTCCTCAAACTATTCCAAAAAGCAGAAGAGAAAGAAAAGCTTTCCAGTACTTACAATGAGGACAGCATTAACCTGATACAAAAACACCACAAAAAAACTACAGGCTAATATCCCAGATGATCATAGGTGCAAAATCCTCAACAAAATATTAGTAAACTTCATACAACAACACATTAAAAACATTATTCACCACAATCAGGTGGGATTTATTCCAGGGATGCAAGGATGGTTCAATATTCACAAATCAATCTCATCATACACCACAAAAACAAAACCAAGGATAAAAATCATATGATCATCTCAATGGATGCAGAAAAAGCAATGGACAAGATTCAACATTCATTCATGATAAAAACTTTCAACCAAAAATGGGGTTAGAGGAAATATACCTCAACATTACAAAGGTCACATATGAAAAACCAACAGCTAAGATCATCCTCAATGGTGAAAAACTGAGTTTCCTTCTAAGATCAGGAATAAGACAGGATATCCAGTCTCACCACTTTTATTCAACACAGTACTGGAACTCCTAGCAACAGCAATCAAACAAGAAAAAGAAATAAGGAGCATCTATAGTGTTAAAGAAGAAATTTAAAAGTCTCTATTACTACAATCACAAAGACAAGAAACATGTGTTGGCAAGGATATGAAGAAAAAATAACTCTCTTACACTGTTGGTGAGAATACAAACTGGTAAAAAATCCACTCTATTTCTTCATTATAATGTTGTTTTTAAAGTCAATTTTTCTTAAGCTTGTTCAACATTAGTCGATTTTATTGTTCTTTCAAAGAACCAGTTTCTAGTCTTATTGATGGAGTCTACTATCCTTACATCTGGCAGTCTATGTTCTATTTTATTAATATCTGCTTTTATCTTTATTAACTTCCTCCTCTTATATTTTGCTTATATTTTTATTCCTTTTCCAACTCAATGAGCTGAATACTTGATTAATTCAGTTTTCATCTTTCTTGTTTCCTAATAAATGAATTTAAGGTCATTATTTTCTTCTCTTAGCAACCATTTGGCCAAATCACAGTTTTTAAATTTATATTGCTCTCATCATGCTTCATTTTGAAATAGTTTATTTGAATTTTTATTTTGTCCTGAACCTGAGAATTATTTATTAGGTACTTTAAATTTAAATGGATTGGTACTTTTTTATTTTTCTTCGTTCCTAATTCCTAATTTTATTGCACTGTGGCCAGACTTCATGCTCAGTATGATTTTTATTTTGAAGAATTTATTTAACATTGTTTTGTGGCCCAGCATAACGATTAGAAGTGCAGGCTAGAGCTCAGAATAATGCTTGGTACATAGTAAGTGCCATGAAGTCAGGGTCAATTTTTATGCATTTTGCATACACACTTGAATAAAGTGTGTACTTGATTTATGTATGTATATTTATTTGTAATGATTATGTTAAATTCTAAATATTTATTTACATTTTGAACTTGATCCTTTGAATACTCAGAGGATCATGCTAATGTCTTCCAGTCTTCCAGTCTTCGAAATCCAACATTTCTCCTTGCATTTCTTTTTTCTTTTTTTTTTAGTTGGTACAGCATGCAACTCTTTTTTATTGTTTTTTTTTAATTAATTTTTATTAACATATAATGTATTATTTGCCCCGGGGTACATGTCTGTGAATCATCAGGCTTACACATTTCACAGCACTTAACAGCACATACCCTCCCCAATGTCCACAGCCCAGCCACCCTATCCCTACCCTCTCCCCCACCTCCCAGCCACCCTCAGTTCGTTTCGTGAATCTAGCAGTCTCT
>CM053605.1:30108798-30147227 GCA_028646535.1 Procyon lotor
GTGAGGTTGATCATCTACTGATGTGTCTATTGGCCATCTATATGTCTTTTTTAGAAAAATGTCTGTTCATGTCTCCTGCCCATTTTTAATTGGATTATTTGTTTTATGAGTGTTGAGTTTTAGAAGTTCTTTGTATATTTTGTATACTAATCCCTTATCAGATAATATCATTTGCAAATATCTTCTCCCATTTAGTAGGTTGCCTTTTAGTTTTGTTGATTGTTTCCTTCACTGTGCAAAAGTTTTTTTTTTTACTTAGCTGAAGTCCCAGTAGTTTACTTTTGCTTTTGTTCCTCTTGCTGCTGGGGACATATCTAGAAGGAAATTAACTACAGCAGAGATCAAAGAGGTTAACGCCTATGTTCTCCTCTATGATTTTAATGGTTTCCTGTTTCACATTTAGATCTTTAATCCATTTTGAATTTAGTTTTGTGTTTGGTGTAAGAAAGTGGTCCAGTTTCATTCTTCTACGTGTGGCTGTCCAGTTTTTTCAACACAATTTGTTGAAGACACTGTCTTTTTCCCATTGGACAGTCTTCCCTGCTTTGTTGAAGATTAATAGATTATCTCGTTGTAGATTTATTTCTGGTCTTTTTATTCTGTTCCATTGATCAGTGTGTCTGTTGTTTATGCCGATCCCATACTACATTGATCACTACAGCTTTGTAATATAACTTGAAGTTATAGACCTCTTCCAAGGAGAAAATGAAATGCTTAAACTAGATGAGTTTGTGACCACTAAACTAATATTAGATTTCATATTATTATATATTCATTTATAATACTCATACTCATATTCATATTCATAATATTAATATTTCTGGCAAGAAATATTAAAGGGAACTGCAAGAAATATTAAAAGAGACTCTTGGGAGCAAAGGAGACACCAAAAGAGACAAAGACAAGAAAGGATCACAGAAAATCTCCAGAAACAATGACAAAACAAGTAATAAAACAGCAATAGATACATATCTCTTAATAATTACTTTGAATGTAAATGGACTAAATGTTCCAATAGACATAGAGTGTTGAAATGGATAAAAAAATAAGATCCATCTGTATACTGACAACAAGAGACTCATTTTAGACCTAGAGATACCTAGATGAGGTGTTGGAAAAAAATATTTATCACACAAACAGTTATCAAAAGAAAGCTCAAGTAGCAATACAAAGATCTTTGGATTCAGCAGAGATGGCTTAGATCTATTGAAACTTTGTTTAACTTGAGGAAGTCAGGGCTATTAACTGTCTAGTTTCAATGAATGCAGTTGTTAGTGTACATTTTATACAGTAGCTACTTAACCTGTTCCCTAAAGCTATTAAGAATGCACCTTTTAGAAATTACATTTAAGCCTAAATCAGAAAAAATAATGAAATGAATTAGTTTTGATTGGACATACATCTGCTAGCTCCTTGAGGAAAAAAATTATATAGTGAATGAATCTGATTGGACAAACTTCTGCCACTTTCCCACTTTTAGAAATTTCTCCTTCTCCCAGACTCACCTGAGCCCAGTGTTAATTTACAAACTAGCTTCTCAGTTGTCTCTACCCTTTCTACCAGCGCTCCATCTCCAACACTTATTTAATTCTTGTCCTGTGTTCTGTTTTTCTAGGCCCTGCTGTCTGTAGAGTGAATGGATAATACATTTTAAAACTTTTATTCCACTCCCTCTGTTCTTAAAAAGCACACAGAGCAGTTATGGTGGAAATTTGAGGAGCCAAGGTACATGAGCTAAATATTATAGGCCATTGGTTCTTTGTCCAGTATAAACAGATGGAAGTAGAACTAAGCTTAGAAGGATTGAACTAGACAGGTGTGTGTGTGTGTGTGTGTGTGTGAAAGAGAGAGAGAGAGAGAAAGAGACAGAAAGACAGAGAGTGACAGAGAGAGGGAGAGAGAGTTGGGGAGGAGGGGTTTATATATAAGTGGATATAATAATCTTGAAATCTAATCTTGAAATTTTGAAGTAGGTAGTGAGTACTGCTTTTGTGAATATCTAGAATGTGTTTAGTTAAATTGGTTATTTTCTTGTAAGGGTTAAGATCTATTTTTATTTTCATACTATGGGGCATGAAAATATAGGAAGAAAAAAAAGCCAGTATTTAAAAAATTTATATCCCACAGACACACATATATACACATATGTATACACACATACGTCCATACAAATATGCACATTATATATTCCTGTGAGAATCCAGAAATACTCCCTTGGCCTAAAGACAGATACTGGCATTCTAGAGAAAGAATCATATCTCTGTAGATGGTGTTCTAGAAGCTGTCTCCTTACCAAGGAGTAACAGAAGCTGAGTATTTCAGGCCCTCCGTGCTCTTGCTATCCACACCACTGACAAGGAGCATCTTCCCGAGAGTCCCAGAGAAGCTGCTCCAAAGGAGTGGAGAGATTTACAGTGGACCCTTCCCTGACCTTGGAGAATCCTGCCCTTCTCGGCTCTCTCGGAGTGTGTTGAAAACCCAGTTAGTTCTTGAAATAAGAACTGATAGTAATTTGAAAAACCTAGTGGACAACGGGGACAAATAGAAGTCCAATATATAAAACAAAGAAAAGAGCAAGAAGCATCGACTGGACTATTTGTTTTTGAATTGAAAAGGCAAATCTGTGAAATGTTAGAGATCATACTAAACAAAAGCCTCCAAGTCTGCAGTACAGTCTCTCTTCTGCTGTTAACCAGCTAGTTAGTTCCTGAGCCCGGATTTTCTTCTAAAATAAAGAGATTTGACAGTGTTGTAAGTGTTGAAATCTTTCTCACAGCCCGATTTTTGATGACAGAACATCAAATCAGGTGACTTGAAAGTCACAGAATCATTTATCTCACCACTCTCCTTTATTTTCTCTGGTAGATCCTGGTTTATCCTTATTTCAGCATTTTCTTATATGCTAAGAAATTTATAACAAGCTCTGGTTTGGCTTCCATCTGCCCAAGTTCTCTCTAAATATTTTTTTCCCCAAAAGTTGAATATATTAAAGCCTTCTAATACACTTAAAATAAATGGTATGGTTAGGAAAAAATAGTATTAATTGCACCTGGAATGCTTGTCTTAGAATTGTTTTCATAACTAAAGAAGCCTTACTGGAATTTGTACGTATGTACAGGAGCATAATAAAGCATTTGGAATTTACTGATGATTTTACTTTATTTAGTTTGCAAAATGCATCCTTAAGTGAGCCTGGAGCCTCATTTAATGTGGGATCCTATTCTAAGTGAATGGAAAATGCAAGGGAAAAATTAAATAAAAGAACAATATAATCAGCTGAAACCAAAATAGATGGGAATTGGGATTGAGACTGTGAGTATAAAGAGGGGTGAGCAAAAGATTGAGGGTAAATAAGCACCAAAAGCATTTACTAGCCCACATTATTTATTTATTTTTCCTGGCCAATCTGCCTTTCTGTGGGGTCATGGGTAATAAAAGAAATAAAATCAGTAGGTCCTGTTTCCCAGGCAGTAATTCAGAAGTGGCACAATCAGTTAATATTGGGCAACTGTGGTTGGCATGGAATGTAGTAATAATGTAGTAAGCTGGAAGGGGCCTTAGGAAGGGAGTCGTGCCCAAGATAAACCCAGACTAGCAACCAGTGACCAACAAAGCTTCCAACCAGGGTTTCTGATTTAAATCCAGTGTCATTTTCACCACGCTGCTCAACCGAGAAAAAATAAATTCACTTGCAAGATAACGCAAAGAAAACAATAAAACTTATAATAATGGAAATAGCTCAAAAGTAAGTCTGTGAAATAAAATGGGCTAATGGACAAAATAAATTTTTCTCCTAGGCTTAGCTCTGTTATTAATGGGATTGGATCGAGTCCTTAACCCCCTCTCCCCAAACCTTCTCAAAAAAGCAAATCATGTTGAACCTCCTCACTTTTGCCCCAGAACAGTCTCAGTCTTTCTTCTGTCAGTCTCTATTCTATCCTGACTTCTCTCTTAGACGCCATGTTAGAGCCTCACTCTCGCTAGAGGACCCAGGTCATCCTGCTCTAGAACTGTGGCTCGGTCACCTTTCAGTTGTATTCTTGGGCAAGTTGCTTAGTCTTCTTAAGGTTTCATATTCTCTCCTCTACAATGGGTAGTAATATCCACTTCACAGAGTTTTCATAAAATGTAAATGATGCAGTGCTTGTGATGTTTGTGATATACTAGTCTTGCACACAAGTATTTCATACATGGCCCTACTATGAATTTGTCGGTAGCTGCTTAACTTTTATTCCGTTAATCGCATATATTGAGTATATTTTTTCATGTATTTCACTTAAACTATTCTCTGATCTGCTTTTGGGTTTGTCCACGTTGCTCACTAACATTGAACATTTGTTCAACAAATAAAACTTTTGCTGTGGACCAGAACTGGCTTCAAACCAAAAGCTTTCTGAATTTTTCTCTTCGCTCCTGTGGCCCAGCTAACACTAAAAGGCCCATTTCAGTTTTACTTTATACATGACGTTTTCCCAAACGTCCTGAGGAACACCAAAATTTCTTTCCAAACTCAGTGTCTGTGTTGTAAAAGTAAAACTTCATTGCTTTATTTACCAATTCTTTTTTTTTTTTTTCATATTTACCAATTCTTTAATGGTAAGTTTTTTTCCCTCCCATACCTCTATCAGAAACTTCTGGGACAGAAACTTTCCTATCACCTAACACAATGGTGGGCCCAGGATGGGAAAACATCAATACTTGAGTGAATAATCAATTTATTTCCAAATGGGCTAGATTGGCTAGACTAGCTAATCTGGACCATAATTGTACATACCTGATTTCTTGGACTCCTGGCTTCTCCATAAAAAACTCTTCCAAATGTCAGATTGCATTTTGGCAGAAAGTAGCCGTACTTAGCCGTATTATTGTCCTTGTTAAAAGACACTAGGAGATACAAAGATTTAACTCCCATTTTGAAATGTGCTAGTCAGTTGTCTATAAGAAAAAATAATGGAAGTGTTGAAAAACAGTATCTAACATACCATACCTGCTTCTGTTTCTAGTTAGCCTTCTACATCTTGGATATCTGTATCAACCTATCTACCTACCTATGTAACTTTGCATGAGGGAAAACCACAGGAAGATGTAGTACTATTTTTAAAGATCTGTAGCTAAGGGAAGCATACAGCTTCCCTTACATGTGTTTCTAATGGACCAGATCATTCTTAAAGCAGCTCCTTCAGAGCTTATTGAAGTGCTAGCAGCTGCTAAAAATGATTTCCAGTTTTCTAAAAAAACAGATATATATTCGTTGCATTCAGATTTAGATAGAAGCATCATAAGTGGGAATTTCTTCTCCTTGGACCAGACCCAAGGCTAAGAAAATAATTATGCTCCTCTTCTTTCTTTCTTATTTCTCTCTCTTTCTCTCTCTCTCTTGCTCTTGCTCTTTCTGACAATTCTGAAGTTAATGGTATACTTCTTGCAGTTGTGGGCAAGTCAGGTTTCATGTTAGAATACTTCAAATATTATAATAGGGTCCACTAACTATCCTTTTTTTCCATGGAACTAAACTGTTATGTTCCACAGAATTTTATTGAAACCGGAATTTATGAGTCACATTTGAATTCATCGCTTTAGAATACTTTGCAACCCTCTATTATTTTTTTTTTAACCCATCGTCTCATAAAACAACCCTGGTTAGCCACTTTAATGAGCAATTTTGTCCCTACTTTTATTTCTTAATGAACTTTTCCCCTCTGGCTGAATCCTAGTCTCATAGTTTATTTTCATTGCTATAGTGACATCGGTCAGGGACAGCTCTGTAAAATTAATCATCATATTAGACCAGGCTTCAGCAAGAATTCTTTTTTGAAGCAAAAGGAAGTTCCATAATCCCACTAGTATATCCTCCTTTGGTGTTGTATTTCTTCTTCTTTTTTCTTTCACCCTAAAGATTAGGTTCCATAAATCAATCGAATACAGCAAGTTTGGGACAGAGTAGAAAATAGAATGACTTTCTAACAAGCCAAAGGTATGAGAGAATTACTTCCCTTCATGTTTATATTACGGTTAGTTAAAAATGTATCATAAATTATTGCTGAATTAGGCTACTAAGTATTTTCAATGAAAGCATTCAAGTTATTTATGATTTGTCTAACTTCGCAAGTAAATTTATGTAATAAATCAAGATGCTGATTCAAAGACTTAATGAGGGTAAGCATGTTGGTTGACCACTCAGCTTCCCTTAACCATAGTTGAATCACAAATTCCAGCAGACATGACTCAAATAAATGATCACTCTTCAGAGACTTGGGCTTGAGATGGTTGCCTTTGTGGAACACTTATCGACTCGGTCCCCAAGGGGTAAGTCGGTGATTGCTAATGAAACGTTTATGCAGTTCAGATGAATTTGAGGTGAGCTTTTGAAGAGACCTAAGAAGGTCTCTAAGCTAAAAATCAAGCCTGACTGTTCAACAGTAAGTTATTAAGTTAGGTGACTAGTATCCAGTGGATTGGACAAATCCACTTTATCTGGGGTGAAGGCATTTGGGCAGTGAAAAAAATTTGTTATCATACTCTCCACTTTGATATGGCTCCTGTTTGTTTCATTGCTTGATTGGTCATACTGTTAATATACATTGTACATTATAGTATTGTTGTTATTCTAAAGAGACCACTGGTTTACTTATTTACTTTTTCTGTACAACAATTCAAATTTCTCGTAGGAACATTTTCTCTATAATAAACTCTGACCTTTGGTTCCCACCCTCAGTGTTCAAGGCCTCAGAAAATCAGAGACTCCAAGGAATTCAGTGATTTGCAGAAGATCTATGGCTGATTGGTTCTAGAACTTCATTCTCTTCATTCCCGGGGCAACTTTTTATGAGCTTCCATTACAATCTCTCCTGTGTTTATTGTTCAATCATGGGGAAATCTTGCTATATATATATATTTTATTTAGGATATGTGCAACAGTAACAAATTTGAAATTTTCTCACATCTCTCTGTACCCTAGTCTGATCCACAAACTGAAATTGGTCACCAGATATATATAATTTAATTGTAAATTAAAAATACTTGCAAGTGTAAATAGGAAGTAAAGGAAGAGGAGGAAGAGGGGGAAGGGAGAGGCATTTGCCAGGACCTCACTTTAGACTGTGTTTTGATATTTCTTATCTAGATAATGATAGTTGCTGTTCATTGATGGAACTTTTCAGTAGGCACTCAGAACCTCTGCTTAATGTGCTCCCCCTCAGAGTGTTATGTAAAGTACACTGACTTACAGTATTGGAGTATACCTTTGAGTCAGCAGTTATTAAAACTACCCAACAATAGGAGAGTTGATTCTCTTAAAAAAATTCCCAAATTTTTAAAGATTAATTTTAAGTTGCAGCAGTGTTGTATTTTACAGTATACACCCATATACTCACCTCCTAGTTGTAATTAATGATAGTTTGTCATATTTGCTTTATTGCATAATCATCTTTTCTATTCATTACCCCTTTGGTAGCCTGTCTTATTTCAAATTATGCATTTCAAGTTAAATTACAGACACTGGACCAGTTTTTCCTAAATATTTCATTGTGCATATCATTAATAAGGATTCAGTAATTACAGTTTTTCTTGATGTAAAATTTACATACAACAAAATACATAAACCTTATGTAAATATACTACAAATTTTGGTAAATGAATACATTTGTCTAACCTAAACCACTAGCTGAAGCATAATACTGGGGATGCCTTGTGTGGTTCAGGCAGAAGAGCATGTGACTCTTCATCTCCAGATTGTGATATGAAGCCCCTTGTTGGGTGTAGAGATTACTAAAAAACAAACAAAAGTATAATATTGCCATCTCCCTAGAAGGGTCTCTCATGTGTCTTCCCAATTCCTGCTGTTAAACTCCCAATGGGAACCACTGTTTGAATTTTTCCTCCAAGTAGATTTTGCAGTTTTAGAATTTCGTGTAGTTGGACTTATGCGACATAATGCTCACTGATATACATTTTCCTTAACTCAGCATCGTGTTTCTGAGATTTATCCATATTTTGTATGTAGCACTGTTTTTTTTTTTTTTTTCTCCCCTGCTGAGGAATATTCTACTGTATAAATATAACAAAGTAGTTTACTCATTCTCTTATTGGTGGTCACCTGGGCACTCTCCAGTTTTTGACAATTATGAATAAAGCTGATATAAATATTCTTATTTAAGTTTTTTTGTTAATGTTTTCATTTCCCTAGAGTAAATGCCAGGAGTTGAATTGTTGGTCATCAGCTATGGGTATGTTTAATTTTATAAGAAACATCCAGATTTTTTTCTCCAAATGGTTGTTGGCATTGTCATCTTTAATATGTGAGCTTCTTTTTTTTTTTTAAAGATTTTATTTATTTATTTGACAGAGAAATCACAAGTAGGCAGAGAGGCAGGTGGGGCGGGTGGGAAGCAGGATCCCCACTGAGCAGAGAGCCTGAATAGGGGCTCGATCCCAGGACCCTGAGATCATGATCTGAGCTGAAGGCAGAGGCTTTAACCCACTGAGCCACCCAGGTGCCCCAATATATGAGTTTCAGTTTCTCTATATCCTAACTATATTTGGAGTTTTCACTCTCTTCAATTTTAGCCATCCTGGGGGTGGTGTGTATTGGTATTTTTTAGGTAGTTTAGAAAGAAACTCTCTGGTAACAAAGTACAGCATTTTTTCAAGTGCTGATTGGCTAATTTGTATAACTGTTCAAATGTTTTTTCCCATTTATCATCGGGTTGTCTCCTTTTTTGTTTTGTAGAACTTCTTTCTATTTCTTCAATACTATTTTTTGTCAGCTACATATTTTGTGAATTTTTTTCTCACAATCTATACACTGATTATTTCATATGAGAAGGTTTTTTAAGGTTGGTAAGGTCTAAATTAGCAATTATTTCTTTTTATGGTCATTGCTTTTCACTATCTAAGAAATCTCTGCCTACCTCCAAATCATGAAGCTTTCTTCTTATGTTTTCCTTGAAAAGTTGTATGGTTTTAGCTTTTATGTTTCAATCTTTGTCTATCTCAAATTTATTTTTGTGTACGATTTAAGTTAGGGGTTTGAGGTTCTTTTTTTCCGTATTAGTAACCAGTTATTTCAGTACTATTTGCTAAAAATATGTTTTTCTCTTTTGGATTACTTTATTACCTTTATCAAAAACCAAATAACTGTTTAAATGTGGGTTTATTTCTGGGCTCTCTTTTCCATTCATCTGTTTGTCCATCCTTATGGCAGTGCCATTCTTATTGATTCCTGTGGTGTTACAGCAAGCCTTGACGTCAGATGGTGTAAATTCTCAATTCTGTTCCTTTTTCAGGATTGCTTGGGTGTTATAAGTCCTTTGCACTTCATGTACATTTTTGAATCAGCTTATTAATTCCTATAAAAATCTCTTATAGGATTAAAATTAGAAAATATTGAATCTATAGATCAATTTTGAGATTATAGATATTTCATTTTTTAAAAAATTTTCAAGTGCTTTTAACATTACAGGCAAAATACAGAAACATGGGAGAGTTCTTATACGCCTTTCGACCCAGCTTCTCCTAATGTGAACATCTTTCATCACCATAGTACCAATGACCAAAACCAGGAAATTAACTTTGGCACAATGCTATTCAGTGATCTGCATTTGAACAATATTGATCTGCCAACCCAGGAACATGGTACATATCTCCAATTTTTTGAGTTGTCTTTAAATTCCATCACTGATACTTTAATAGTTTTTAGTGTACAAGGTCTTGAATATCTTTTGTTAAATGCATTCCTATTTCATATTTTTGACATTATTGCAAATTGATTTTATTTCATCTTTCAATGATTTGCTGCTGGTTTATAGCAATACAATTGATTTTCTATATAACCAGTATTCTAAGAGTATCCTTAGAGTGGAAACAGTTCTACCCATTTCTTTCCCATTCTTTTTTTTGTAAAAATTTTATTTATTTATTAGAGAGAGAGAGAGAGATCACAAGTAGGCAGAGAGGCAGGCAGAGAGAGGGGGAAGCAGGCCCTCTGCTGAGCAGAGAGCTCAATGCGAGGCTTGATCCCAGGACCCCGAGATCATGACCTGAGCCGAAGGCAGAGGCTTTAACCCACTGGGCCACCCAGGTGCCCCTATTTCTTTCCCATTCTTGACTTATTCCCAATTTTAGGAGAAAGTGTAAAATATTTCACCATTAAGTGTGATGACAGCCATAGATTTCATTGAAGATGACCTTTCCCAAGTTGAGGGAATTCTTTTTTATTCCTAGTTAATACTTAGTTTTGCTTGTTTATTTGTTCTTAAGGGACAAGTGTTGAATTTTGTCAAATGCTCTTCTCTTTCTACTGACATGATCATAAGCCTTTTCTCCTTTATTCCCTTAGTATGTTTTCATGTGTTAAACCTACCTGAGATTTGTAGGATAAACCTTACTCAGTCATGCTCTGATTAAATATCCAGCATATTGCTGGATTTAATTTGCTAATATTTTGTTAAGTAATTTTTGGATCTATGTTCATGAAGGATACTGACCTGTAAGTTCTTTTTTTTTTTTTTTTTGCAGTGCCTTCATTAAATTTTTATATTATGCTGACTTCATAAAACAATTTAGGAGGCATTTTCTTCACCTCTGCTTTCTGAAAGAATTTGTCTAAGACTTATATTGTTTCTTCCTTAAATACCTGATAGAATTTATTGTTGGCATCGGTTAATTTTAGAGTTTTCTTTTTAAGATTGAAAAAATTCATAGTGCGTTCAGTTTCTTCAAAAGAAACAGGGCTAATTTCTTATTTGTCTTTTGGTTAGTGTTTTTCAAGGATTTTTCCCCCTTTTGTGTGAGTTATGAAATTTATTGCCATGAAATTGTTCTAATTCTGGGTGATCTATTGCCTCCTAGTCCTCAGATCTGGAGGGTTTGGGAAGAGGCGGTGATAAAAGTGGACAAAATAGTTCTCCTCCAGCCCCCCCATGAGGCCAGTTCCATGTGTTTGACATTATTGCTACTTAATATCTAACTGGGACAAATTTTCATAGGCCATTTTCCATCCTGTAATACTTTCTGCGTAGAACACTCTCCCACTCCTCTTTCAGATGAAGGGCAGAAATGGTGGACAAATCTTATAGAATTTAACCAGGGAACTTCCTGCTCTGTGGGTATTATGTCATCTGTGGTACCTTATCTGCTTTTTCTCTCTCGGCCACCATCTTAAGCAATTCTTTATTTTTTATTTTTTAAAGATTTTATTTATTTGACAGAGAGAAACACAGCGAGAGAGGGAACACAAGCAGAGGGAATGGTAGTGGGAGAAGCAGGCTTCCTGCCGAGCAGGGAGCCCGTTGCGGGGCTCGATCCCAGGACCCTGTGATCATGACCTGAGCCAAAGGCAGACGATTAACAACTGAGCCACCCAGGCGCCCCACCATCTTAAGCAATTCTTAAAATAACATTTATTTTATTATTTGTCTTTCTGGTAGTTCTGGATCACGATTATTTCTAATTTCCTCATCTGCCTTTTAGCTGGGGAAGACACAGGGTGGGATCTCATCATTTTTCCTCATTTATCAGCATGGTGGAAGATGAGGCATGCATTGTGGAAATGTTATTGAGCATTTGCTGAGCTCTGTATTTTCTCTTCTCCTTTCATACGCTAAATGCTTCCTTCCCCTTCCCGAGTGTTTTTGGAGATGTAGAATTGTGCTTTCTCCCCTGGAAATTTACTGTGGCACATACCAGCACTGTATCCAACTCTCCTCTACTTCTGAGCACATGGATACATTGTATTTCCCATTTCTTTGTAGGTAGGTAGATAGGGCCAAATGCCTTAATTTGACCAGGAAAATATTAGCAGAAATAGTGTGTGCCGCTTCTGAGTAGAAGGGTTTAATTGCTGGTTCTTAATTATCCAGCTCCTCCCTCCCCTCCCGAAACAAGTAAGAGAGCACATGTCAAAACCTATATATCAACATGGAAGCAGTGGGAATGCTATCCCGACCTGTAGAGAAGAGCGGCCCTGGGGAATCAGCTCATTTAGAATAGACTATGTGATTGAGTAATGAACATTTTTTAAATTTAGGGGCTACTCTGACAAAACCTGGTTTATCTTGACTGACACCATCCTCCTCTTTTACATTGAGGTGCCAATTGTTAAAGATCTGTTTCTTACACGTGCCATTTCTGTTGTTTGGGTGCTGCCAATGGATTATTTGCTATTACATTTACTTCCTTTCACTATGTTTGTCTTTGGAAGTGAGATCTTGTGAGTCACTCTGCCACTTACCCCACACATCCCAATATTAGCACATAAATTGTCCCAAATTTAAAATTTTAAAAGTTAAAGAAAAAGCTAATTTTATTCGCTGGGAAAGATTTTTTTTCTTTGATGCCACAGTGGACATCAGATGCATCCTTTCTGTCATCCGTCCCAGGATGCCAAAAAAGTTTTCACTCAACACTCAACTCATTTACAAAAAAATTAAAATAAGAAATTAAGGAGTGAGAACATATTTGGGGAGGAAGAGACTGAGTTTGTTTTAAACTTAAGGTTTGAGGTGCATTCAGAACATTGGCATAAAAGCATCAGTTTGTAATTTAAGAAAGAAATGACTTGAAGTATAGATTGAAGAATTAGGAGTAGAGATGGCACTTGAAAATATGAGACTTAATAAGGTGCTTTAGATAAAGCTTATGATAAGAGGGAAGAGTAAAGAAAAGAATAAATACATAGAAATTACCCCTATGTCAGATGGTGTAAATTAGAGAAGGCGTCAGCCAAGAATTTGCAAAAGCAGGAGGAAAACCTGAGAGAATTAAAAAAAAAAAAAAATGGTGGAGAGAGTTGTAAGGTAGACGATGTAGACTATCAATAGATGAAATGAGTTTGATTACAATGAGGACCCAATGGGTACAATGAAATGAGTTTGATTACAATGAGGACCAAATGGGTACGTAGTCAGTCAACATTAGCTGCTGTTAGTTCAGCAGCTGAACTAACTGCTCAGTCAGTTAAGCATATTCCTTCAGCTCAGATCATGAGCCCGGTTCTGGGATCAAGCCTGCATCAGGGGGCTCTACAGGGAGCCCACTTCTTCCACTCCTGCTCCCCCTGCTTGTGCCCACCCCCTCTCCCCCGTCAAATAAATAAATACAGTTTGTATTTAAAAAAAAAGAATGAGAACCAAAGCTATATGTAAATATGTGGCTGTTAATGGCAAAAACAATTTCAGAAGAATGTTGAAAATAGGACCTAGACTCTAACTCCTGATATTACTTTAAAAGCATGAATAAACTAGAATCCACAGTTTTCATAGGCATTTATAAAGGATCTTGCAGTATGGCCAGGAACAAGCATATTAAAGGCTCTATACTTATACTGATCATATAGCCCCTAAGCAACAGTTCAGTCTAATGCCTTCTATGTTCCAGGCACTGTTTTAGCCCCTGAGGTTGCAGCAAGTAATGAATGGATCAAAGTCCCTGTGCTCATAGAGCTCTCATCCTCGTCACAGACTGAAAGATGAAGATTAACCTAAATGACATCGTTTTGAAATATTGAAAAGGGAAACATTATTCCTAAAAGCATAGAATATGAAGGAGCAGTATTTTAAAAGCTGGCAAAGCACATTCATTCATACAGTAAAATAATCATTTGGATGATTTTCCAGAAGTAAATACTTACTTTGGAAGATGAAATATACCTTGACCATCCAATTTAATCATTTGGTGAAATCAGTAATTTCCTAATGATGTTAGACTCATGCACAAAACAAATCTGTTAGCTGGCATTTGAAGTCCTTCTAAATATCTATCCCAACTATTATACAACAAACAAAACCAAAGAGGAAAAAGCAACAAAAAACAAAATCCAGTGATAACTGCCAAGGCAGTACAACTATGTTACCATTGCAAGGACGTACAATCAGTGTAATGCCCATTAAGTTTCTGAGCAATGTCTCATTAAGTAATAGAGCTATCAAGAACATGTCAAGGAATTCATCTTCCAGAGATCAACTTTTGATAGTATAAGTCATTTTATCTGCCCTTACTATGTTTTAGTTATCCTCTATTCATTTATAGTTGTTCCAGTAGCCTTCAAGTATTCACTTGTATAATCTACATCATCGCAAAGAATGACATCTTAACATGTTACTATGGAAACAAATTTTTCATCAAAAATATATTTATTGCTAGGCCACTTGTGATTTTTGGGAAGAAATTTTTAAAAAATTAAGTCAATATATTTCCTACTACCTAGACACTTTATGGCAAATCACACAGGCAGTGAAATAAATCAAATCATTAATAAAGAAGAGACAACTTTTTGAAAATATGTATAGAAAACACTTGATCAGGGTTCTCAAGCTATACATCCCACTCCATATGATTCCTTTTCATTAATATGAAACACTAGCGACACACTTTATAGAGTAAATATTCATTACACAGTTGAATCTGTAGATGTCATATCCTAAGACTTCATTTCAACCTGACTCTCTTTCTTATGCCATTACATTCTAGAAATTAGTAACAATTTGGGTAGAGATCAGGGAGGAAATTGTGGCCACCTCAAATAACTTCGTGCACTCCTTAGGAAATAAAGATTAAGTAACTTTTAAAACATATTCCTGAAAATACATGTTTACTTGGATCATGGAATCTGAAAGCATTGTACATTTATAAATGAGATTTCAATTTGACTTGAAGTTAATGAGTAACTACTTCAGAGAACTATGCTTAATATATCTGGTTCAAATTGGAGTAACAAATAGACTTAGCTAAATATATTTATACCTTAAAAATAAAATCAATTAAATGTAAGCAATGTACCCTCTGAAAACAGCCCTAGGTTTTTCTCTTACTATATGACAAGTATATTTCAAGGTAAATACAGTAGACCCTTTACATTTGCAAAGGCTATCAGCCGAGACTTTGAAACATTGCAGTGTATGAATACCACTAGAGCACCAACATTATTAGAAACAATGCAGCTGGTCTTGCCCTGCTCCTGGATTTTTATTTGATTAAATATATATTGCACAATTCTTGTACTTAGGTGTCCTGGAGAATTTATGGTAGAACATATATAACTTAATCTTACAGCTAGCTGGGTTGCCATCAGATACACATTGGACTGCCCACGGCTACCTGACATTCCACCCTTACTTCTTGTTCTTGGATATGAATCTTCTTGAAGCCATTTTCTTGCATTACAGGCCAGTTTCATCTGCTTTCAGACATTTTCCTTATTCTAATCTTTCTACTCTGTGACTTTTCAGCTCTCGAAAAAAAAAAAAATCCCTCTATAGCAATGTGGTCAGCTGATGCTGCTTCTCCTATTAAATTCATGTTTATGAAACAAACAAATAATCATTCTCCTCAAAATTTATCAACCAATTTTTACTTGTGGTAAATACTAATTGTGTGGACCATTGACTTCATCTCTTATTGCTTCACTTTACAGTTGCTTGGCTTTTTTTCTTAATCACATATCCATATAGAATTCATTGTGATGTGCATATGTACTGGGGCCACAATCGACTGAAATTTTACCTTGACTAAGTTGATATCCCTTATTTGATAAGGCATTTGTATGGATTAGAGCAGATTCCTGATTTAATCTTCCTTCTTGTGTATGTATTTTGAACGTGATAACCTGGAGAGCTGTCATGGAGTTCAGCATTCTGTTTTTATAATTAGTTTATGAGTTCAGCATTCGTTTCTTTAAAACACAAGCAACCCTCCCCACTCCCCGCATTTGTTTTCTCTATAGTTCTAACTATAGCACTAAAACTTGACTTGGGGAAATCAAATGACTTTAAAAAAACAAACTTCTTTTTATGAGTTCATGACGGTTTCTGCCTGCCAGAACAGAGAAACAAGGCCACATTAAGATAAGGAGGATGTGTAGCTGGCTAGGTCATACCAATCAGCGAAGTATATATTATTTAAGGCAAAGCAAATCATCACCCAAGAATCGGAGTGGTTCTATGACTGCTAAACAAATACTTTAATTGAGCTGTTCATTTTAACTAGTCATGTATTCATTTCCCTGCACATCTTTTATATGGTGAAGAACTTTTTGCTACCAGCCACTGAAATTAAAAAATATAAATATATAATAAATATATAATATATAAATATATATTTACATTATATATTTATATATAAAGACAATTACCACAATATAATAATATAAAAAACAATTATATAAAGACAATTACCACAATATAATAATATAAAAGGAAAATACCATTGTTGAGGTAGGGAATAGTATATACTAATTAATGAAGTTTTTTTTAAGAAACACCATGTATGTAAAGCAATTATCCAGAACAAGCAAGGTAGGGCTAGTGTTGTCAAAATTTCCTCTTGAGTTGCACAATTCTTTCTCCATCTATTATATATTTTTGAAGATACTGTGTTTTAGGAAACATGGCTCCTTCAGCTTGTAAATAGACCACTAAATATAGCACCTCAATCTTGTATGTCTTACACTGCCTATAACACAATATAACATTACCATTGAGAAGGTTGTCTCAGAGAAACACTTAAGTGTTTCTGACAGCGTCACATTTCAAGGTTTTTTAGTAAGGATGAAGATGAGTGATTCCAAGTCTAGTGATTATGTTGAGTTCAGAGGCAGCCCTTACATGAGGACCCACTGAGGACCTTCTGGTTTTGTATCCTAATAATAGCTTCTATAATATGCTATGTGCCCATCAAAGGCCATAAACCACAGTAATGATGGACTTAATGTTAACATTTCTCCTAAGCCAGTGCTTGAGTAAGTTGGTGGGAAGGGGATGGGAAGTAAATATAATGTTGTTAGTCTTGATTTTTATTACTCTCTTCCATCTTCCTTATACCCTAAGATGCAATCATCAAAGGATAAAACTTAAGATGGAAAGTAATAATTACATTAAAAACAGTAGTTGTCACTTATTTAGTACTTAGTATTCTCACAATGGCAAGTACATATCACACATATAAACCTACCAACAACCCTTTGAATTCAGGGTAGATCTTATCATTATAGTAGACTTGGGATCTGAGGCTTGAAGTGGTTAAGGAACTTGTCCAAATCACACAATTTGGAATTCAAGTTGTCTCCTCTCTGGAGTTCAAGTTCTAAACTACTATGTTTATTTTTTTTATTGTTTTAAAGATTTTATTTATTTGGCAGAGAGGCAGGCAGAGAGAGAGAGAAGCAGGCTCCCCCCGAGCAGAGAGCCCAATGTGGGGCCGATCCCAGGTCCCTGCAATCATGACCTGAGCCAAAGGCAGAGGCTTTAACCCACTGAGCCACCCAGGCGCCCCATACTGTGTTTATTTTTATCACCAGAATGGCCAATTATTAATGGCCAATTATTTTATTTAGAAAAATAAAACCCTTCTAAGCAGAACTCAACCAAATATTCTTTTTTCTCTTCTTGTTATTCCTCCAACCCTAAGCATAGTGATACATATAAAATCCTACTATAATATTAACTTTTTATTTTATTTGTTCATTTCCTAATATAATTTAGCTTGATGTCCAGCCTACTCTTTTTTTA
Organism: Procyon lotor; assembly: GCA_028646535.1. NCBI lineage: Eukaryota > Metazoa > Chordata > Mammalia > Carnivora > Procyonidae > Procyon > Procyon lotor. The sequence continues at coordinate 30,126,300 of CM053605.1, forward strand.
AAAAAGTAACTACAGAGTACCATTCAAATCCCTTTGTTAATAGAACAACTTATTTGGATGTTTAAAAGAGTAATTTAAAATATTATTTTGAATAATAACACAATATAACATTACCATTTTATATTATTTATGATGGCATTTAAAATATGGTACTGCTATGTGACTATTGCCTATTGTGTCCGTTGAACATAATTATTATAATGTAATTAGGCTTTTCTTTTAATGGTTGTTTATATCCTTAATTTTCCACATACTGTACAAATCTTATTTTTATAAGGTTAATTAGAATTACTCCGTCTAGAAGACCAGCATTCTTGCTATTTAGGATTTTTAACCAGATTATGATGAGTACCTCACGTTTGCCTTTGAAAAAAACAGACAATCTTGTATGTCTTACACTGCCATATTTGAGCCTTAAGATTATAAGTAATACATTAAGAAATAATCAAATAATCAGATACCATCCTCCAGCTTAATTCAGCAACTAGTATATGACTCAATTAGTTTCTTGGGTTGTTGGTTGCATGGAAAACACATTTAAAAATTCTAGCTGGGTTTTCTGAAAAAGAGTGGGCCAAAACTTCCGTGGTGAGATACCCTTTAATGTTTTTTCCTAGAAAGAAATAATTCTAAGTGGTTTTTAAACAGCTTCACATACAGAAACACACAGACACCTTTCCTTGATTCTCAGAACCGTAGAAATTATTTCAAGGGTACATTTATATCTTGGAATTTACATTTTCACATGAATTCATGGCATTTTTAAATGGGTTTCTGAAACAATACTAAAAACTATTTCCTTACCTGTTGGCAATACCCTCTGCATTAATTCCATATTGCACAGCCAGAATAATCTCCTAAAATAAACCTGTTTATGCCAGTCCCCACCCCTGCTCCAAATCCTCAGTAGTTCCCAACTTACTGCCAGATGAATGTTAGATTTCCTCTACCTGGCAATCTAATGATGGCATCACATGGCCCCAACCTATCGCTTTCTTGCTCTGTTTGTCATTGCTTTCCTACCCAGATCACTGAACATCCAGTTGATTATTTGCCATGTTTGCATCTTTTTTAACTCTGCTTGTGCTGCCACTTTTACCCCTTTCACTCATAGGATTAGAAATTCTGTGAGTTCATAATGTTGAGTGAAATAAAGTAAATAATCTCTACCAGGGATCCACAACCTTTTCCTGTGAAGGGCCAGAGAGTCAGTAGTTGAGGCTTTGCAGGCTCTATAGTCTCTGTCACAACTGTTTAACTGCTGTAGTGCAAAAGCAGCCACAGACAGCGTGTAAGATGAATGAGGCTGGCTGTGTTCCAGTAAACTTGTTTACAGACGCTGGAATTTGCATTTCACGTAATTTTCCTGTCACAGAAATGGTATTCTTCTTTTTACTTCTTTTAATTATTTAAAAATGTAAAACAATTTTTTTTTTTTAGTTCGTGGACTATATAAAACCAAGCAGGGATCAGATGTGGCTTGCAGACCATAGTTTCCTGACTCTGTCAATACCATGGGATACCATGCAGTCATTAAAGAGAATGGAGTAGGTCTATAGAAACAGAAAGTAGTACGGAAGACGTTGTTATTTATTAAAGCAAGGGCAGAATACTATTCTAATATAGTAACTTTGATAATTGTTTTATACTTTCCATATGCTATTAAGTTTTTCCTAGGAGAATAACTAAAAACCTGTGACATGTGAGACAGCAGAACGGGGAGGAAGAATTTTTACTTTCATGGTATCCCTTATGACCACTTGGATTTTCTGTCTTTGTTCATGTATTTTTTTATTATTATTAGCAGTATTTAAGACATTAAGAGGACCTCTCTGTGAGATAGACTTAGGAATCATTTTATTTGTTTTGCTCTTTATCCTTTTCTGTAATACAAATCCATTACTAGTACTTTTAAACTGCCTATCTCCAAGGTCAAGCAAAAAGTCATTTTTTTCCCTTTTCCAGTCCAAATTATTTTTCTCTTTCCCTCCTTTAGTCCTTCCCATCCCAACCCCCACTGTACGCACAACATAGAATTAATGAAAGCTCCTCATCAATTCCTATGGAGATTTTTTCCAGATTAGCATACATATTTATATATGTTACAGCCTTGTGGGCATATTCAGATGATAGGCTGTCATGTTGCTTCCAGGGTATTCGGTATTCCATGCATTTTTCTCCTACTCATAAAACCCTATTGGAATACGAGTGGAACTAAAGCTACTAGAGTGATACCTGAATTCATTCTAATCCTAAAAACATATGTACTTTGAACAAAGTGCTTAGAGTTTTCAACACAAGAAACACAAATTATACGTAAAGGATGAGGAATCAGAATGCCATTGGGCTTTGCAATGCCCACATTGAAAGCTAAAACCAAATGAATCAGAGACTTCAACATTCTGGAAAAAATTACTTTCCATCTGGAGTCATATAGTCACTCCTATTATCAATCAAGTGTGAAGGTAGAATAAAGACATTTCTAGATATGCAAAGTCTCAGAAATTTTCTTATTCTTAAATAAACTTTCTTATTTAATATATAAATTCTTAAGAAAGAATTTTCTTAAGAAATTCTTAAAGAATTTATATATTTATATATAAATATATAGTCTTTATATATTTAGGAATATAAAGAGTAATGTCTTTATACTTGAGAAGTTCTTTCTTAAGAAAGAATTTATATATTTACATATAAATATAAGAATTTATATATATATAAAATGTATTCTTTACATATTTACATATAAATATAAGAACTTATATATATATAAATATATATTCTTTATATATTTAGGAATATAAAGAGTATTCTCTTTATACTTGAGAAGTACTCAACCAAAATGAGGCAGTAAACCAAGAAAGAAATGGTGTCTTAGTTCAGGCTACTATAACAAAGTACCATTGACTAGGTGAGTTAAACAACAAGCATTTCTCACAGTTCTAGAGGCCAGAAAGTCCAAGATCAAAATGCTGGCAGATTTGGTTCTGGTTGAGGGCCCGATTTCTTGTTCGCTGGTGGCCCTCTTTTCATTGTAACCCGTCTCAGGGTGGAAGGAGTGAGGGAGTTCTCTGTGGTCTCCTTTATAATGTCACTAATCTCATTTATAAGGGCTCCACTCTTGTGGTTTAATCACCTCCCAAAGGCTTAGCTCCTCATATCATAACACTGAGGGTTGGGATTTCAACACATGGATTTTCAGTCCATAACACATGCGATCCAGGAACAAGGGATCTAAGATGGGAAAGAGAATCCTCAGGATATTAGTGAAGGGAGATCCCAGGGAAATGGTGTACCAAACATTTAAGGCAACCAGAACAGAAAGTGCCAGAACACTTTTTAAAAACGAAACATTGGTATAATACCTAATATATCTATACATTTTTTATTGATTTTTAAAAAAGATTTTATTTATTTGATAGAGTGAGAGAGCACAAGCAGGGGGAACAGTAGAGGGAGAGGGAGAAGCAGGCTCCCCGCTGAGCAGAGAGCCCAATGCGGGCCCCGATCCCAGGACTCTGGGATCATGACCCGAGCTGAAGGCAGACGCTTAACCATCTAAGCCACCCGGTTGCCCCTATCTATACATTTTAATAAGGGAGTTACACGGGGAGTTTGCTGTTTTGTAATTTATAAATATATAGAAAATGTAGCAAATGTAGCAAATACAAATATGACAATTATTAACCCAAAGGGAAAGAGCTTGTTGAGAATTGAATATGCCCATCTGTTTCAAATTTTAAGACCTTAAATCAGTAATTTGAAATTAGCCAAGGTGGGAGTATTTATACCATTGAAATTAGCAAACTGAACAAATCAGGACTTTTTTTCTTTTCAGAGAATCAGTAAAGGAGACTAAACCTTTAACTTCTCACATGATGGGATTCACTAGATAATGTCTAAAATGGAAAACTAAAGATGTTGAATTATTTAGAGAAAAGAACTAGCTGAAACAAACAAAAGTGGCAGCCTCTGGAGAATAGTAAATGGGAAGGAAACTTGGAGAACCACAAATTTTCATAACAAACTTTATAGAATTATCTGATTCTTTAAGCTCTTCTTTAAACTATTGAAATTTCCTAGAAAATAAATTTAAAACATGAAAATTAAAAAGTAAATAGATGATGAATTTTCATACTTTTTATTTATAAATTGCCTGAAACCTCACACTGAGCAAGCATACTAATGTATCAAAATAGTAATAGTGTGTCTTATAATGTTTGTGAGGTTCTATTTACAGGCCTTTCCTCAAGCCAGCTCTTCTCTCCCCACAATCCCAATTGCCTCCTGGACAATCTTCTGTCATTTACTCCACCTTCTCAAGTTGCCATATTAGCTCCAAAATACTCCCACTCAATTCTGGATGCCCCACTGCCTTTGACTGCACAACCACACACACGTACACATTTATAACATTGTGCGTGTAAGGGGGGTATGTGCAAACACACACACAGGAGTGGCATTTTTCATGGTTTATCTGAGCCTGAAATTCTGCAATTATATAAAATGAGAAAAAAGATTGAAATTGAGTTACTTTTGAGTTTACAATGTTTAATGATTCTAGGGATTAGCAGTTTGAATTTAGTTAGGATTCTGTTGTATATGTAAAATAGAAAGCCCAATTAAGAGTGGCATACAAGAAACCATTAGCACATGTTAATAGGAAGTACAGACTGTGGGTAGGCTATAGATTGATTCATTCAGTGGTTCAGTGTTACCATCAAGGCACGTTTCCATCTCTTATTCTGCTTTGGCTTCATCCTAAGGCTAGTTAACTTCCTGGTGATTAGAGCAGTCAGAGTCTCTTGATATGTTATTCACCTTTGACACAAGAGGAGAAAGAAAGATTCCATTACTCTGCCAGAAGAACAATGAAAAACTTACTCTGAAGTTTCCAGCAAATCTTTCCTTATGTTTCATTGATTAAGAATGAATCATGTACCCATCTATAATCTAATTACTAGCAAAGTGATTGCCATTGAAACAACCAGTCCTGCCTCTGGAGGGGAGGGTGGGGTAGCCTTCCATGAGCCACTTGGGCTATGTGAGGAAGAGGTGATTACCTGGACAGATTTTAAATTTTACTTAGGGAGGCTTTGGTAATGGAAACTGGATAGGCAAGGCAAGTGTCTATTACAGATGGAAAATAAGAATACCATACCAGGATGTTTTCAGATCTTGCAATCTTGTTTCCAGGTCAACTCTGTATTTTTATTATTGGTTGTGACTTTTGGAAACAGATCTGCGATAATTCATTAGGATGTTAATATATTACGATGTGCCTTCCGTGATTATTGGCTGATTCACTGCCATCTGGTCAAGCAAGAGATACTATTTTACAAAGCAAAAAATAAGAAAAATTAGATGGAATAAAAATATTATATAAAATAAGATATATGAATTACAAATAGGCTCCAAAGAGTGATACCAATTTCTTAATGGGGGCTGGGAGGATGTACTAAAAAGTCCTTTGTTTTGTTTGTTCATAATGTGGTAAATAATATTTTCCAAAAAGCTGAGTTCTTTAATAACTCGTCACATCATTTTTCTTTCCCAGCAGCTTCTATCCTTCCGTAATGATCATGGGGGCTTTGTGGTTAGCTCGGCCAAGGTGGTACCTACCTTACAGGCATTGGCCTGTTTTCAGTTACTTCTCAAATCAAACTTTCATATTCAGCATTATAGATCAATACCAGTTTATTTTGTCAGAATTAAAAACGAGGATAACTTGTTTTTGTGTAAAACGACTCTTAAAATTCTGAATCCTTAAATATGGTAGATTAAAAATATAAATATCCTCTCTGCTTGAGCAACCCTAGAGTTATCATAGTAAATTATTATTGTGCTGATTTTTTCCTCTGATTCAAAATCTTGATTTTTCTATTTAGACATTATCTCTTGATCTCTCACTATGGGAAAAGTATACTGTTTAGTATTTAGTATCCCTACTCCCCTAGGCCTACTCCTCATACACCCCTGTCATCTCCCCACCCATTCTCCCGGTAGAGTTATATTGTAATTTCAATTAGATAAATATTCAGTATTTACACTATTGTGACATATCAACTCAATTTAGAACTGAGTGATGTGTCAGTGATATATTTAGTAAAGTGTAGGGGAAAACTACACAGATATTTCTGTGTCAGTGTATGAGTAGAACTGACATTCTATTCCAGTCTCTTCTGTCTCTTCTTGAAAAGTTTTTGCCCTTCTTGGTTTTAGTAATTGTTGATTTGATCATTTGAAACTTCTCTTTTAGCAGATTAAAGCTTTGCATGCTCTCTGGCTTTGTGTGCCACTTTGCTTTCCTAAGTTCCTGGAGTAGCCTGCCATATTTCCTCTTGCTCCCATGTTTGCAAATACTTTGCTTTTCATTTGTTATTTGATGGATAATATCGAGAAGTTTTCTCTTGGATTTCCCTTTTACTCATTGGATACAATCCTGTATTAGGTTTCTCTGTGTTCCAAGTGGCCAAATATGATTCTTTCTTTGAGCTTGACAGAATGCATGCAAAATATGCTCAGGCCTTGTTCTTTTGTTGTCTTCATGTAGATTTTGCAATCACTTTAAAAGCACTAGAGAAATGATGCCTTCGAAGAAGGGAATTAAAAATAATTAAGTTAGAGTCTCATGTAGGGCTAAGTCTAATATGATCTTGGCTCCATGGGTGGACATTGTTGTGTTGGGTGGAAAAAGCAAACAATAGAATTCAGGTCTTATGAAGACAGTCCATCAGGGCTGCAGAAATCACACCGGCATAACTCTAGCCCAAATAATAATAATAGCTGTCCAGGGAATCCAAAAGAGACAGAATCACTTAGTATTAATTGCATAAGTAATTCTTGAACTACAGATACTAATATGCTGCAAAGACTCCATGTTCTCCAACATGAAAGGTAACAGTAAAATCTTTCTTCCTCTACCTGTATAAATCCAAGATTGGTTAAAATACTACAAATTACCTACCTTATCTGCCTTTTGCTACATATAATGACTTCTAATCTCCTCAAACTGTTTTGAGATAATATGTGGGAATGGTTTGAGGGAGTACTCAACAAATGTTACATGTTATTAGTAATTTAACAAGTTTTTCTAATAAAAAGAGCATGTATACCACGGAACTGGCAAATAGAAGGATTTTTCTTTTTCATTTAGAACTGCATCTAAGTCTGCATAAACAAAAACAAATTACCACTTCCTTTGTCTCCATACCATTTGAACCACAAAAACTCACCTACCCAAGTACTTCATCTGCTAATATTTTGGTTTTATATCCTGAGTTAAAATGTGAGATCATTCTCCCCCAATTTAATTTTTTTGACAGTGAATATTTATACTAAATTTAAATTAAGTGTAAAAGAGCAGATTGATAAGAACACCAAAAACCTTGTAGATCAACCAATAACACCAGCTGTCCAAATTATTCTACAGCATTGCAAAGGTTCCTCTAAACTGCATATTTATTGCTGGATACATTCCATCCATATGACGTACAAATTTGAGATTTATACTTTTAAACATAATAAGATGGAGTTCTGCCATGCCTACTGGGTGATAAGTAAATGCATACACAACCAATTTGGTTTAAATCTCAGTCCATAATATTTTTGCATTAATCTTAGGCCATACGACTTTTTTTTTAGATCAAGTACTTATAATTGTAAAATGTACAATCTCTTTCCTATATACTTTCTTCTTAAGGTTTCATAAAAACTTCAAGGAGAAATATGAGAAATATAACAATATCACTTCTATTTCATGCACTTGTAGAATCTGATAAAACAAAGACATTCATTTAAACAATGGCTCTAAGTAATGCTTGATTGCCAATAATTGAGTCAATATGTAAAATATGTCTTTTAGGGCCTTTACTATTCTTCCTATAGCCACACAGCTTATAAATGAGTAAGTTATTAGTGACTGGAGTATGCAGAGTAATATCACAATGCATGCATTCATCACACTTTGGTTAAGAGAAACCTCACTAATTTTTATAAAATGGAAAATGCTGGACAAAATTGGTGGGCAAAAATCAATTAAAGAATATTTTAAACAAATGCAATTTTATTTATTTTGGATGCATTAGGCTAGAAAGAGTTTCAGACTTGTCAATGGATAAGTCTCTTTAATTAGTAAATATGTTTCATTATGTAAATGAGGGTTTCTCAAGTGCTGAGAGGTAATCTGTTCACTTAATCCTCTGCATAATCTATATAATCTCTCTTTATACACCTAAGAAGAAAGAGTATGGAAGGTAAATGTTAACCTCAGTACTGAATGGTCCCTAGGTCAGAATTTAAGAGTTTACATTGAGGTTTTACTATTCTGACGGATAAATCAAGTGACACACCAGATGTTTAGAGTGTTGAGAATTCTAACTTCACATTTTCCGCATTGTTAGTATTGTTGCTTGAGATCATACATATCATGCTTTTCATCTTGCTCAAGGCTAGGCTTGTTTGATGGTCAGTGATTCTTAGGAATTCAACTAGGAAGTTAATATAGTTTTAGTAATACACTAGAATCTTTCTATTCATAGATTTACAGTGCTATTCTATATTTATTACCTTAAAACATACCCTTTTATAGAATGTTCTCATGAGTAATATCTGCTAAATTACTTTTTCCCCTGACTTTGTCTTCAGCTAGTTTTTATTTCTACAAAGTAGTCACCAGAGTGGAATGGCCAGAAGCCACGCTGTGAGCAATATAATCTTTTTCAAAGAAAGAAAGAAAGAAAGAAAGAAAGAAAGAAAGAAAGAAAGAAAGAAAGAAAGAAAGAAAGAAAGAAAGAAAGAAAGAAAGAAAGAAAGAAAGAAAATAAGATATACAAAGAAAATTTGTATGCAGTTTTATTTAGTCTTTTAAACTTTTGTTTTTTGTGCGTAGGTTTAATGTATATAACATATTTGTATAGTAGTATATGTTTATTATTTATAAATATGTAAGTTGAAGTCCATTGAGGGTACTTGCTTAAATATTTATTTTATGTAAAGAGGTTTAAGGATGACCAATCTCAGGGTTTTCAGATGTTGCATTCAAATTTCTACATTTTTTCACTTATATGTATTTTTTAATGTTATTTCCTTCCCTAATAGAAAATAAGATGTTTGCTCATCAGGCAGAGTTATCTTTTGCCTTTTCTTTGCTGGCCTAATCCACTGCCTACTTTAGCAAAAGTTGGATTTTTTTCCCCTATGTTTGCAAATCATAAAAAATAATAAAGTGTCATGAACTCTTGATGGCTTAAGCAGTTTTTTTAAGGTCTTTTTTTTCAACATGATGTTGACTGATCTTTTTACTATGACTTGAAGTTCATTTTTCAAGTTGTAAACCAGATTTTAATTTCTACCCTGAGAGCTTTGTGACCTGATGGAAGCAGAAAGGCTACCGTGATTTGTTCCTTATTGGCCTTTTATTGAGTCAGCTAGTCCCCAAGACTTTCCACCCACCCTCATGCAATGAACATGCATTGTTAATCTAGCTGTGGACAATATTTGGTGCATATTATGGTTATTGTTGTTCCTGTTGATGTCGTTTTTATTGCTATAGACTTTTGACTTATAATAATAATCACAAAATGAACAGAAGCCAGAGCTGTGTAACTAGAGACTTTTTCTTTTTAACAGCTATTGTTAGCTCTGGGGTGTAATGTGTAAGGTCCAAACCTTTTCCCAAAATAACATAACTTGCTAGAGGCATGATTAGACTCAAGAAAAGTTTTCCTTTATTTCTGATTTGTAATGTAATAGCATTGTGTTTGTTTAAGGTGGATAGGAGGTAGATGTGTTTTTGAGTCTGCTCTGTATCAGGACTTCTTCTGTCTTTTTAGTACTGTATGAGACAAAGCCTGGCACAGAGTAGGCGTTCAGTGAATAATGAATGAATGAACAAAAATAAAAATAATTTCATTTAACTGAATTTCACAATAAAAACTAAAGCTCTTTTGAATCATTTAATACTATAGGCTTTGGTTATCACTGAATGGTAAGAGTGCTGATTTCAGTACTGGGAATGGAAAATGTATCCACATGATAATGTGTAAAACAAAGTAATTTGCGTTTAGTGCTATATTTTCTGGATATCATTTACTAAAACAATTGATATAAAGGAGGTTATTTTATTAAAGAAGTCACGTATTGCATGTAGTACTGCCTGTGGTACATAAACAATGAATCTTGGAACACTGAAAAAATAAAATAAAGAAAAAATAAATAAAAATGAATTATAGCAAATTGAAATAATAGAAGTAGATAAAGTAAACAATACAATGCTGTATTTTAAATTCAGATTCGTAGTTTCTCAACTATAAATTATCTAAATATGTATTGAATAGTGCCAAAAATGATACCATTGGCCCATTCCCATGAAGGCATGGGAATTTTTTCCTGTAAGTAGTGATAGATAATAATGATCCATATGTGTAGTTTTGACCTTCTTCCCTTTGGGGCCAATGGCCTACCTTTTGTAGATGTCTTGATAGAATGAGCCTTACTCTGTGCTATACCAAAGCATAGAATATAGCTAACTTTTGCCTCCAAAGACCAAAATGATCCTCTGGCCTCATTGGCACTGCTCCCTAATCAACTGAGCTAATTTTGTATAGGTTGTATAAGCCTGAACCCATAATAAATGGAAAAATCGTGAGATCTATAAGTTTATGACTTGTGTAACTTTTTCCTACTTTAAAAACTGACATGATCATAATATTGCTTATCTTGATAGAAGTAATTGAAGGTCAAGGCTATTACTTGAAGTTTTAAGGAGTTAGGTCATCACAGTTTACTCACACCTTTATTCTTTCTTTCTTTCTTTCTTTTTTTTTTTTTTTAAGATTTACTTATTTGAGAGGGGAAAAAGGGGTGCAGAAGCAGGGTAGGGGAGGACCAGAGGGAGAGGGGAGGAACAGACTCCCCGCTGAGCAGGTAGCCCAAAGCATATAGCTATACCTCAGGACCCTGATATGGTGACCTGAGCCGAAGGCAGACAGTTAACTGACTGAGCCACCCAAGCACCCCTCTTATGTCTGACTTTAGTCAATATAAGTGAAGTTAATTAGGCTTATTTAGATTCTTTAAGTTGGTGTTTCAAATAGCTGGGCTTTTATTATTTTTCACTGCTGTCAGGACCCTGACCATAAAGCCTGATGAGTTCTGGGTTTATCTCTCAAGAAATTATATTAGGAAGGAAAACCAAACTAAACACGACTGCCTTTAGAAGTTGGATGTTTGTGGCACTTTTATTATGACCTTTTTTTTTTCTTTTTTGAAGCACTGTATGGTTTTATTATTACTATTTAAACTTTAGCAACTTTAGGTCCAGAGGTAGGGGTCATCTCAAGCTTGGTCTAAATAAAATGGAGTCTGTTCAAAGAAGCACATCTCTTATCATAAAGTAGGCATATATTACCTTTAAAAATTACAGCATCTTACATTTGGGGATTTGTAGTAGATTCTGGCAAGGTTTAGTACTTTTTTCTAGTACAAACCTTATGTGAAAAAATATATATACAGGGTGGAGAGCAGAAACACAGTATCTTGAGAGTGACTTTACTCAGTGAACCTGTACCATATCTGAGCTTTCAAAAATTGGTTTTACAATGAAGGCTTTAAAATATGGTTTTCTTAAAAAAATAAATAAATAAAAAATGGTTTTCTGAATATGAAATTTCAGTCATATGTGCCAGTTAAATTTTATTTTATTTAGTTGTATATTACAGAGCTCAGATACTGTTTTCAAGTCTGTATACCAAGATAATATACACTAACCTTTGAAATTAAAGGTGAATTTTATAAAAACTGAATTGCCTTCCCTTCTAAAGCTCATTTTCTAATATTTTCTAAAACATTTTTATGTAACTGTTTATAAAATAAAATAAAAATTAAATTTAAAAATTCCTTTTATATTGAAGTAAGACCTGTTTAGAATATAAATGGTATTGAACTACATACATTAAAATATGGTGTTGATATTTTTAGTAAACAAAAATATAGATAAACTAAATGGGTAGTTATTTTGATAGGGTCAAAGATTAATTATGTTTATTTGAAAACTGCTTATAATATTACTTTGGATGTATGAAGCAACAAACAAACAAAAATAAAATTAGATTCTTTGTGCGGATCTATTCTTAGAGGAAATGTGTATTTTTCCAGGATTTTTAAGTGTTTATAACTTGGATGTCTCCCAGTATTCACCCTTTTTCCATCCCTGGAACATCAATCACTTTCCACACGGCACCTGGACCTGAAATGGTGCTTCAAATTAATACGTGTTAAAAATAAAAATTTTAAATTTAAAAAAGTTCCCCAAATGCTTCTTACTTTGCAATAAGAAACAAAAAGAGAAAGATCCTTATATGTCTGTATGATTTTTCTCTCTAATCTGACTCAGCCCTGCCAGAACTACATTAAAACCTTCACGTTCATTGTAACTGGTGAGTTGCTCTTTTTGGTGATGTAGCTATGTGATTTCTTACCCTTTCTCTGATAAAACAATTTTGATTTAATTTTTTCCAAAGATGTTACTATTTAATAGTGAGCCTAAATGATCTCTAAAAATAAATTATATATTTTTACTTCGCAGTTTTAATGAAACATTTGGGCAAGTAGAATTATTCAAACCTACTAGCTGTGCTCCATTTTTTGAAGATCATAAATAATTTTTTTTTCGCATGGACCTGCTTCCTTTCCTTTACTGGTTTAAAGGATAAGCCTATGCAATAAGATTTTAAATGCTCTCTTATGTAGAATTCATCTGCTTATTTTTCATATTCCTATTAGAAACAAAGAGGAGAATCACACTAAAATTGGCTCACATTTCTTATCATTGAATCTCAGGTCTTCTTCTGAGTTGATCCTAAGGAAAATAATCAATGCTACAGTCCTACAGATTAACTGCTTAATAAAAGTATTTCATAAAGCTATTTTTGATCACATAGATGTTTAGTATATTGAATGATTTCTCTTTGAAGTTAGTAAGGCTAGCAATGCTTTTATAATGATAAAACTGCTATTAAAAATAATAAAATGCCTTGAGAATATGACAAGTGTTAACACTAAACAGAATAATTGGTATTTATTGAATGCTTGCCATTTGGCAAATTCTTTTACATATATTATTGTACTTATTTTTCGTAAGATTGTTTCAAAGTTAATGTTAGCATCTGTGGCTTTACATAGGAGGGAACTAATAACCAGAAAGTTTATAGAATTTTTTCCAAATCATATAGCCAGGAAGGAGGAGACAGGAACAAAATTCCAGTCTTGAATTGTTACGATACATGCTCCATGCTGTGCTCTTCCCATTTTATCATGCGACCCATGGGTTTGATTTGGAAATCATCTAGTTCAAACCCTTCGTGTTTATATATGAAGAAACTGAGGCACAGATTGTCATCATGACTTATCCAGAAGCTGGGGCTCTGAGACCATTTTTTGCTTTGCTGCCACTGGATAACTTGTAGCAAACTGCAGGGACTGAGCGACTGAATGAATGGATGGACCGAGTACGCTGATGGCAGTCAATAGAGCACTAAACCAGGAGCCAGGAAATGAGGCTCTCTGCCTGTTCTATTATGACACATGTGACCTTAAGCATGTTGTGTAACTTCTTTGTGGCTCTGATTCTCCATTTCTAAAATGGGAGTCATAGTGAGCTTCCTGCCTTAGAGAGCTGTTACAAAACTCCAATGAGGTAACATATTTGAAAATTACGTTGCAAATTATGGAACATTTTATAATGTAAAACATTTAAGATGCCCAGTAGTGTGTATTTAAAAGTATAGTTCCAAACACATAAAATGTGATAAACTATACAATGTAAGCACTTCAGGGAAATGATACGTGACATACCACTTAGTCTTCACTGGGCCAAAAATCTGTGGCTGGCTCCTGGTCAAATTAAGTCCAGTTTGGTTACCAGACAATGGAAGGTGATGAAGGTACTGTCTCTAGTAGTTCAGAGTATCCCTGGAACTTACGATACCTAGTCCATGTTGGACAACTTCCTTTTTTGGCTAATATCATAAGGTTGAAATTCTAGTTTGAGGGGAGCGATCTGGGTTCTCCTATACCAGTTTTGGTGCATTTGTGCAAATGAAGAATAAAGTCTTCTCATCAGTGCATTTAATTGTTCTTAATGTAGATCTCCAAAGAGCAGCTAATTTAGCTAATTTATTTGCTTTTATCAGGTAGAATCTTTACAATTATGGAAACAGGAGACAATGGAGCAAATAATGTAGAGGAGATAAAGTTAAGTGATTTGACCAAGGGTGGAACATGGGACAATTAAACTAACATCTAGAGAAGACTGGACAATTAAGGACCAAAGAATAATTTATTCACTTTCAGTTTAATGAATAATGCATTGTTTCTTTAAAAGCACATACAGATCTAGGAAGATGATGTTTTATGAAGTCCACAGAACACTAACCTTGAGCTTTGAAGATAACATCCTGCCTTAGACTAACTCTTATTTCAAAGGTTTACTATGTGTTAATGTCATTTTTCCTTTTGGGGTAATCCTTGGGAAGCAGGCCGGGCAGGTGGCACCATTCTAACAACAAGATATTGGGATTCAGAGAGGCTGTGTGTTCTGCCTAATATTGGAGAAGCAGCAGGTGTCAGAACTTGGTAATTTTGACTCTAACAACTATTCCATGCCACTTCTTTAAGTAAAGGAGAATTTAAAACTGGCCTTTACATCTTCGACATGGAGATCATATTGATAAATCTAGTAACTACTTTGTAGGTTCCAGGCTGAAGATAAAATAATTTTTAAAGTAAAAACCAAATCAAAATAGTTTACCAATTATTTTTATCTCAGATTCAAGCCACAACCCCCTTTAAAGGCAAAGGAAATTTTTAGTTTAAAAGAGGGATCTGGGGGTGGTGCTTGGCTGACTCAGTCAGTGGATCAAAGGACTCTTGGTCTCGGGGTCGTGAGTTTGAGCCCCATGCTGGGTATAGAGATTACTTAAAAATAAAATCTTAAAAATAAAAGGGGGAAAATAGGAAGTAAAAAGTCTAATTCTTCCCAGCTCAGACTGCAAATAGTCTCTCTTCTAACCTAGAGTATCATCATGTCCCCTCTTGTCTAGCAGGATTTTAGAGAGTGTTGTTTTTGAAGTTCCATCAATCTATTAAACATTAGACAGAAGGTTTTAGGAAACAGGCCATGTGTATTGTGACGTACAGTCCTGGAAAGAAAAATGATCAATCTGTGTATTTGCCTTTTAACTAGTTGTAGACAAGTTGGCCACGTCCTTGGCACATTAATGAATTCTGTCATATCTCATCTCTACTGCTCTCTTATTATATGAATTCAGATCTGTGTTTGGCAATAAAAATAAAGTCACTGATTTAAGTTTCTACTTCCAAGCTAGGGCTCATGGTCCCTAATAATCAAGAGACTGACTTACCATAAGGAAAAGAATAAGTTTTCTGATGTGATTTGTGATATGTAACTCAAACTAGATTTTACAAGGAATTTTCTGTCTATTCACAGAGATTTATTTTTGTAAATGTTTTCTTCCAGTTAGTATGTGAACCTACACCTCTATTGAACTACTTTTCCTTCTTGTAAAAAAAAAATGTTATAGATATATGAAAGAAATACAGGGGCTTCCTCATCTATTCATGGATATATTTAAATACTTACCAATACCAGAATAAGTATTTGGTGCATTTGATTTTTTCCAGTTTTTGAGGAAGTGATTGAAAATATGGCCCACAAGGCACAACTATATTTTCTCCCACAGTATCTCTCCACTGAAGGACCTTTCTAGAAAATAGGTCTACTTTTCTTAGCATCTGGTCTCTTTTATCTGGCACATTGGTTCTTGGCTCCTTTTTATCTAGGACAGCCTATTTATAAATCAAGTATAACCACTCAGATTTCTCAATTAGTAGCCCCAATCCCATATTTAAATTAGTCTTTAGGATATGTACAAATTCTTCCTAATCACATCTGTTAAGAATTTAAAGGTCTTTTTCATTCATGTCAAAAGAACAAAGAATAAACAGGGCATTTAAAGAATAGGATCTACACACTATTATTTTGAAGTGGCAAATATGTCTACACTCTGAAATATATATGTTCATTCAAGCAAGATATTTCCCAGTATTACAAAAGTATTCTGTGTTGCTTTTTAAAGATTCTGATGTTTTATTCTATCACTATGAACCAATGGTAAGAGGATCGCATCAATAGTCAATTTGCCTGACATTGTTTTATTTTCCTGTACTGTGAGTTGCAAAATATTTTGTGTTCTTAAATGACTGCATTTCTGTTGTCATTTTTTGGTCTTAAGGGTTGTTTGAGCTGGAACAGTTTTCATTAGCTCATTGCTTTAAGAACTGTTTATTAGAATGCTACCATATGTACATATGTACTACTTATTAGAATGCTACCATATGTACTACCAAGTACATAGTCATATGTACTTGCCCTAGTTTGGGTAGGTAAAAGTTCTTACCCTCCCAAACTAGACACTTTTAGTCAGGGAGCAACAATGTATTGTGTTTCATTGATTCCAAAATGTACACGTGTTCCCATTTGAATGTATCCGAAAGTAGGATGCATCTTAGCATTGGTGTCTGACGGTCACTACTGGCCAGGGGACAACAGTAAAATGGATGTCATTGCCTCCTGATACATGAATAGCAAAAGCATCAGAGCCAGAACTTGCTGAACTGGTGTCCAGCAACTACAGAGAAATCACATATGATGGTGGAAGGGTCTTCTAATTCCTAGAAACAAAAGGTTTTGCGCAGAAGCTAGAAGGGGTGGGGTGTCATGTGATTTAGCAGCATTCCTGAAGGGGAGGTTTTAGTCTGTGCTTCTCCTAACATCTTGGGTGAGAATTCTCTGATCTGATGGAGGAAGGCAGAAAAAGAAAATATTTTCCTTCTCTAAGCATATTCTAAAGCACTGAAAAGATTAAAGATAAATTAATATTTCAGTACACTGTCTTATCATTCCTTCAGGCTAAAAATGCAAAGCAACGGTCCATAGTTCTTCACACTTCAGAATTACTCCGCGATGTAGATAATCCCCAAAGGGAAATTTAACTTTTCACAATATACACACTGAGTATTTCCACTGAGAGCATATGAGTATTTTCACCGAGTATCTATTTTCACTGGGACCATACCAGAGCATTCAGATGAAAATCCTAAGTTAGTAAGAAATATACAAACAAGACCTTGTTGTTAGAAGAAAGTTCACCAAAAGATTTGATTTGTTTTGGCTGGCAGATTATTCTAAAACTTTGCAAGTTGAATTGTTATCAAATGTTAGAGGGTAAGTCTACTTCCCTGTGCCAATCTGCAGTCGATACAATGAGTTACATGTATTTACAGTTCTTGTGGATGCTCAAAAATAATCTAAACTGAAAGCATATTTTCACATATACTGGCTTAAGACAATATGTAGACTTGATTTTAAGTAAAGCCCAAAGTTATTTTGTTTCCCTAAAGTCTTTATGTTTTTATGATGGGAAGCTTAACATGTTACCTTTTTTTTTCCTTCAAATTCTCTTTTAAACTGTGTTTGGAGGACTAAAGCAGCAAGCAGGCTTTCTCCCGAGAGAAAACAAACTTTGCTACTCAAGTCACTGCTGATGGCTTATTTATTTCAGCCCTGGTGTGTAATCTCATTGGCACTTAAATAATGATCCTGTCTTTGAATGTATGGCTTTCAAGTCTTTATTTCATGCATTAAACTCACAGTTGTGTTTTATCCTTGACATTGCCATTGATTTGGTAAGGAGAACTTTCAGTATTTCTTTTTTAATAAAACAAACAAAATCCCACTTTTAGTAAATCCTGCAAGCTGTTTCAGCTGCCTACAGTGACATTATCAAATGATAAAACCCAGAACCTTCTAGAAAGCAGAATTTACCTTATAAAACTAAAAAACAAAACAACACACACAAAGCCTTTAGCGATCACTTCATTGAACATAGTATAACACCTAGAGTCATTCTGTTGAAATTCTTCTTTTAAAGCTTTTATTCATTATGTGATGAGGCCAGTCTCTCTCTCTCTCTCTTTTTCTAGGATTTTGAGACGGCTGTATGATGTGTTAAAAAAAAGAAGTGGATTTTGAAATCAGTAAAACCTGGGTTCAAGCTTTGGCTACAGTATCTACCATTTATTTACCTTAAAAAAATTACTTACTCTTTGGTATATAGACTATAAAATGAGTTAATGGTACAAGTTAAGTAACAGTAGACAACCCATAGCAGATACTAAGTAAATGTTTTCATTTACCTTCTCTCAGTTTTTTTTCATAATTAAATAAAATGTTTGAGCGTTATAATCCCCATGATAAATTTTCTCCCATTAATTGAAATAATTTAAGTAATGGAAACTAGTGGAATATGGTAATTTAATAGAAAATTATATTAAGAATGGCAAAATAAACACAGGCACATTTCAATTAAAAGATGAAGAATTTGGAATGATGATTCAAATTGTAGCTTAATATCAGTGCCCAGTCGTCTGGTAGCTAGCAGCTACCTTGATCAGTTTCTCTTCAAATCCTATTTAAATGGTTCTAAAGACACAGAGAAAGTGACATCAGCTCCAAAAATGAAGACTTACAGCTAAGCTAGGGAAATAATTTTGAAGAGATTTTCATCAACCTAAAGGCAGTGATGCTGCACTGGGGGTAAGCCAGAGATTTACAAGAGCTTTTCATTATGGAGCAGCCCCATCTAGCTTGACAAATGGAAGGAAAACATTTTTTCCTTCTTATCCTCTCTGTCTCCTGGATGAGTCACGGGGTATATTGGCATATAATTAGAAACAGTGTGATTGGCAAAAAAGCTGAAACCAATGAAGGGACCTGTAGGGCAGCCACACAATGGAGCAGTACATGCCTATTGATCTCATAATGCTAGGGAAATATTTGGTTGCATTTGATTACTGGGAGTCCGGGGTCCGCAGTTATCCCTGGGATTAAATCCTCTTCCCATTACTCACCAAACCAGGTATCCTTAGTACATTGTCCTCAACTCTGAAATAGAGATTAGAGGCAAATGATGTCATAGGGTTGTTTTTTTCTTTAAGAACTAAGTGATACGATATGTAAAAAGTACTTCTCACATCATCTGACACAGATTAAGGCCTCTATAAATTTTAAAGTAGTTATTATCTTTGAAAATGTAAGAAATATTCATGATATAAGATTAAATAAAATAGAGTACACTGATGTGACGGTGTGTGTGTATAAAATAACCTCACACATGCATGCGCATATGCACACATCAGAATCTTAACAGTGTTTATTTTAGGCAGTAGAATTATGAGTCATTCTTCTTTGTAATTCTGCATATTTCTAAAATTGTCGATAAGAAATGTATATTCCTTTTAGCAACCAAAAACCCAAATTAATGTATAAAAGTTTCAAAATATAGTTGATTTTATACAAGGCCTACCTGACTCATAGTAGACACTGAACAAATATTTGTACAATGAGTGAATAAGTGAATGAATGAGAGCTAGTTAATTCTGTGTCCTAAAGTAACCCTGATAATCCTCCTAAAGCATGACTTTCATCCAGAAAATCTGCTCCCAGACTTTCAAAGACTCGCTTGAAACCAAGAAAATGAGTCCAGACTCTTCCAAGAATAGTATGCAAGGTTCTACATGACCCGATTGAAAATCACCTTTGCTTTTTTTTTTCACCTTTGCTTTTTTCCTCCAACCATTTCACCTTGTTTTCCATGTGCTACAGTTCAGCTGAACAGTTTACCTCTTCCAATCACAAGGTACCTTTGTCACCTTGATTTCATTCTTCCTGTCACCCAGACTCCCTTACCAACATCTTTCCAAATTTTGAGACCCAGGTCAGGGAGCTATGCCTAAATCCAGAGCAGAATTAATTTTATTCTTTGTTGTATTCCTATAGAAATGTATTTGTACATTTTAAATACCATTTGTTCAAGTTTAGCTACCTTATGTACCCCCTTTTTACTGAAAAGTAGAAAATGTGTCTCCCTTTGACCTGTTGGGACAGAAATTGAAAGGTCTCCTCACTTTGTATATAATCTCTTGTTGAAAATGATTTTATTTTGTGGAAACATGTAATGGTGAAAATGATAAAGGTACAAATGAGTATAGAGTAAGTAGGTATAGAAGTAAAATTATGGCACCCGCAAACCCTTGTTCCCTAGCACCCAGGGTTTTACATATTTTTCCAGAGATAGTGTATGCCTCTAAAAGAATATACACATTTCTTTATTTTCCACATATAGGTAACATACGTCATTCATTCTTCTTGCACTTTGATTTTTAGATTTAACAGTATATTTGGGAGATTGTTCTATATCAGTATGCTTCCTTTTTTATGGTTGCATAGCATTTAATTATATAAATATACCAAAAAAGAGTTAACCAATTCTTTTGATAGTTATTTAGACTATATTCACTTCTTTGCAATTATGATGTGACAATAAATAACCCAGCATATATGCCATTTCACACATATGAAATATATCTGTAGGATAAATTCCTAAATGTGAGATATTCATATGCACTTTGAATTTACATGAACTGCAGAATCAGCTTCCTTAGTTTCAAAACAACCATATTTCCATTTTATTAGGCTCTATTAAATTATAGATTAAGGATAATTAATATATGTATGATATTGCATTGTTCTAAGTAAAAATTATGTGTGTTCTCCATTTGTTTAAGTCTACATATTCTTTTTCTTATAAACTTACATATTCCTACATATATCATTGTTTTTGTTGCAGTTGTGTGATTTTACTTCCATATTTTCTGACTGGTGTTTATATAGATTGAAGTTACTGATTTTTATGTATTAATTTTAGGCCCAATGACTAAGTGAGTTCTTTTTCCTAATTTTTTTTTTTACATTTTTTAAAAAAAATTTTATTTATTTATTTGACAAAG
>CM053605.1:30147327-30160896 GCA_028646535.1 Procyon lotor
TACAGGTTTTATTTTACTTTATTTTTTTTAACCTAATTTTTTGGCTTGTACTTCTAGAATGTGGTTAAGTAATAATGGTATAGCAAGTTGAAAAATCCGTTATTTATTATTATTTTTTTTTACTTTAATGGGAATGCTTCTAATATTTTCCCCTAATGATCATTTAATGCTGGTGTGAGTAATATATATTCATATTTTATTATTTTTTCTACTGTCATGTATTTCCAAAGCTTTATTGAGCTATATTTAATGTA
Organism: Procyon lotor; assembly: GCA_028646535.1. Classification (NCBI taxonomy): domain Eukaryota; kingdom Metazoa; phylum Chordata; class Mammalia; order Carnivora; family Procyonidae; genus Procyon; species Procyon lotor. Next base: position 30,147,582 of record CM053605.1, read on the forward strand.
CTATAAATGATACTTAACCTTGGAACAACATGGGTTTGAACTATGCAAGTCCACTTACATGTGGATTTTTTTATAGTACAATGCTGTAAGACTATGTGTTTTCTCTTTTGATTTTTTAATGTTTTCTCTAACTTTATTGTAAGAAGAAGCTGTATAATGCATGTAACATACAAAATATGTGTTAATAGACTAAGGTAAGGCTTCTAGTCAACAGTAGGCTATTAATAAAGTTTTGGGGAATTAAAAGCTATAGTGGACTTTTGACTGTTCAGGAGGTCAGTATCCCTAACCTCCAGTTCAAGGGTCAACTGTACCTCTATTTAATATATACAATTCAGTGATTTTTAATATATATTCATGGAGTTGGGCATCTATCCCAATCAATTTTAGGATATGACCCCAGAAAATAAGTCCATACTTTTAGCAGTCACTGACCACCCCCAGCCCACCGACCCCCAGCCTTAAACAATCACTAATCTACTCTCTCCATAGATGCCTATTCTGGAATTTCATATAAATGAAACCATACAATATGTGATCCTTTATGATTGGTTATTTCATGTAGCATAATTTTTAAGGTTTACGTGTTAATAACATCTCTCAGTATTTCATTCCTTTTTGTGACTGATTTATATTCCTTTGTAGGGATATAGTACATTTTGTTTATCTAATCATTAGTTGATGGACACACGAGTTTCCATCTTTTGGCTATTATGACTAATGTTACTGTAAACATTGGTGTACAAGTTTTGTATGGAGTATATATGTAGAAATGGAATCACTAAGTCATAACATCACTCTGTGTCTTACCAACTGCAGATCTACCAGACTTCTTTCCAAAGTGACTGTACCTTTTCTCATTCCCACTAGCAGAATACAGAGTTCTGATTTCTCCACATCCTTACCAGCAATTGTTGTCTGAACTTTTTTTTTCTTTTCATCCTAATAGATATGGTATCTCACTCTGGTTTTGATTTTCATTCCCTGATGGCTGATGATGGTGGACATCTTTCTGTGTGCTTACTGACCATTTGCATATCATTTGGAGAAAAGCCTATTTAGATCCTTTCCACATTTTATAATTGAGAAATTTGTCCTTATTGAGGTGTCAGAGTTCTTTATTCTAGATACAAGTCTCTTATCAAAGACATTACTTGCATATATAATATTATAAGTTACATTTTAAAAATATATTTTCAGCCATTCTTTGGCTTGCATTTTCACTTTCTCAGTGCTGTGTTTTGAAACACAAAAGTTTTAAATTTTGCTATAGTCCAATTTATCTGTTTTATTTTGTTACTAAGTGCTTTTAGTGTCATACCTAAGAAACCATCAACTCAACAGCAAAAAAACCCAACCAATCCAGTTTTAAAAAACCAAGTTCTCAAATAGACATTTCTCCAAAGAAGACAAAGAGCCATGTAGTGTAAGTGCCTGACATTAAGCTTTTTTTTTTTTTTAAAAGATTTTATTTATTTATTTGACAGAGAGAAAGAGATCACAAGCAGGCAGAGAGGCAGGCGGGGGGGGGTGGGAAGCAGGCTCCCTTGCTGAGCAGAGAGCCCAATGCGGGGCTCGACCCCAGGACCCCGAGATCATGACCTGAGCCGAAGGCAGAAGCTTAACCACTGAGCCACCCAGGTGCCCAACATTAAGCTTTTGATTGCCAATGCATCCATTTCAAAGACAACCATCTCAGATAAATGCATTTCTAGGTGTATGACTCAGCTACTAGTAAAACAACTAGATAAGAAAACAGGCCACCCCACCTACAAAATTTCTTTTTTAGAAAGCAATAGGTAACCTAGATAACTTACTGTGTGATTGACTCCACATTTCCCTTCCTACACCCTAATTCCATGTTTTATACTTTTTTTTTTTTTTTTAAGATTTATTTATTTATTTTAGGGAGAGAGCAAGTGAGAGAGAGCAAGACAGGCAGGAGAGGCAGAGGAAGAAGGAGTGAGAATCTTGAGTATATTTCCTGCTGAATGCAGAGCCCAACTTGGGGGTTGATCTCATGACCCTGAGATCATGACCTAGGCTGAAACCAAGAGTTGGATGATTAACTGATTGAGCCACTCAAGCGCCCCATCCATGTCTTATATTTTAAATATACCAATAAAGAGTGAATCTGCAAAATCCTGAGCACCCTTCCCTCAGATTACAATAAGAGCAAAGCCCCAACACTGTTCTCTATTTCTCTTTCTCTTTCCATGACCTCATTGTGTGGCCTTGGGTATACCATGTACCCTCTAGGATTTGTGGGTAATCTTTTTTTTACTTCTTCAATGGGTATTGAAGGGTGCCTTCTTGCAATCTTAATAAGAACTGCAAGGGCCAGTCCAACCACAGCATTGCACTGGTTAGGGAGATGTCTGTGGGGGGCCTCACCACAAGTAGCACAGGCCAGTGCCTGAAGCATTCCTAGCTGATAGCATTACTGTCAATAAGCTGAGAGCAACCTCAGACAGACCAATAAACACAAAAAGATGCTCAACGTCATTAGTCATTGGGCAAATATAAATCAAAACTACAATGAGGTATTGCTTCACACATACTAGCATAGCTACAATTACAAAAAAAAAATAATAAAACCAAAATAGAAAATAAGAGGCTTTGGTAAGAAAATGAAAAAATTTGGAACCTTGTGCATTGCTGATGGGAAGATATAATGGTGTAGCCACTGTGGAAGACATTTTGGTGATTTCTCAAAAAAATTAATCATAGAATTTCCATATGACCCTGCTTATTCTACTTTTAGGTACATATACAAAAGAATTGAAAACAAGGACTCCAACAGATATTTGGACACCAGTATTCATAACAGCACTATTCACAATAGCTTAAAGGTATAAACAACCCAAATGCCATCAATAGATGAATGGATAAATAAAATGTAGTAAATATATTGCAGTGGAATATCATTCAGCCACAGAAAGGGACAAAATTTTCATATATGCTACAACATGAATGAACTTGAAAAACACTGTGCTCAGTGAAATAATCCAGACACAGAAAGCCAAGTATTACATGCTTCCATTCTTAGTAGGTCCCTAGAATAGACAAATTCATAAACAGAAAGAATAGATACTAGGGACTGAGAATGGGGAATTATTATTTAATGGGTAAAAAGTTTTTGTTGAGGATAATGAAAAAGTTTCAGTCCAATCTGGATGCCTTTTGTTTTATTTTCTTGCCTAATTATCCTGGTTAGAACCCACAGGAATATGTTATGGAAGTGGTAATAGTGGACATCCTTGTCTTATTCCTGATCTAAGGGGGAGAGTGTCCAATTTTTTACTATTAAGAAATCTGTTAGCTATGGATCTTTCTTAGATGCTTTTTTTTCCTTTATTTTTTTAAATCAGATTCTTATTCTGTTTTTAAATCAGATTCTATTCCTTCTATTCTTAGCTTATTGAGTATTTTTACCACAAAATGTTGGATTTTGTCAAATGCTGTTGCTTCACTTCTTAAGATGATTATATGCTGCTGTTTTTCCCTTCCGTCATTCTGTTGGCATGGTAGATTATATTTATTGCTTTTCAGATATTAAACCAACCTTGCATTTTTGGAATAAATACTTGGTCAAGTTGTATAATCCTTTTTTACATGTTGCCAGGTTCATTTTGTTAGTATCTATTGAAGATTTTGCCACTGAATTTTAGAAGTTGCTTTTTTAGTATCTATATAGATGATTATGGATTTCCTCTTTGAGCTCTTACTATGGTGAATCATATTAATTTTCTTAACATACAAACATCCATTTGATAGTGATATTTTATTATTCAGTTGGGGTCTCTTTGCTAGTGATTTACTTAGTATTTTTGCATATCAAAATTCATAAGCAAAATCAGTAACTTTTTGCATTAAATTTTTCAGTATGCATACCTTTATATTAACTTTATTTAAAAATGTGCAGTCTTCTGTGTTTATTTTTTTTTTCTTTTCCTAGACTCTAGAGCAACTTTAGTTTTGAGATTTTTCGTTTCTTAATATGTTTGGGTAGATTCACCTATGAAAATTGCTTTTGTTGGTCCTTTTGGTATAGGTAGTTATAGTTGTGGGCAACAGGAATTCATAACTAATTAACCTAGGTTTTTATGAGTATTTCCTTCTCATTAGCTAAGTTTAAATATAACACTGTATAACCTATTTTGTATAACTCTAGACCCTTTGCAAATATCTAGCATAATTTCTTTATAATAAAAATTTCAAAATGCATTTATTTTTATTTAGAGTCAATACTATTTAGGTAGTAACTGCTGTAATTTTTGTCTCATTATTTTTTAATAGTGACAGCTGCATGCAGTTTGTTAGTTTCAAACTGGAGTTTATCCTGTATTAGTAATAGAGGCCATATGAACAACTCCCACGAATCCAGGATATTGCCTTTTTCCTATTCACACGCCCCCAACTTAAGCAAAGATTATCTCCACAAGCCATTCAGGAAAAGCCACATGGTTTTGAAAATTACTCAATACTGGTTAAGAAGCTCTGTGTTGTTGTTCATGTATAAATTAAATTCTTAAATCAGGCTTCAGATTGAGAACAAAGAAAATTATAATGCCAGTGAAACAATTTTATATGAGAAATATGTAAACATTCCTTGCATTGATAATTAAGAAGAGCCATTGAGGGGGAGCAAGATTTACCACTCGTCTTTGACATATTGATTATTTTAAGCTGGCTATTTTTAAGTATCATCAGATACAGATTAAGTTCTGAGAAGGAAATGGAAGTTACTTTTGTAAGGGACATTTAAATGCATAAGGAAAATTTCGCATTTGTAAGAGTCTTCCTGACTGTACCAAGGACAAGAGGATGACCAAATTTTTAGAAACACTTATCAGTGGAATTCATAAGAGTGATAGACTCTTGGGGTACCTGGGTGGGCTCAGTTGGTTAAGTGTCTGTGTTTGGCTCAGGCCATGATCTCGGAGTCCCAGGATTGAGCTCCTTATAGGGCTCCCCACTCACAGGAAGCCTGCTTCTCTCCGACCCTCCCCGCTCTCATGCTCTTTCTCTCTCACCCTCTCTCTCCCAAATAAATAAATAAAATCTTAAAAAGAGAGTGATAGACTCTTACCAGTGAAGTGATATATCTATATATCTATGTCTATGTCTATATCTATATCTATATCTATATCTATATCTATATCTATATCTATCTATATAGATACATATATGCACACCACTTCTGTAACATTTTTCTGGAGGTTCTAACTAGGATAATTAGGCAATAAAACAAAAAGCATCCAGATCACATTAAAACTTTTTCATTATCTCCAACAGTGGAGTCAATCAGCCATGACTTAAATCAGCATAATAATCTTACCCTTGATTACTCTGCTTTTCCTGGTAATGTCCCATAACTGACATCCCATCCCAAATCCAGCATGTTCTTTATTTTTTTGCTGAAGGTGATATTTAAGGTGATGACTTTGGCCAGTTTGGAGAGTTACTCAATTTTTCTGGGTCTTTCCCATGTATACAGGAAGTATATATACCTATTACTAAACTTTGCTTTTCTCCTATTAATCTGTCTTATGTCAATTCAATTATTAGATTAGGCAAAAGAACCTAGAAGGGTAGAGGAACAATTTTTCCTGTCCTACACTATATTGGAAGATCAAAGTGATTTCCTTCCTAAAAAGTAATATAAGACCAATTTCTGAAAGGGTCTGTTGATATATCTGTTAGGCTGTAAAATATTGAGCTTAAAATTCTGTATTTTTCTAATATATTTTTCTAATAATTTCAATTCATGCATAATTTATTTTTTAAAAGTATAATTTATTTCAAGCATATAACCTCAACATTTAGAAATCAGATTCTCAGTGAGGACATGTATGGTGGTTTCCAAAAGCAGCATTATCAAATGTCTAGGAAAAGTGACCCATGAACCCAGGCATTCAACAAAACTTGAAAGAACAGAAGAAAACTTTTCTAGAGCAGACTAGGCTTCTTGGCTTCTGACAAAATTTGGCAGAACCACAGAAAGGAAACGGGGATTTCACTCAAAGACTGAGGAAGAGCTGGTGAGGTAGGCTGGACAGACCTTTTTAGATTTGAAAGAAACTGGAAAACTAAACTAGGAAAAGGCCAGAAGAAAATAACTGGATGTGAGTATTCTGGAATGGGTGGCACCTTGAGATACTTGAAGTGCAGTTGTGGAACTTCTTGACAGGTTGAGTCAAATTCTGAATGAGCAGGAGAAGTGAAAATACGTATGCAAGAAACCAATGATAGAAAGTTGAAATGACATTTGGTGTCCACCCTCCCCCACCATTTTCCGCATTTTCCTTTTTTTTTTAAGATTTTTTTATTTATTAGAGAGCACAAGCAGGGTGGTGGGAGGGGCAGAGAGAGAAGGAGAGAGAGAAGGAGAAGAAGACTTCCCACTGAGCAGGAAGCCTGATGGCTGGGGGTGCGATCCCAGGACTCTGAGATCATGACCAGAGCTGAAGGCAGACACTTAACTGACTGAACCACTCAGGTGCCCCTTCAGCGTTTTCTTTTATTGAGTTTTCTCAATCATGTGGTTGAGAATCATAGTCTAGTAGTTGCCCTTAACGCTTTAAAACATTCAGTTGAATTTTATTTCCTTATTTAATGTGACCTCAAATCATTTTCCTAAACAAAATAAGACACTTAACATGTGTTTACTTCTCTACTTCCTTGTCACAACTGACCCTACCCCACCCATGCTGTTCACCTCCTGAATTGGTATAGTCTAGATTTTAATTATGTATTACTGTTTCAGTTTATGATTGAAATGAATTTATTGAAATCAATTTAAATAGTATACAACTGTGTCCTTTGTTTCTATAATCCAAAGTTTCCTCCTGGGTTCATTTTTTATTGTGTTGTAGTATATTCTGAAGTAATAATTTTAAAATGGTTTCTTGGGTGACCCATGTCCTGAATTGCTGCAATATTTTTAAAATTCTGTTTTTCTCTCATATTGGAATGATTGCTTGACTATGTATTGATTGCAAGCTCAAAGCCATTTTTTGTTAGAACTTTGATTCTAATATGCTTACTATGTTCTTTTTTATGTTGGGAATTCTGTTTCCAACCTTATTCCCACTTTTTCTGCAGATAATTTTTTTCTTTCTTTCTTCCAAGGTGCTTCTGTTTTGAAATTTCATGATGTGTATAGCTAGGAGTAAATCTTTTCCATTCATTGAGCTTAGCACTCGGTAAACCCATATAATCTGAAGATTTGTATATTTATTTAGGTCAGACATGTAGCTTTCTAATGTTTTTGGTATGTCCTTTACTCCATTTTTCTCTGGAAAAAAGAGCTCTCTGGGAGCTCTTCTGGAGCTCCCAAAGGACATTAGCACTTCTGGGTTTTTTCCTCTCAGTGTAAAATTTGTCTTTCATACTAGCAATTTCTTTGTGCATATTTTGCTATATTCTTGGAGAATTAATCAGATTAATCGTTCATCTTCACAAATTACTTTTTGATTGTATCAAGGCTGTCAGGTAGTGAGGTTTTGTTTGTTATAATTTCACTCTAATTTCTAAAATTTCTAGCTGACTTTCTCATTGTTGTTACATCATCTTGTATTTTTATAATTACATTCTATTGTAATAATTTAAACTCCTTCTCCCCTTTACTTTATTAACTCTTTCATCAAGTATTAGCTCTTTGATTTTTTAAATTAGATACTAATTTTAAAATTGTTCTTTTTCCTCAAATATATTTAATAATCATTGGTTGTATATAGATACTTGTAACTAAGATTCCCTATTGGCTCTGTGTTTGAATACTGTAAATATTGTCAAGATTGCTTTGCTTTTGATGACTTTTAGGTAAAGGGTGGATGTAGTAATGATAGGATTTACTAGTCACTTGTCTCTAGGCTATGACGGATCTGAGTAATTTTGGGGTGTTTCCAGCCACCCAGAGTACAACATTTCTTTAGCCTAAATTACAATTTCTGTTCCAAATTTCTACTTGGTGCTCTGTAAAAATAGAAGAAAACAGACTGATTAATTTGGCTGCTCTTACTATGGCCCCTCAGTAAATCATCCTGATATCATCCTAAGAGTCACTTTTGCTCATCATGTCACCTCTAACTCTATTTTACTACACAGACTTGGGCCTGTGGATTAATTTTCAATTTGACAATAATTACCTCCTCTCATTGCAGAATTTTTTGTGGTTTCTGGTTCAAGGAAGGCACTTCTTTTATTTTTCAATACTTAAATGTGTGTGTTATATATGTGTGTTTATATAGACGCAGGGGGAAGTATTTACATATGTAATCTTACTAGAGTTTAAGGCTGTCAACATTCTTTTCTTTCACATTTATGTTTGTATAGATGTGTAATATAAAGTAAAAGTATAAATAAATATTTTTTCCTTTAAGGGTTTAAGACTATAGAGAAAGATAGGCCATATGCTAAAATACATACATACATGACCTAAACTAAATCCTAATTATTATTTATCTTCTGATTTTTGCATGGTTAACACATAATGTTACATTAGTTTTAGGTGTACAGCTTACTGATTTGACAAATTTATACATTATATTATGTTTATAAGTATAGCTACCATTTGTCCCACTACCTCACTCTTACAGTACCATCGACTACAGTACTTATGCTCTGCCTTTTATTCCCATGACGTAATTACTCCGTAACCAGAAGTCTGTATCTCCCTCTCCCCTTCACCTGTCTTACCCATCCCCCAAGCTTCTCCCCTTCTGGCAACCATCAGTTTGTTCTCTGTATTTTTAGGTCTGATTCTGCTTTTTGTTTCTTTATTCTTTTTTTTTTTTTGTAATTCCACTTTGATTGGAATCATTTGGTATTCTCTTTCTCAGTCTGATTTATTTCACTTGGCACAATACCTGCTAGGTCCATGCAGGTTGTCTCAGATGGCATAATATCATGCTTTTATGGCTGCATGATATTTCTGTATGAGTGTGTGTATGTGTGTGTATCATTTTTCTTATCCATTGGTCTATTTATAGATACTTAGGTTGCTTCCATATCTTGGCTATCATAAATGATGCTACAGTAAACATAGGAGTGCATATATGTTTTTGAATTAGTGTTTTCATTTTCCCTGGATAAATCCTGGATCATATGGTAATTCCATCTTTATTTTTTTGAGGAAACTCCATACTTTTTCTATAGTAGTTGTACCAATTTACGTTCACATCAGCAGGGTTCATTTTTCTCCACATCCTTGCTAACAATTATCATTTCTTGTCATTTTGACTTTAGCTATTTTAACTGATGTGAGGTGATACCTAATTGGGGTTTTGATTTACATTTCCCTAATGATGATGATATTGAGCATCTTTCCATGTGTTTGCTGGCCATCTGTATGTTTTCTTCAGAAAAATGTCTATTCAGGTCCTCTGCCCATTTCTTATTTGGATAGGTTTTTCATTTGTTTTTTTTGTTTTGTTTTGTTTTTTGGGGAGGTTTTGTTTGTTTGATTGTTTGGTACTGAGTTGTATGAGTTCTCTAAATATTTTGGATATTAACCCATTACAGAAATATCATTTGCAAATATCTACTCCCATTCGGTTGGTTTTCTTTTTGTTTTGTTGATGGTTTCCTTTGCCGTGTCAAAGCTTTTTATTTTGATATAGTCGCAGTAGTGTGTTTTTGATTTTGTTTCCCTTGGCTTAGGATACAAATCTAGAAAAATGTTGCTTCAGTCAGTATCAGAGAAATTATTGCCTTTGCTCTCTTCTAGAATGTTTATGGTTTCAGGTCTCACATTCAGGTCTTTAATCCATTTTGAATTTATTTTTGTGTACCGTGTTAGAAAGTGGTCCAGTTTCACTCTCTTACACCCAACTGTCTAGTTTTCCCAGCATCATTTATTGAAGAGACTGTCTTTTCCTCATTGTATATTCTTGCCTCCTTTAGGTCATAGATTAATTGACCAAAAATTTGCGGGCTTATTTCTGGGGTCTCTGTTCTGTTCCACTGATCTATTTGTCTTTTTTTGTGCCAGTAGTATGCTGTTTTGGTTACTACAGCTTTTTCGTTAACTTGAAGTCCAGAATTGTGGTGCCTCCAGATTTGCTTTTCTTTTTCAAGATTGCTTTGGCTATTTGATATCTTTTGTGGTTCCATACAAATTTTAGAATTGTTCTAGCTCTGTAAAAAATGCTTTTGGTATGTTGATAGAGATTGCATTAAATGTTATATTTGGGTAGTATAGACATTTTAACAGTATTTGTTATTCTAATCCACGAGTATGGAATGTCTTTCATTTGTGTTTTTAGTTACTTTCATCAGTACTTTTTAGTTTTCAGAGTACAAGAATTTCACCTCTTTGACTAAGTTTATTCCCAGGTATTTTATTCTTTTTGTTGCAATTGTAAATGGTGTTGTTGTTGTTGTTGTTTTAATTTCTCTTTCTGCTATTTCATTACTAGTATATAGTAACACTACAGATTTCTGGGTATTAATTTTGTATCCTGACACTTTACTGGATTTTCTTATTACTTCTAGTAGTTTTTTTTTTTTTTTAATATTTTATTTATTTATTTGACAGAGAGAGAGAGAGAGAGAGAGATCACAAGTAGGCAGAGAGGCAGGCAGAGAGAGGGGGAAGCAGGCTCCCTGCCAAGCAGAGAGCCCGATGCGGGGCTCAATCCCAGGACCCTGAGATCATGACCTGAGCTGAAGGCAGAGGCTTAACCCACTGAGCCACCCAGGCGCCCCACTTCTAGTAGTTTTTTGGAGGAGTCTTTAGGACTTTTCTATTGACAATTTAACTTCTTTACCACTATAGTACCCCCCTTTTTTTTCTTTTTCTTTTCTGATTGCTGTGGCTAGGACTTGTCATATTTTGTTGAATAAAAGTGGTGAGAGTGGACATCGTTGTTCATGACCTTAGAGGAAAAGCTCTCAGTTTTTCACCATTGAGAATGAGTTTAATGGTGAATTTTTCATATGTGGCCTTTATGTTCCCTCTAGCCCCACTTTGTTGAGAGTTTTTATCAGGGATGGATGTTGAATCTTGTAAAATGCTTTTTCTGTATCTACTGAGATGAACATATGATTTTTTAATCCAACATTTGTTGATGTGATATATGATGTTGATTGACTTGCAAATATTGAGCAATTCTTGCATCCCTGGAATAAATCCCACCTGATTGTGGTGAATAATCTTTTTAATGTATTGTTGAATGTGATTTGCTCATATTTTGTTGAAGATTTTTGCATCTATGTTCATCAGGGATGTTGGCCTTTAGTTTTCTTTTTGTGTGTGGTGTCTATGGTTTTGGCATCAGGGTAATGATGGTTGAGTAGAATGTATTTGGAAGCTCCCCTTCATCTGCTATATTTTGGAATAGTTTGAGGACAATAGGTATTGACTATTATTTAAATGAATGGTAGAATTCACTTGTGAATCCACCTGGTCTGGACTTTTAATTTTTGGTAGATTTTATATTTTCAGTTCAATTTCATGACTTGTAATTGGTCTATGTAGATTTTCTATTTCTTCCTGGTTCAGTTTTGGAAGACTGTATGTTTCTAAGAACGTGTTCATTTCTTCTAGATTTTCCAGTTGGTTCACAGAAAATTTTTGTAGTATTCCCTTAATCTTCTGTATTTCTGTGGTATCAGTTGTTACTTTTCCTGTCTCATTTCTGATTTTATTTGTTTGGGTCCTTTCACTTTTTTTCTTGATGAGTGTGGCTGGGTTCTCTGTTCTGTTCAAATCAATTTTGTTTATCTTTTCAAAGAACTAGCTCTTGGTTTCATCGATTTTCTTTCTTTTTTTTTTATAGTCTCTATTTCATTCTGGTCTGATCCTTGTCATTTTTTTTTTTTTTTTACTCATCTTGGGTTTTATTTGTTCTTTTTCTAGTTTCTTCAGATATATGTTTAGATTGTATATTTGAGCCTTTTATTCTTTCTTGAGGTTTCTGTATTGCTATATCCATCCCTCTTAAAACTGCTTTTGCCGGAGATTTTGGACTGTTGTGTTTCCATTTTCATTTGTTTCCAGTATTTTTTTCTTTCTTGATTCTTTCTTTGACCCATTGGTTGTTTAGTGCCATGTTGTTTAGCCTCCATGTGTTTGTGTTTTTTCCAGGTTTTTTTCTTTTAATTTCTAGTTTCATACTGTTGTGTTCAGAAAAGATGCATAGTATGATTTCAATCTTCTTACATTTATTTAAGCTTGCTTTATGGCCTAATATTTGACCTATTCTGGAGATTGTTCCGTGTACACTTGAAAAGATTGTATATTCTGTTGTTTTGGGGTGGACTGTCCTGTATATATCTGTTATGTCCACCTGGTGCAGTGTGTCATTCAAAGATACTGTTTCCTTACTGATGTAGTCTAGATGGTCTATGCACTAATGTAAATGGAGTATTAAAGTTCCCTATTATTGTATTACCATCAATTTCTCTCTTAATGTCCATTAATATTTGCTTTTTGTATTTAGGTGCTCTAGTGTTGGATGTGTAGATATTTACAGTTGTATCTTCTTGTTGAATTGATTATGTAATGCCCTTCTTTGTCTCTTGTTATAGTCTTTGTTTTAGAGTCTGTTTTCACTGATAAAGGTATTACTGTGTCAGCTGAGTTTTTTGCTTCCATTTGCGTGGTCAGTATTTTTCCATCTTTTCCCTTTTAATCTGTATGTGTCTTTAGGTCTGATATGCACCTTTTGTACACAGCATAGAGATGGATCTTGTTTCTTTATCCAGTCCACCATCCTATGTCTTTTGATTGGAGCATTTAGGCTATTTACATTTAAAGTAATTAATGATAGTGTATACTTATTGCCATATTTTAATTTGCATTTTTTCTCCTTTGCTCCTTTCTTCTCTCTCTCTTTGTGATTGATGGGTTTCTGTAGTGTTTTATCTGTCTAGCTTTCTCTTTTTTTGTGTATCTATCATAGGTTTAGGGTTTGTGATTATCGTGAAGTTCATATATAACATGCCAAGTAAATAACAGTCCATATTAATTTGATGGTCATTTAAGTTCAAACACATTCTTTAAAAAAAAACAAACAAAAACAGCAAAAAACCTTATTTCATTTTCTTTTCTCCTTCTTCCCCCTTTTACTTCCTTCTCCATGTCTTATGTGTATGTCATATTTTACATCTTTTTATTCATACTTTTCTTATGTCTAATGATTATTTCTTTTCCACTTAAAGAAATCGTAGTAACATTTATTGTAAGGTTGGTTTAGGAATGATAAAGTTCTTTATCTTTTGTTTGTTTGGGAAAATGTCTCACCTTTAAATCTGAATTTAAATACTTTGCCAAGTGGAGTATTCTTGATTGTAGGTTTTTTTTTTT
>CM053605.1:30160996-30184482 GCA_028646535.1 Procyon lotor
ATCTATCCTTATTTTAAAAAGTTCTTAGTTCTTTTCTATTTTTGCTGTTCAGCCTTTGTGCTATTACCCTGTCTTCCAGATCACTGATGTAGTCTTCTGCATCCTCTAATTCACTTTCGATTACCTCTGGTGAGGTTTTTTTTGTTTGTTTGTTCTTTAGTTTCAGTTATTATATTCCTAAACTCTGGTAATTTTTTAATATTTTTTGTCTCTTTATTGAAGGTCTCACTGAGTTCATTCTTTCTTTTCTCCAGCCTGATGAATAACTTTATGACTATACTTTAAATTCTTTATCAGTCATATTGCTTAATTATATTTAATTTAGTTCTTTTTCTGTGTTTTTTTTCTTGTTCCTTCTTTTGGAATATGTTCTTCTATCTCCCCATTTTGCTTGACTTCCTGTGTTTGCTTCTATGGATTAGGTGAAATAGCTACTTCTTTCTTAGGAGAAAGTCTTCTGTAGACTTTCTTAGGAGAAAGTCTTCAAGGAGCAGTCTTGTGTATGTTGTCCCCTGTGTAGATTATGTGTGCTTGGTGATTTTTGCTGGCTGGCTGGAGCCATGGCTGTATATGCTAGTTACTCTCTCAAACCATGGCTTTTTATAAATAAAAGAAAATAATAGTAACAGAAAAAAAGAAAATTATAAAAGAATGAAAAGAGAAGAAAGAAAAAGTAAGAGAAAAAAGAAAAACAAAATGAACAAAAAATTAAAACAAAACAAGATGAATTAGAGAAATAAGAAAATAAATAATAAAAATTTAAAAAGTATTTAAAAAAAAAACCCTAAAACAAAAAGACCAAAAAACAAAACCCATAAAAAACTTGTGGTTTATTTTCTTTGTCCCAGTATCACAGAGGCTGTGATACCCAGACCTGCCAGTTATGGCATCCCAACTGTGCTCTCATCTGGGCTTTTAAAGATTGAGGGAGAGAGAGCATCCCCTACAGCTCCTTGACCCTTTTAAACTCTAGCTTTTGTTTGTTTGTTTGTTTGTTTGTTTCCTGTATCCCAGCAGCGCCAGATCTGGTGTGGGCTTGCAGCTCCTTGGCTTGGTAAGGTGACAAGCTCCCTGTGATGACCGGACCTACCCATCATGGTGTCTAGACCTTACTCCAGTCTCAGCCTTTAAGGTGGGGTGGGAGTGTAAACCATGCATTCCCCAGGCCCTTTTAACTAGAGTACATTCCTACAGCTTCCCCACCACTGGGCAGAGTTGTCTCCTTTATATACTAGTTGTTCATTCAAACTATAGCTTTTTTTCCTTTGCCTAAGGACAGAGGAATCTGTTCCTGGTCCCTCAGTACTAACCCTCCTTACTGCCACTTGTAGCATCAGGGGCGGATGTTCCCTTTGTTACCATGTCTCCATGTTCCTTGCTGTTGTTTTGCCAGTCTCTCTGTCTTTCACTGTTCAGTAGCTGTTCAGTCATCCATCAGTTCTTCTTCAGGAGGAATCATTTTACTGGTAGGTGAAATTTGGTGCATTCTCTGGAGGAGGTGGTTCACAATCTTCCTATGTTGCCATCTTGACCAGAACTCCATCCTAATTTATTTTAATAGACTTAATTTTTTAAGAGCAATTTTAAGTTCATAACAAAATTGGATACAAGGTACAGAGAGTTCTCATATACCTCCTGCCCTCACATAGGCACAGCCTCCCCCAAGTTGGTGTATTTGTTACTCTTGATGAACTACATTGACATGTCATTACCACCCAAAGTCTATAGTTTACATTAGGGTCCACTTTTGTACATTCTCTGGGTTTTTGACAAATGTGTAATGATATGTATCCACCATTACAATATACAGAATAGTTTCACTGCCCTAAAAGTCTCTGCTCTGTCAATTCATTCCTCCCCCCCCAACTCCTGACAACCCCTGATTCTTTTACTTTCTTTATAATTTTGCTTTTTCCAGAATGTCAGATATTTGGAATCATGTAGTATATGGCCTTTTCAGATTGGCTTCTTTCACTTAGTAATAATCCTAAAATTTTTAGCCTGTAGAAATATCAAGTAATGTAAAAAATAAGCTTTTCTACTCAAGTTGCACTCCCACTTTATTTTGGCGTCCACCCTCCCACTAAACCTTGCTATGTTTGTATTCTTGCTGAGACTGAGATCAGGGTTGGAGCAAGGATAGGTGATCCAGTGGGAGACAGGATAGACACAAAATTCTCTACTATATTAGATAAGCTGGTTATCAGCAGTAACAGTCCCCTTCAAAATTTCAGTGGGCTAAAACAGAAATGGTTTATTTGCCATTCAAACTGCATTCCACTGAAGTTCTTGTTGTAACACAGTGGCCATGATGGCAGAGCAGTTACCATGTAGAACATGATTATTCCTTGTGTTAAAGGGAAAGAACTTTGCAGGGCCTTGCCTTTGCAATGGCAGGCTCTGGCCTAGAGTGGAATGCAATTTTCCTTCTCAGAGCCCATGGCTACTACTCATGTGACCCATACTTCCACATGGGGACTAACAGGTGTCATCCTACTCAGAATGGAGAGCTGGGAATCTTTATGAACAATAGTGAATAGCTTCATATCTCAAAATTTACATAGGGCATCAAAATAACTGCCAAATCCAGGGTCAGTGGGTAATTTTAAATATATGCTACTATCACTTCCTGGATATTTTGATAGAAGAAACTCATATCTTCTATTAAGGTTCATTATAAATAATGCAAAATGATATAAGTGTTTTGATAATTCTATAAAGGAAGAAAAAAATTGAAAACCAGTATCATAGAAAAATACAATTTTGTAGAATCTTAGAAATGGAAGGAATTATAGCTTCTATGCAATTCAGCCCAGCTTACTTTTAGCTATTGTATACATTTACATATAGGTGCATTTATTTCTGTGTGTGTGTGTGCGTATGTGTGTGTGTGTGCACACGCGCGTGCGCATATAAAATCTGATATGGATATATATGTGCATATATATTATTCCTTATTCCTTTGGAATCACATATACATATATTCAATAAATATTAAACATCATATAAGGTGTTCTGAGTTTTATGGATGGGGATGCTTTTTATTTTTATACAGTATTTGCCTATATTAGAAAAAACATAATTCTTTGCTAAAATACAATATGTTTTATTTATGCCCAACCTGGCCTGTATAACTAGCCAGATAAAGGGAAAACTTTGCCTCATCTCTTCTGGCTAGATCGCCAACTCTTGAGCTGATTCAAATTAGTGTCTTAACTAAGTAATTTTTTTCATTCTGTTCCCATTGTCTGCATATTAGTTTCTTTGCAGAATGCCTAGAACCTAGATGAGACTGAATAAAAAGTTTTGACCTTAAGTATCATAAGTAATAAAGTACTGTGATAAAATATTAAATAATTAAACATTAAACTTGAAGATAAAGGTAAAATTTTGGTCAGAATGAAAGCAATTGGTCAGAATAAATTGGTCAGAATGAAAGCAATTCAAATATTATAAAGCCTACCATTTTATTTGAAAAACACTAAAATTTTGGGAGGTTGCATGGTTAGTAAATATCAAAGGCTATAAATCCATGCTGATAGAACTATAAAATCTGGGGTTTTGTTTTTGGTTTTTGTTTTGTTTTGTTTTGTTTTTACTATGCCAGTGTAGCAGAGACAACACTGGGTGGCCATACACCTCCTCTCTTGAGCAAAGGGGAAGACCATATTTCCTAATCTCCCTTGAAGTTGAGAATATGACTGAGTGTGGCCAGTGGGTTGTGGGTGGAATTCATGCATGCTACTTCCGAGAACTGGCCATAAAAGTCACTTGGGGACCCTCTGGTTCTCTCTTCTTCTGTCACAGCAACCTCTGAGCTCATGTGTTCTGGGTGGTCTGGCTACAGGATGGCAAAGCTTCAGTCAGCCTGGGCTCCTCTGCTTCACACCAACGCTATTGGGCATCTAATGACAACAACAAAAATACTGTTGTTGCTACTGAGATCCTGGATTTATTTTGTAACCATAACATAATCTAGTCCATTCTGACTAAAACATCTATTTTAATATAGTAGAGTTTACCCTTAATTCAATTACAGTCATATGATTTGGAGACAAAATAAATGGCTGACATGAATGAGAAATCTAGACTTTGGGTTTAAAAAATGTGCTTAAGTACATTAAATAATACTTTATCAAAATATGCTGATTCTTTTAAGCAGTTATTTTAGGATTTGGGAGTATTTTTAAATATGACAATATCAAGTCAATAGTTTTAAATTTATAAGGATGTAATACTTTATATTTTAGAGTTTATTACTTTTTTCAAAGAGGTAAAGCCACAGAATATTATAATTGGACATTTGCTATCTATAGACTAAGTCTGTAAGTACTTCAAATGTGAAACATCTATAGAATTTCTGGAGAAACTGGCAAAATTCTCTGACATTTATTTTATCTCCAAGCGTTAAATACATTGCTCAAATAGATTGCCAGACCTAATCTGATCCAACATGCTTTGTTTGACCTAGTGATCTTTCCATCTTCTAAAGTTATGTCAATTTTATGACATATCAAGGGAAAGAACTTCAAGACTTTCCTGCTGGGAAACTGACAGTCTTTTTGCATAAAAATACTTCCCTACATCAAAGCTCTTATTTATTTATTTTATTAACAGAAAACAGAAGAAAAATTTGCATTTTGAGTGCTATGGAGAAAGATCCCAAAGTCATCAGTTGCTCTCAGCAACATATTGTACATGTTACCACATGACAATTGAGACACACACTCATTTGTTAATCTCTGCAGTGGCAGCTCTCACCGTTCTGAATGGAGCAAACCTTATTCCAAGAGGTTCATTTGAAACAGGTTAAGGGGATAGCCTTAATATGGCACAGATCAGAACCATTTTCTGCTTCATTTGGAATTATGCGTGTGAACATGTAGAGCTGCCACTAGTTTGTAAGATGTCTTTATGCAGATTAGAAAAGGCACTTCTTCTGGGCAAATTAGGAAGAGGGGCTCCCTGGCAGTGCACTTTGTGTGTTATGCACACCCGACAATAGTATGCGGGGGTCCTGTGAACATATTTAAATATGGTCTTGATGACTGGCAGTGTATGATACTTATTACAGACTATTATTAGTGTTCATCAAATCAAAGAAGGCCAGAATATAATAATAAAATCTAGTTTTCTGTGTCCTTTTGAAGGATTCATGGTTGACACTCATCTTAATTGTTACTCCTTATGACCTGTGCACCTCCTTAGAAACTAACTCACTCTAGTTTGCTCTTTACTCTAACTGCTCAGAAGTTAAGAATCAAAATTTTGATCTACTCTAGTAGTTAGGACTCTTGCTTGCGAGTGATGGAAACCCAACTCAAACTGACTTGAGTCAGTTATGCTAACTTGAGGAACAACAAGGCAGATTGATTGGCTCAACGAGGCTTCTCAGCCTCAGCACTCTTGGCATTTGGGGCAAGATGATTATTTGTTTCATGGAGTGGGGACTGTCCCATACATTTTAGGATGTTTCAAAGCATCCCTGGATTTCACCCAGTGGATGCCAGTAGCACCATTTCCCCAGTGTGACAACTAAAAAAGTGTGTCCAGGCACTGGTAAATGTCCTTTAGTGGGAAAAATTGTCTCCACTGAAAATCACGGGTCTAATAACTAAAAAGTTCAGGCATCAAAATAGCTTCAGACAGTATCATACTCACATCCAAACCGAAGGGGCCATGGCAGGCTGATTTTCTACCAGCTTGACAACTGTGAGAGTTGTAGGTATGGGAGGTATGGGAGATTCTTCATATCTCCACTGAAAGTCCCAGGTAGGAGCCTCACTGTCAGAAGTTACAACCAGAGCCTCCCAGGAGGCAGTGGTAGTCAACACTACTAAGAAAAGAGGGGATGTAAAGAAGTTGGACAGGCAAAACCAACAAACGTCTGCTGAGAATATTCATATTTTGTAAGCAAATATTTATTGAGGATCATTTAGGTTTTAGAAATACAGTGGTGAATAAAATAGACCATAGCTCATGTTAGGCATTTTGCATATTTTTTAATCTGACTTTTTTTTCTAATGTCCTCATTTATTGTATATTTTTTGTCTTGGTCTTGTGCATATGTCATTAGGCTGCTAAAATTATTTTCTAGAAATAGACACTGAAAAATAACAAATAAATGAATGTTGGAGTTAAGTAGCAGTTTACAAAATCAGTTTATGGCCATTCTCATTTTGCTCTATGCATTTCAAGATCACTTTGGCTTGCTTATTAAAGAAAAAAACAGTTGTTAAGATATTTTCTTGTCTTTAAGTGGATAAGACTCAGCTGGTGAAAGTCTTGCTTATACCCTCTGTCACTCCTGGCCTAGTGGTTGTAGGCTCATTCCCTGGAAGGTCCACTGACTTTTCTTTCCCTTCCTCCAACATCACTGTCTGAAAAATATCTGGTAAGGTTGATGTACCAGCAATACTAGTTATAACTGCAAGTGACAGCAATATCAAAATATCAGTGACTTAAATGAAATAAAAGTTTCATTCTCTTATATATAAATGTCTAGTTCTAGAAGACTTACAATATAATAATATAAGCTTCTTTTATCTTTTTTGTTCTATTGTATGAATCTTCAATAACCCAAATTCTGTGATGGTCCAAAATGGCTTCTGGACTAAGTGTTATTTTCCCGCCAGCAGAAAGGAGAAAGTACAAAGAAGGGAATAGTCTTTTCCTTTATGGACATTTTCTGAAATTATACATACCAATCCTACTTTCATACTATCAACTTAAAAATAACTCACGTGGGACTTCTTAGGTGTAAGGAGCTTGTCTTATCAATGAAGAAGGTATAACTAACATTGGAGAACAGCCTATAGGCTACCCCAGTGGGGCTTGTTCCCTGGTGGCACCAGGTTTTACAGAGTTGAGCTTGTGTCCTGGACTCTCAAAGGTCATGGGCGGGGATGATAAGTCAGTTAAGATTCACACAGGAAAACAGAACCATTCTAAGTCTTAAGGGACTGAATGAGTTAATATAGGAATTAGGGATTGCAAGAATGTGGGAAGGACTTCGTAAGTGAAGGTCAGGAAGGCTGTAGCTAAAGATTGGAGAAACAGTCACTGAAGATCTCATTTGAGGGGCGCCTGGGCGCCTCTGCTTTTGGCTCAGGTCATGATCTCAGGGTCCTGGGATTGAGCCCCTTATCAGGCTCTCTGCTCAGCGGGGAGCCTGCTTCCCCCTCTCTCTCTGCCTGCCTCTCTGCCTACTTGTGATCTCTCCCTCTCTGTCAAATAAATAAATACAATCTTAAAAAAAAAAAAGACCTCATTTGAAGATATAAATCGAGTAGTTCTCAAAAGTTTCATGGGGAAAATGCTGAAATTCTCAAGAGGATCTGGAAAAGCTCCCAATAAACATCTCAGTCTGTATAGCCATATGAGCACCTCCAAAAGCCTTACAGTAAGATGTCATGTCCACCCATGTGACATTGACACTTCCTTCTTCCATGTTTACTTGCATTCCTTTAACTGACAAATTCTGACCTAAAACAATATGGGGAGGGGATTCTGGGAAGTGTGTCCTTTTGGGATAGAAATGATGCTGAAATGACAACAGGCAGTCATATATAAGAGGTCTCAATTTTATTTATTGCCAAATTTGCCTCACTAGGGTCTATCAGAATCCTGGGAACAGGCTGGCAATTAAGATTGATCCCTGTGAAGAACAGATCATATTGTTAGGTCTTTTAATGGCCAACACTCCAGCGCTCCTTCCTCCTGTCAAAATGAAAAGGTTATGGTATAGTGTGGGAATGTTCAGTGACGAGCTCCAGTTTGGCTCCTTCATCCATTTGACATTCCTTATCAGCTCTGAGAATATGCCACACACTGTGGTAGTTGGGTGACCTTGGGCAAATTCCTTAATGTCTTTGCATTTCAGTTCAACTTGTTCTATAAAAACAGGTTAAACAGTTAACTGTAAAATAGATGTAGAGGGAAAAAAAAAACATGAAAAGAAAAGCACTCAGGACAGTGCTTAATACACAGAAGTTCATCTCATATCCATAACTTGTTTTCATTAAAAAAAGTTCTGCAATCATTGTATTATGATACTCAGCCCAATACCAGAGAGGTACCTTATTCGGGGCTCACCCCAAATTCATTTCTTACACTGAATAATATACTTTGTTTAAGAAAGATTATTGTAATATAAAGATTTTAAATACTAAAACCAATTCTTTTCTGGGAGTCCAAGCTCTTTGGCACTAGGAAGAAGCTGATTAACCATCTGTCAGAGATATGATTGTTATAATTCTTGTGCTGGTTTGTTGGCAAGAACAGGTGAATTAAAAAGTCACTCTAAACTCTGAGATCTTCATATAGTTTATCTATTTTCATTATGTCTTACATTTCTCCAAGGATAATTTCAGGCTACTACTTCCCTTTTAGTTTAAAAGAGGTGTTTTTTGTTTTTTGTTTTGGTTTGGTTTTTTTGTTTTTTAAGAGGTGGGAAGCAGAAAGGGAGATGTGCTGGCAGAAGTTGCAAGTAAGATTTTGAACCTATGGGGTAAGGAAAAATATTAGATAATAGAAAGGTTCTCTTCTGTAGGCCATCTATTTTACTCAGAAGTTAAAAACTCACATGCCTCCAGCTAGGGAGTGTAGATGAGAGAAGTGAACCAAGAAGGCACTTTGGTGAACTGGTAGCTCCCACGTGGTAAATAGTGGCAGCCTGGCCAGTACTCTGCACTAATGGATTGTTGTCATATTAGAATGCACACTTAGAGCTTTTGTTGAACCAGAAACAATCTTATTTTTTTTATTAATTTTTATTAACATATAATGTATTATTTGCCCCAGGGTACATGTCTGTGAATCTTCGGGCTTACACATTTCACAGCACTTAATAGCACATACCCTCCCCATTGTCCACAACCCAGCCACCCTATAAGAGACTCCTAGACTCAAGAAACAATCTTATTTTTAAACACTATGCTAGATTACAGGTCACCAGCTTTCAAAATACGATTTTTTACTTATCTAGCAAATGGAAATTCATTTCTAAGTGCTAAAGTGTGCAGGAATGTTCTTTTAAACTATTTCAGTCTAAAAATGTTACTCCAAAAAAAAAATAGTTACTCAAATTTTTGCCCAAACATTTAGGAACATAAATTAGTCTCTTTGATTCTATCAAATATTTTCCTTGTTGTGATTTGTAAAACAAAGTGATTTTTCTATATGTAGTCAAATAAGGGGAATTGGATTGCTGCCAGCGACTCTGCCCCACAACTGGTTAGAGAGTTCTAAGGGGTGAAATAAGAGTGAGCCTGCAGTTTCTCCCTAGCAGTGCCTGCAAGGCTGCTTCGAGTTCCCATACCCATGGTTCTTCCTACATGCGCATGGAGAACCTGCTGATCCCACTGCATATTTATAGGTATGGCTCCTGCCGCTAAACCTAATAAGCATGGCTCTTTACCATTACTGGGTAATGAAAATGTGTTTGTAATTTAATCATAGTTTATAACTTATTAAATTTAATGTCTCATGCCTCATAAACCTGGTGGTATTCTTTTGTTGGTGGTTGTTGCTGTTGGTCTAAATGCATATTTGCCATGCTGTTTGTGCTGATTTCTCTAGCTAAGATGTTCCATGCACCACCGAACTTTATCGTTAGGTCACATTTGAATTGTATAGGGAAGCCTGTCACTAAACCTTGTATTTAATCTGAAGGGGTATGTCTTTGGCCTCAAGTGCATGGCCATTCAGAATCCAGAGGCCCACAATCTTCGTATGCCTGATGGGATCTACTGAATAAAAATTTTTGCTATGGTCACTTCTGAGACTACTGTTTCCAGAATGAAAATTTTGGGATCAGTGATTAAAACACCAGCTGAGATGCTGATCCATTCTGTTTTAGAATGTACCATTGACACAAACAAGCATTTCATAGCTCTAACCATGAGAAAAATACTTAGAAATATGATACGTACCTAACTCTTGAATCCATATTATTTCTTTCTTGTGTCTCTAATTGCTAGAGGGACAAATGTTTTCTTGATTTGGCCAATTAGAAACTGACTTTATAGAACATTAGCTCCCAAGAATTCTTAAAATTTTTACATAAATTTTAGTTCCAGTGGATTTTGTTTTAAACAAAATATTCTCTCAGTGAGAAAATTTATAGTTGATATTTTAAAGAATGGTTTATTTTAATAGTCATCCAAAGAATAGCATAAGAACACTTGGATTGAGAGAAAAGTTAAGCCATCTTCTGATAAGTCAAAATTAAATATTTCTTGTGAGATTTTTTTCTACTTTTAGTTTCTTTATGGACTGTTCTGAGTATATAGTTCGTTTTCTTTTGCCTATTTTCACAATGTACAAAAATTATCCTTCTAGGAGTGCCTTGATGGCACAGTTGGTTGAGACTCCCAAGTCTTGGACTACACTCAGATCCTGGTCCTTGGGTCATGGGATCAAGCCCCACATTGGGCTCTAAGCTCAGTGGAGAGTCTTCTTCAGGCTCTCTCTCCCTCTCCCTCTGTCCCTCCCTGCTGTGCGCTCCTGCTCTCTCCCTCCCCCCTAAAATCAATCAATCAATCTTTAAAAAGATTATACTTCTATCCATGATTACTTGGTTTGAAATGGCTAGTAAAATTGGAAAAGGTTCTTGGAAAATTTGGACAAAGATTGCCTTTAAGGAGATATAAGTCTTCACATTTTTAGATTAATCCAAAAACATAACAAGATTTCACAATCTTAGTTTTGCTACTTGGTAATACACTCCAAGGTTCAGCCTACTGGTCTTTCTTAGGCAAAACAGCAACTAGAAGCAAGATGTGGGAAATACATGCACATATGAGCAGTAGCGTGGCTTTGGAGGCAAAAAATCAGGGATAAAAGTCCTGAGTGTGCCTCTAGTTATAATTTTGGGTGACATATCTAAGCTACCTCCTTGTCAGTTTTCTCTTCTGTAAAATGAAAATGACGATAGCTACTTTTCAGTGTTGTTTTGGAGTTTAAGTCACAGAATCTACATAAGATGCTAGCGCAGTCCTTGACACATCATAGGTGCTCAGTAAATGTTAATTATTATTGTTACTTACATTTAGGATAATAGGCAATTAGTGTACTCATTGTCATCTCTGGCCAATGGCATTTTGATGAAACAGAAATATCTATCTTTTAGTGTTATTTGAGACTCATTGAGGAGAAGAAATATACTGAGAAGCACCTGATTATTTTGGAAAATAAATCTCAGACATTGGTTTGTATTAGGATGATGCTGTGGGAGGTGTGGGACGAGGGAAAGATAAGTTCTGGGGTTCATTTTAATCTTGCTTCTTTATTGAGAACAACAGGCAACCATAGTGGTTATTTGGTGTGCATATGATGTGGCTTCTCTTCCTTCAGTGATCACGCTGAGGCTAGCAAATGACACTCAGATGTTAGCAATTTGGGGTCACGTTTGAACTGGTGACTCAGGGGGCAAGTGTTCTACATCCCACCAGTTCTTTTAGTCAGCTTTTGAGTCACATCTTTCTTTATTTTCTCAAATAGAGGGAGCTTGCCTCATGGGAATCATGTGAAATGAATAAAATACAGTGCTCCATAAAGCAAATTCTAAATTAGCTCACATGGTCAGGTAGTTTCCGGGTTGCTCTAATCATTGTGACAGCTACCAATTTTCAGAGAAATAAGATAGAGTCAAAGTATCACTTTAGAGACTGGACAGAATTCAGTTATTCTTAGATTCCAAAGGCCTCTCAGGCAGGATCTTGCAGGACCAAACTGATTACTATGAATTACCTTGTGAATGTGTAGATAGATCAGGCAGTAAGAATATCCAGTTGATGCACCAGAAGATAACCAGCTTTTACAAAATTTTGTAATTCACATAGTCAAAAGCCCTAACTAGCAAATAACAACAGCAACAATAACAGCTATAGACAACCAAAAAAGGTGAGGTTGAAGAAATGGGTATTTTGTTCCTACCAGAAATCTGACTCCTAGTATAACAGGTATTGAGCTGTGTGCTCCATCATTTAATCCTTAGAACAACCATCAAAGTGAACATTATTTGTTTTTCCTTGATGGTAGATTTTTTTTAAAGTTTTTATGTTAATATATTAATTCCAGTTTACCTACTAACACATACAGTGTTATTAGTCTTGGGTGTTCAATATAGTGATTCAGCACTTCCATACAACACCCTGTGCCCAACACCTGTTTCAGACATCCCCCCACCCACCTCCCCTCTGATAATCATCAGTTCTCTATAATTTTGATTATATATGTTTTGATAATACGTTTGTTTCTTTTTTTTTTTTTTTCTTAATAGAGAGGAGGGTAGAGGATGGGGGAGAGGGAGTGGCCGAGGGAGAGGGAGAGAGAGAATCCTAAGCAGGCTCCATGCCCAGTGCAGAGATGGATGTGGGGCTCGATATCACAACTCTGAGATCATGACCTGAGTCGAAAGCAAGAGTCAGATGCTTAACCCACTGAGCCACCCAAGGCACTCCCTTTCTCTTGGTCTCTTTTTCTGTTTGCTTTTTTTCCCTTTGCTCATTTGTTTTGTTTCTTGAACTACACATATGAGTAAAATCATATGGTATTTATCTTTCTTTGACCGACTTCTTTCGCTTAGCATTATACAGTCTAGCTCCATCCATGTCTTTGCAAGTTGCAAGATTTCATTCTTTCATAGGGCCAAGTAATATTTCAATGTGTCTGTGTATCAGACCTTTGTCCATTCATCAGTCAATGGACACTTGGGCTGCTTCCATTATTTGGCTTTTATAAATAATGCTGCTAATAACAAAGGAATATATGTATCCCTTTGAATTTGTGTTTTTGTATTCTTTGGATAAATAGTAGTGCAATTGCTGGATCATAAGGTAGTTGTATTTTTAACTTTTTGAGGAACTCCATACTGTTTTCCACAGTGGCTGCACCAGTTTGCTTTCCCACAAACAATGCACAAGTGTTCTTGCTTCTTCACATCCTCACCAACACCTGTTGTTTCTTCTGTTGTTGATTTTAGCCATTCTGACAGGTGTGAGGTAATATCTCATTGTAGTTTTGATTTGCATTTCCCTGATGGTAAGTGATGTTGAGCATCTTTTCATGTGTCTGTTGGCCATCTGTATGTCGTCTTTGGAAAAATGTCATTCATGTCTTCTCTCATTTTTTAATTGGATTATTCATTTTTGGGATGTTGAGTTTTGTAAGTTCTTTATATATCTTAGATAGTAACCCTTCATCAAATATGTCATTTGCAAATATCTTCTCCCATTCTGTAGGCTGCCTTTTATTTTTGTTGATTGTTTTCCTCACTGTGCAGAAACCTTATTTTGATGAATTCCCAATAGTTTATTTTTATTTTTATTTCCCTTGCCTCAGGAGACATATCTAGAAAAAAGTTGTTGTGACCAGCGTCAGAGAAATTACTGCCTGTACTCTCTTCTAGGATTTTTATGGTTTCAGGATGCACATAGAAGTCTTAATTCATTTTGAATTTATTTTTGCATACAGTGTAAGAAAGTGGTCCAGTTTCATTCTTCTACATGTGGCTGTCCAGTTTTCCCAACACCATTTGTTGAAGTAACTTTCTTTTTCCCATTGGTTATTCTTTCCTGCTCTGCTGAAGATTAATTGACCATGTAGTTGAGGATTTCTGGGCTTTCTATTCTGTTCTATTGATTTGTGTGTCTATTTTTGTGCCAGTATCGTAGTGTTTTGATCACTACAGCTTTGTAATAGAACTTGAAGGCTGAGATCATGAAGCATACAGGTTTGCTTTTCTTTTTCAAGATTGCTTTGGCTATTCTGGGTCTTTTGAGGTTCCATGAAAATTTTAGAATTGTTCTAGTTCTGTGAAAAATGGTGTTAGTATTTTTTTTTAATATTTATTTGACAGAGAGAAACACAGCGAGAGAGGGAACACAAGCAGAGGGAATGGTAGTGGGAGAAGCAGGCTTCCCGCAGAGCAGAGAGCCCGATGCGGGGCTCGATCCCAGGACCCTGGGATCTGACCTGGGCCGAAGGCAGACGCTTAACGACTGAGCCACCCAGGCGCCCCGGTATTAGTATTTTGATAGGGATTTCTCATTAAATGTGCAGATTGCTCTGGGTAGTATAAATATCTTAACAATTTTTGTTCTTCCAATTCATGAGCATGAAATGTCTTTCCATTTCTTTGCAATGTCTTGAGCCTCTTTCATCAGCGTTTTATAGTTCTCAGAGTTCAGGTCTTTCACCTCTTTGGTTAGATTAATTCCTAAGTAACTTATTTTGGTGCAATTGTAAATGGGACTGTTTATTTTTCTTTCTTCTGCTTCATTGTTGGTGGATAGAAATGCAACAGATTTCTGTACATTGATGTTGTATCCTGTGACTTTACTGAAGTTTTACTTCTTCATTACTGATTTGGATGCCTTATTTTTTTTTTCATTGTCTGATTGCTGTGGCTAGGACTTCCAATACTATGTTGGATAAAAGAGGTGAGTGGACATCCCTGTCTTGTTCTTGACTGGAGAGGAAAAACTCTCAGTTTTTCCCCATTAAAGATGATGTTAGTTGTGGTTTTTTCATATACGGCCTTTATTATGTTGAGGTATGTTCCCTCTAGACCTACTTTGTTGAGGGTTTTTATTGTGAATGAATATTGTACTTTGCCAAATTTTTGCATCTATTGAAATGACCAGATGGTTCATATCCTTTCTCTTATTGATGTGATGTATTATAATGATTGATTTGTGAATAATGAACCACCTTGCAGCTAAGGAATATATCCCATTTGATTGTGGTGAGAATTTGGTTTCCTAGTATTTTGTTGAGGACTTTTTCGTATGTGTTCATCAGGAATATTGACCTATAGTTGTCTTTTTTAGTGGGGTCTTTATCTCATTGTGGTATCAGGGTAATGCTAGCCTCATAGAATGAATTTGGAAGTTTTCCTTCTTTTTCTATTTTTTGGAATAGTTTGAGAATAGGTATTAACTCTTCTTTAAATGTTTGGTAGAATTGGCTGTTAAAGCCATCTGGACTTCTCTTTGGTAGCGTTTTTTGATTATTGATTCAGTTTCTTTGTTGGTTATCAAGCTGTTCAAATTTTATTTCTTCTTTTTTCTGTTTTGGTCGTCTGTATCTTTCTAGGAATTTGTGCATTTCTTCTAGGTTGTCCAATTTGCTGGCATACAGCTTTTCATAATGTTCTCTTATAACTATTCGTGTTTCTGTGGTATTGGTTGTTACTTATCTTCTCCCATTTGTGATTTTATTTGAGTCCTTTATCTTTTTTTCCTTGGTAAGTATGGCTAGAGGTTTATCAGTTTTGTTGTTGGTCTTTTTTTTTTTTTTTTTTTTTAAAGAACCAGTTCCTTGTTTCATTGATCTGTTGGGGTTTGTTTTTGCTTTTTTAAATGAAGCCTCCTTTATTCTGTATCATCCTATTAAAGTTTGATTATTTTTACTCCAGAACTGTAAATGTTTAAGATATAGATTACTGAATTTAAAAAAAAAAGGGGATCTGTACAGAAAATACATTTAATAAAGCAAACCAAAGACCTGAGGAGAGCCAAGAGAGCAAGGTGTAAGCCTCAATCAGAAACCTATGTAAGTACCCAAGGACCTAGTCTTTTGAGCCATATTCTCTCAGTTTCCAGGAACCATATTTAATAAGAAAATCAGCCCAAAAAGGCCAGCAAAAAGTTTAATGGTTTAAAAGATAAGCAAACATAGACTTATTTTGTATTGTACAAAGTGCTTATTTCAGTAGGTCCATTAAAGAATATTTGAGAAACATTAATAAAAATGATGGTCAATCCAAATTAATATCAGATATATTGTTTACATCATTTTATTGCTGCTAGTTTTTTTAAATCTGTATAAACAAATTCAAATACTTGAGCAGCTAGTTTCTTAAACTTTATAGAAAACCTTCTGTAATCTCCTGACGATTCACAGGCATGTACCCTGGGGCAAATAATACATTATATGGAAATAAATAAATAAATAAATAAATAAATAAATAAATAAATAGAAAACCTTCTGTAATCTCAAATACTTATCATCATAAGCATGTTAAGAAATATAAATAATTGTTCAAATTGTTCAAATGTCAACTAGATGCTGTGGTCCTAAAGCAGGCCATTTCCAAAAAACTAATCATAGTAACTATATAATGTATTGCTGTAAACAGAACAGTTATATACATGAGAATATGAGGTGATCACTGGACATCTATTTCCAAAGCTTCCACAGTGTGGAAGTACGACCTTTAGAAAATTCATTAGTCCATACAAAAAAGAACTGAATTATTTTCTGGTACATTTCATCCAGTTTTTCCATATTGACAGGTAGCCTAGTCCCCAAAGGTACATAGTGTACTTCATCATCAAAGTCCTTTCCATGAAAAGTTTTACCTTTATCATTATCATCTGTTCTATTGTTTTTTAGTTTCTACATCAATTATTTCTGCTCTAATCTTTATTATTTCCTTCTTTTGCTGGTTTTAGGTTTTGTTTGTTTTTTTTCTAGCTCCTGTAGATATAAGGTTAGGTTGTGTACTTGAGATAATTTTTGCTTTGGAAGTAGGTCTGTATTGCTGTATACTTCCCTCTTAGAACCACCCTTGCTGCATACCAGATGTTTTGTACCATTGTATTTTAATTTGTTTCCTTGTACTTTTTAATTTCTTTTTTATTTCCTGGTTGACCCA
This sequence comes from Procyon lotor, assembly GCA_028646535.1. Lineage (NCBI taxonomy): Eukaryota > Metazoa > Chordata > Mammalia > Carnivora > Procyonidae > Procyon > Procyon lotor. Next base: position 30,177,660 of record CM053605.1, read on the forward strand.
TTCATTGTTTAGTAGCATCTTATTTAATCTCCATGTATTTATGGTGTTTACAGATTTTTTTCTTGTCGTTTACTTGTAGTTTCATAGCATTGTGGTCAGAATATATGTATGGTATGACTTTGACTTCTTGAATTTGTGAGTTAATGTGAGATCTATGTTGGAGAGTGTTCCATGTGCACTTGAACAGAACGTGCATTCTACTGTTTTAGGATAGAATGTTCTAAATATATCTGTTAAATTCATCTGGCCCAGTGTGTCATTAAATACTACTATTTCCTTGTTGATTTTCTCTTTAGATGATCTGTTCATTGATGTAGGTGGGATGTTCAAGTCCCTTACTATTACTTCAGTCAATATCAATTAACTCCATTATGTTTGTTAAGAAGTGTTTTATGTATTTGGGTGCTCCTATGTTGAGTGTATGAATATTTGTGATTGTTAGATCTTCTTGTTTCTTGTTAAAGTCTTTGTTTTAAAGTCTATTTTTTTCCAATGTAAGTATTGCTACTTTGGGGCCTGAGGCATCTAAGAGTATCGCCAGTGTGTGCTGTATATGCTCTGCTGTTTTGGTCTCACTGCTTTATCCTTCAGGGCAGTTGTCTACAGAGGCTCTCTTTGCCTCTTGTAGATAGTGTTTGGTCACTGGCCTGAATGTGATACACGTTAACAGGGTGTGCGCTGGTCTGCTTATGAAATGAGCACTGTTGCCACCACTGCCAGAACTGAGAAGCCCTGCCAGACTCCTGGTTTGGGAGACACAGTAGAGGTTTGGGCCAGTCTTCTGGAAGACAGAGGCCCGCTGGGCCAGGACTGAGGCGAGCATGACTTTGGAAGGGCAGTTCCACTGGAACGCAGCTTGGTGGGGCTTGGTAAAAGCAAGTTAGGTAGTGACTGTTGGCCCTGGGCTGGTTCCTGCAAGTAGCTCTGTGTTTATGCTGGATGGTGTGGAAAAGGGAAACAGTGCCAGCCAGTTACTTTGTTCCCAGAGGGGTCTCTCTGTGAATTCTGTCTCTCTACTATGCACTATGAGATGAGCAAATCTCAGAGAGTTCTTCAGATCACTGAATTTAAAATTCAGTGTTCTTCAGATCACTGTGTTCTTCAGATCACTGTTTCTACACTGTTTGTCAGGCCTTCTCTTTAGAAGCAGCCCCAATGTGCTCCTGGCTGTCCCCAGTCTAAACCCGCTGACCTTTAGAACTCCAGACTTTAAGCCCTCCTTATAGCCAGAACTCAGGAAATTCAGCCCCTCTTGCTTCCCAAGCCAATGGCTATGAGAAATCCTCTTTTGTCTTTTCCAGTGTTCCCTTGTCTGCTAGTCTGTCTCTTGCCATTCTCTGTGACCATAGCTCCCTCCCCACTATGGTGGCCTTCATCTGTTTCTCTCCCAGACTGCATCTCTGCACTTCCTACCTTCTTCCATGTGGTCTTTCTCTACCTTTAGTTGTGACGTTTGTTCTGCTAGTCTTTAGGTCAATTTTTGGGGCATTTAGGATGATTTGAAAGTTACCTAGTTGTATTTGTACGACGAGCTGAGCCGAGGGTCTTCCTACTTTGCCACCATTTTCTAAAGTGGGCATTATCATAGCTCAACTGGTGAGACTCAAACATTGGCAGTGCCAAGCACACAGTAGTCACCTAAGGAATAACAACACAAGTGCGGCAGAGCCAAAAGAAATCACTCCCTTCCCCTGAAATTCCATCCTTCCCATAAAAGATAAGTGGTACTTTTTTCGGATAGCCACTTTTGCAGTAAGAGCAGTAGTTTGGAATTTATTTGTTTTCTCTTTCTTCTTTCCTAACCAAGTACATTACTTTTACTTTTATTGGCCTGAGACCTCCACCTGCCTAGGAAGGTTGGAGGAGGAGAGGAAAATAGATTTGTTTCAGATAAAGCAAAAGAAAAACTACCTAACTTCTGACATTTAAGATATCACATAGCAAGACCATAGCTTTGAAACCACGTTGTCATAAAATTTTGTGAGTTCATTTATCTCATCTTTTTGCAACTCAGTGTAGAAGATGTGTGTTCTCTATAAAAAAAAAAATATCTATTACTGCTCTTCTATGGAGGGGCAGTGTGAGGCAGAGAAGGAAATACTGGGTAACTTTCTGTAAGAAGAGAAAGCAGCCAAATACTTGTTCTAATTTCTTATCCTCTCCTTTGGCTCAAAGGGATAGTGTGGTGTTGGGTAGCTAGCATGTGCAGGGGAAAGGACTCATTTATTATTTTTTTTAATTTTTATTAACATATAATGTATTATTTGCCCCAGGGTACGTGTCTGTGAATCATCAGGCTTACACATTTTATAGCACTTACCATAGCACATACCCTCCCTAATGTCCATAACCCAACCACCCTATCCCAACCTCCCCTACTCCCCCAGCCACCCTCAGTTTGTTTCGTGAGTTTAGGAGTCTCTTATGGTTGGTCTCCTTGGGGGAAAGGATTTATAACACTCTCTCCCACATGGCACTCTGGAAGGACGAGGGCCATGCCAACACAGGAAGGGCCCACCTGGGAAAAGGGAAGAATAGACTGATCAGATGAGCTAGTTGTCACTAAGGAAAGGAACCACTATGGGATCTAGAGGAGAGATGGGGTAACTTAAGACCTGCACCCAGGTGAGCTGGTCAGAAGCTGTCTCAGTGAAGAGAGGAAGGTCCATCAGTTAAGGAATGGATCACAGTTCACTAGAGATGTGAGCACTATAAGCCAGTGGGGCAGACAGACACCATTCCACCATGCACCTGATCTTCAGTTTATGTCAAGCATCAAGAGATAGAGGAGGCAGTCTAAAAGATTGAACCTCTCCATGTAACCTAAAGGACTGTTAACAGTTTTGGAAATTCCCAAATACTATACTTGAGAGTAGCATTTTTTTCTTCAATCCAGCAGATATGAACTCCAGAGATACCCCAGTTTTCTTTTAAATTAAAGAGAGGTTCTGCATTTTCTCAGCATTTCATACACTAAAATTTGATGCTGTGACACTTATAACCCCTCTGAATAATTGCATTTAAAGAAAGTAATGCTTTGGGATGCTTGGGTGGCTCATTTGGTTATGCATCCAACTCTTGATTTCTGCTCAGCTCATGATCTCAGGGCTGTGAGATAGAGCCCCATGGTGGGCTCCCCCCTCACTGAGGGAGCCTGCTTCTTTTCCTCTCCTTCTGCCCTTCCCTGCCTTAAATAAGAAAATATATATGTATATTTTTTTCTTCTTTAGTAATGCTCCATATTCTAGTAACTTGCTGTTGCAGGGTCTGCAGGTCCTTGGCCATCTCCAGCCTCCCAGGGTGTACTGCCTCACGCTCCATGTCTGGGTATCTCAGAGAACCTTTTCACGTGTACTCACAAAGAACTCCCATTGGAAACAGACCCAGCGCCATTTCTCTTTTGCTTTGTCATCCTTAGGTACCTGATTCCTGACCCCAGGGGACCATTACAGTCCCAGGCTACTTAAAAAACAGTGCTAGGAGATATTTTGAGTTAATCAATCTGGGGTAAGGCCACAGGCGTGAATGTTTCTTAAGAGCTCCCCAGGGCATTTTTATGTACAGCCCAAATGGACAACCAGTGCTTTAGTGTACTGTACAAAGGAATCTGGCCCCAGGGAAGCTGTGTGGAGGTGTCCTACCTCTGCTGACCTACCAGTGTGTCTTTCCTGGGCATTGCTGGTTTCTTCTGCCAAATACTGCCCCTTCCCTTGGCCTGGCCATCTCAGCCTGGCCCTTCTGTGTCCTGCAGTGGTGCTGCCAATGTGCCAGACTCCCCCCATCCACCCATCCAGTAGGAGGTTGAGCCAGGATTCAAACTTTTTTTTTTTTTTAAGATTTCATTTATTTATTTGACAGAGAGAGAGATTACAAGTAGGCAGAGGGGCAGGCAGAGACAGGAGGGGAAGCAGGCTCCCCGCCGAGCAGAGAGCCCAATGTGGGGCTCGATCCCAGGACCCTGAGATCATGACCTGAGCCGAAGGCAGAGGCTTTAACTGACTGAGCCACCCAAGTGCCCCAGGATTCAAACTCTTGATGCTAACTTTATCACTGGTGTTCGCTATGAAAGGAAAAACAAGTACAGTTCAAGAGAAGGGAAATCCTGAATCGGATTATGTTTTCAGTCAGCACGAAGATGAGAGATTTGCCAGATCGAATGGGGAAGAACCACTTAAATACAGTGATAATTCTCCTATCTTGAATCTATATCTGAAGGGACACAATACCAGCAAGGACTCAACTAGGAGAAGACTACTTCCTCTCTGCTTTAGCAGGAGAACTTACTCAACACACGGTATGTAAGGATGACTTCTGGATGGGATGCTCTGGGCTAGGAGCTGCAAATAAAATAAGACAAGCCGCCTGCCTTCTGGAAACTCATGTTTGCTTGTTTCCAGTTTTATCAACAACTTTTAAATTATTTACTCAACACTGTACAATAGAAATATTTTTATTTATGCAGGAGCATATAATAGTATATAGTTTCACTTACTTCAAATTAGATCCAATCATTATCTTACTAACAAATATTCTTTAAAATAAGGACAAGATGATATACCCTGGTGAATTAAGTGAATAGGGCAAGAAGGAAATGGAAAGAGAATTTCATAAAAATAAATGAGTGCTGCCAGCAAGTAGTATATTACTTGGTCCTATCCTCCTGGAAGTGCTGGGAGCTAATTACCTGATTTAGCTCAGACTTTAAATAACCCCATAAAAAAAAGTTCAATCCACAAACTACACCTTTATTGAAGTAACAAACTTTTTCTTTATATAAAATAGGTAAGGATTTTGAAGGGAAACAATACTGAATTGTGTAGCAATTGGGAAAAGACAACACATATAAAGTATTATAGTAAATTTTGCTTTCCAATGGAAGAGCCTAAGATAATTTCATGAGTTATTCATGAAAATAAGGCATAGAGGTCTGTGGTCTATTAAACCCTAGAGATCACTTCTGTGTTATCTTGCTTTATGTCATAAATGCTATCCAAATTTAGCATGTGAGAGAGCTTATAATGGGAACACCAGTCCTAAAGCTGATCTTGCCTCCATAATAATTGCTGAACTGATTGGGAACCAGAAAAAAGCTATGGGTGGGGCACTGTGAGCAGTTTTATAAGATGTCATATATATTGGAGACGTGGTAATAAAAGCATATAAAATTTTAATCTTCAACTTTTCCTTTAAAAAAGGTGACAAAGCAAATAGGGAAGTGATGTAAAAATGTATTTTTAACAGTGTCAGGAGAACAATGAATTTAAAGTTCATGTTAGTTCTGTTAAAGATATTACGAAACTGAAAACAATTAAGAAAGAGCTTGACAAAGACTGTTGATCTCTTGTCTGTCCTTTTCAGTACATGGTCTATTGCTAAGAGTGATAACACATCATGGACAATAAGGAGATTCTTTTGATGCCCTATTTTGCAACTTAACTTTTACATAAAGATCTCTGTGATAACTAATAATTGGGTATCCTTAGTTCTTAGTGTTACTTGGCTAATTTTATTTAACAGTTACATCTGGAGTGGGTCATTATTCATGAGATGTTGAAAGGATTGAGACAGAATTTTTAAGACTATTTTATTTAATATTGTTATCATAGTATGAGTTATCATCATTAAGATGCTAATAGTCAATAAAGTCCTTAATCGGGCTTATAGATGCTTAGTGATTATTCCTGATGAGGAGGCTGATAGGATAAATCCACTTTCAAACCAGCTGAGTGAAGTACATCAATGTGCTATTTGCAGAAAGAACCAGAGTAGAGTCAAATTCCTATTATGAGTTACCTGCGAAGAATCATCATAATGTATTTGCATACCACAGTTCTCATGGGACCAATATATTATTCGTATTCCTCGTAGGCATCATTTAATGTATAAGTTGAATTGTTTAAAGGGATCTGGACGAAGCGTGCCTTTTGGCTCTGTTTAATCATAACAAATTCCATGGTGACACCGAGTAATTTATGGACACGCTGAATCTGCCCCTGGAAGCACTCGGGCTGGCCCTTCAGAGCCAGCATGTGAAGCTTTGGATACCTATGCAGTTTGGTAACATGGAAGGACCATAGGTCAAGCTCTGAAGACTGCTGAGGAAATGGTACTTTTGGGGGGAAGCAGGTGAAGACAGTATCTCTGCTGGTAGCCTACCTGCTTTTATTCCACAGTCCACAGTAATAGCTAGGGAAAGCAAAGGCAGAAAGAAGTCGTGCCATCGTTCTCTGAATTGTCTTTGATATCCACAATGGTGGAGAGTGGGTATTTGATCTTGGCTTAACCCACAGATCACATATATCCTGTTGCTAAGACACCAAGCAGAAAAATCTGAACACAGAAAAAGTACTTAGAAATGATTTCAGCTGAAGTGACTGTTTTGCTCTCTCTCTTCTAGATCTCTTTAATCCCCCTGCTCCTGAATGATTGGCTAATCTAAGAATAATAATATATTTGCTGTTATTCTGAACCACCCAATTTTTTTTTGTAATTAACATATGATGTATTATTTGCCCCAGGGTACATGTGTGTGAATCATCAGGCTTACACATTTCACAGCACTCACCATAGTACATACCCTCCCCGATGTCCATAACCCAGCTACCCTATCCCTACCTCCCTACCCCCAGCCACCCTCAGTATGTTTTATGAGATTGAGAGTCTCTTATGGTTTGTCTCCCTCCCTATCCCACCTTGTTTCATTTTTTCCCCTCCCTACCCCTCACAAGCCCCCGCCCTGCCTCTCAAATTCCTCATATCAGAGAGATCATATGATAATTGCCTTTCTCTGATTGACTTACTTCACGTAGCATAATACCCTCTA
>CM053605.1:30184582-30241560 GCA_028646535.1 Procyon lotor
AGGTTCTTTCCATAGTTTGGCTATTGTGGACATTGCTGCTATAAACATTCGGGTGCACGTGCCACTTTGGATCACTACATTTGTATCTTTGGGGTAAATACCCAGTAGTGTGATTGCTGGGTCATGGGGTAGCTCTATTTTCAACTTTTTGAGGTTGAAATCCATACTGTTTTCCAGAGTGACTTGCATTCCCACCAACAGTGGAGGAGGGTTCCCCTTTCTCTGCATCCTCGCCAACATCTGTAGTGTCCTGACTTGTTAATTTTAGCCATTCTGACTGGTGTGAGGTGGTATCTTACTGTGAACCACCCAATTCTAAGAGTAGGATGAAATATCTCTTTTTTTCCCCCATTTACGATTATTAATGTGAATCAAATTGCACATCCAGCATAAAAAATACTCGGAATAGTTTCCCTTTGAGAACCGATCCTTAATTTATAGGTTTAAAAAAACAGTCTTCTTGATAATCTAAAAGGGATTTAAAAATACCGTTCCACCCTTGTTTTCAGTGAGAAGTAATGGACATGTTGGATGCTTTCACTTTCTCTCTTGGTCCACAGCATTCTTTCTGGAGCCAGGGCAATGAAGGTAGAATGTTTATGGAAAATAGCTTTTGTCTTGAGAATAATGTGTGTACATACATGCAAAATTAACTAAAAACACCACTATATTGATCGAATGAGTAAAAACTTCAGGCATTGTGTAGTAGTACAGTCTAATTCAGAACCAGGGGAGAGGAGATTGAAAGTACACACTACTGGGTTAGAAAGAAAAATCAGTTGCTCACCCCACCAATCACAAATCCATGCTGGTTGGGTCAGAGCTTCCCAGGTGCCTTTGTTGCACCGATCATCTCCCTGCACTTTTTGGGGTGTGTTTCTTTGTTCCTGCATTTGTTTAAGCATATAAGCTTAAGTCACATCCTGTTGGCAATCACCATTATAGCTCATGATAGTCACAATGAGAAATTCAGCTTATGAAACAGAAGACCCTGACCCTAACTAGCCATCAGGTGAGTGAAGCTACTTTTGAGCTTAGAAATGCTGCATATCAATGCATCATTAACCAAGTTCTACTTATTATCTGGAGACTAAAACTAGCATACGATCGAATGTTTTTGCAACTTTGGCTAAAGCACTGGAATTTTGGGTCTATTTGCCAATAGATCTAAATGCCGGAAAGGCATCCCCAGTGTTTGGTTTAAGAGCTGTGATAAATTTACTTTAATGGGTGCTGCCAAGTCTTTAAAGGGAGATAGGGTTTATAGAGGTTAGTTAACCCAAACCACAGAGATTTTTAGAGACAAGTGAATAAAAATTATTGCATGTCATAGCTGGGGATAGTAAGATGTCGGTGAGATTGTCAAACAACTTACACTACAGATGTGCACTAGGATTTGATTCTTTAACTCAGCAGTCTCGACCCTGAGCTCATAAATTTATGACCAGAGAACATCATGCATTTATTTATGTACTCATTCATTCAGCAGCCACTTTTCGGAAAACCTGTGGTAGGTAAGGCATTGTGCTGAGGGTGGAGAATTCAGAGAAAAATGAGATGACATCCTTCCTTCAAGAAATGCAGTTTTTCACATTCACCCATGATGTGAATACCATTAACTAACACCACACATTTGAAGACCATGCGTGTTTGATAAGCACTGTTTGATAAGGGCAGATGCTGGCTACAGTGAATTAGAAAGATGCCAAGGAGAGGGGAGATGCTTCCCCCAGTGGGCTTCATTCATCTCATTTGATAACCATCCCTTTGTCCTCCAGCCCCCTCCCCCCACACACACATCACTTTGGGAAAGCAGGGGAGAGGAATGCTGTGCTCTCAGATCTCTCGGCTCTGCATTCCAAGTTCCCCTAGTCCCACCTTTTTATCACTTTTTTAAATATGTTCTCTCTTATTTTGAAAGCAGTGGCAGGGAAGGACTAAGAGAAGCAACGCAAAAAGCTTTTAAGGAATGAGACTTCAAGAACATGTTGGTGGCAAGGACTCTTAACCTACTTTACCTTGACAAAACAAAGCAAAACAAAACCTCCAAACAAAAAAAAAATCACAGCAACATTCCTCAGAGCGGTGGGCTTTTGGACCGGCAACACGTGATTGGTGGAGGCCCTGGGAGCAGAGGGAAGTGCCAGGAGGCTGTGATGGTGCTAGACCTGCTGCAGCGGGCTGGGCAGGAAAGAGCGACTGCTTCACGTCGCTCTCTGAGTCACAGAGCTGGGTCTGTCTGCTCATTGAGGGTCTGCATTATTTAGGCGGCCAAGGAAATATTCTTCAGAAGTGTAAATCAGTGTCTTCTATCTTCTGGATAGCAGATCAGAACTCAGGAGAACATCAGCTTTCTAAGGTTTTTGTTCCACTAAGGTAGTGAGGTTCCCGGGCTTTCCAGAATTCAGGCATCAAGGGCAGGCAACTGAAGAAACAGATGAGATTGGGTAGTCTGTGACATTTCACGAGGCAAGTAATTTTCTTAAATCATTTTTTCATTCGTGAGTAAGAAACAGACTTTTAAATGTAACGTATATTTTCCTCTTCACATATAATCAGAAGTCAGTCTGACATTGAATTAATACCACTATCTAGCAAAATATTAGTAGACCTAGGAACAATGGGATTCTCTTGCTTTCTAATGATTTCTCATTTGCTAAAGTACAAATAATAGGTCCTTGCACTATATTTAGATGGAACAGACAGTAAGGGAAGATAATAAACATATTTACAATTTTTCTTTTTGTGATAAGTTCCAAAGTATTGCTTAGTGCCCACACCAAATAGATGTAATTGTACTTTCTTTTCAAGTACTAAATATTGAATATTTATAATAGAAATAAAATATCATTTTCATATAAGAGTAACTCGGATGCACAAGCTCCTACATAATATAAAATATAATTAATAATCAATACACTGTGAACAGACAAGAAAGAAAAAAAGTCTAATTTAAAATAGTGAGGAGATCTTCATTTCTGGATTGTTGAGCCCACAGTCCTGAAAAGAGTAGTACCAGTTTTCATAAGAGGAAGCTTAAAATGATCAGAATGAAATTAAGTTTGATTCACTTTAATTAAAAATCTACATATTTGAATATATACATAGGGAAGAGAGAGACTGTAAAAGGAAGGACACAGATTTCTACTGAATGTCCAGTATATTTTTTTATCCTTGTGGCAGACCTGTGGTGATGGCTTTATTATCCCTGCTTTTACAGAGATAGGACTTCAGTCTCTGAGAGCTGAAGCAACTTGCCCAGGATCGTAAGGTATGGGGCAAAACCAAGAATCCCTCTCTAGAGTGTCTATCAGAGTTTTCCATCATATCTACCACTGAAACTCTGGTAGGGTATCACAATATAAAAGGAAAGGGTTTTGCTTTTGTTTTTTTGATGGGAGGATATAAGATCAGAGAGATGATGATACTATGGGTTTGATATCCAGTTTCCCTTCTTAAAAACCTAGCATGTGAGGACTCAGAGATTGGGGGGAGGATTTCTCTTTCTTGTCATCCCTAATCTGATTATAGGAATAGCTCCAACACTCTGAATTTCTCCACCTAATGTGCTCTTTAATAATTAGTGTTGGAAAAGTTGTATCTTAACTCAAAAGCAGTTTTCCCTTCTCTTAAAATGTGATTCCCACAATGGGTTTTATTGGCTTAGTGGGAAGACTGCCATCTACTGAATCAACAATACCTTTTCATGTACTACCTGAATAATTCTTAAAAACCAATAATGTATTGAAGCCAAAGACATATATACTACATATATATAAAGACGTATGTATATATGTTCATATATATACCTTATATGTACATAACAAAATGATAGTCATTTTGCTTTCTCTTCTCTCACCTGACCTGTGATTTGCTCTTAGTCCCCAGATTATGTAGAAAATGCATTCTTTAGAAATTCAGATGTTCTGCTGAAAGTCTAATTTGTATAGAATGAAACTTATTTGCTACAAAGTAATTCTCTAACTGTGAACCAGATTCTCTGTTCCATTGCTTCTTGTCAGGTCTTGCAGTCACGATAGGTCTGATGAATTAAAATTTTGTTTTCTTTGCTCTCTTCCTTACGTCTCTGCTCTTACCTCACATTTCTTTCATAAATCCAGACATGGAAAGTAGAATTTTTGTTAAAGTGGCTTTTATAGTTTTATAGTTATTTCACTTTCATGCTGAACATAGGCCTTATTGTTTAAGAAGTCTGTGTTGCTAAATTAGTAACAATATGAAAGGACCATCATTCAGACAGCCTTTGTCCTTCAGACACAACGTTTTCCAGTCAAAAGGAAACTGTTTATTTTTCGGTTTAATTGTAATTAGTTACAAAATCTCTAATCATGTGGCTTGTTTGCTGACTGTGCGCCCCTTTCTTGCACTGAGCTGCCCATTTTTCCCTCTTCTCAGTGACCAAGTCGGCAGGAAAACAGCATGTTCACTCCTACTGAACCTTTTTGTTTGTTTATTTGTTTTTGGTTTCTGGAATATGTCACTTTTTGTGGGGATGAGAGTTTGCTCTGGGTTCCCTCATACGAAGGAGGGCAAGTTAGAACTTCTTTTTTTTCCTTAGCCCAAGTACCTTGATGCGCAGGCAAGTGCGTTTGGTATGAAAAATCTTTCTTCTATTTGGTTAAATAGGTATTACCTTTCTTCCCTTTGGTATCACTAGAAAAATGCCATAAGGTTAAAACAAAAAACAAAAAAAACAATCTACTGAGGGGACATTAAAAAAATTACTGGGTTTTCAAAGTTACATTTTATATAACACAGGAGCCAATTATCATAGTGAGACCTAGTTTTAAAGCTTACAAATGATCAGAAAAAGATAAGAAAAAAATCTACAGTATTTTTATTCTAGTTAGTTTTAATATATATATAATTTATAGTACATAATAAAAATATGTAAGAACTGATACATAGTATATACAACAAAATTGATTATTTACTTGATTTCATTTTCATAGACATTTAAGTCCATAAATATTGCAAATAGAAGTCAATGTTAAAATATTTACCTCTGTAGGATTTTTGTGGTTACAAAGCAACTTTAGTAACATCTCTATTCCTATTGCTTTAATAACAAAAGTTACTTATGCTATAAGTTCTTAGAAACTCCTTAACTTCCTCATATGTCTCCTTGCAATTCACATCCCACCAGAAGTTCAAAATGGGAGGGGGAAAATTAAATTCATACTCAGAGACTTTGGGAAACCTAGATTTAAGAATGGACAAGATACAAATTATTCCAAAGTCAAGCTCTTTCCATTGGGCAATTTCCCAAGGAAAAATAATAGAAAATATAAATTCAATATGATTGAAAGAAACATTTTAAAGTTGAAGTTTTCAATGTGATTCTGCCAAACATATAAGATGCCCCAAATCTTTTAAGTGTTCAGACCCCCTCAGTTCCTGTGATGTAAGTTTTTTTTTGTTTTTGTTTTGTTTTTGGTTTTTTTTGGTACATCCAGCTATGATGATAATGGGGCTCTTCTTCCCTCTAGCCTCTTGGTTCTCCTGGGTCAGTCCTCTGTTAGGTAGAAAGCCCATGTGTATCGAAGTATAGAATGCTGACCTATGAGGAATGATTAAGATGCCCTGTTGGGGGTGGGGGGGAAGTATTGAAGCACTTTACAAATACTAATACAAGATCAGAAAGGAAACTTTTGTCTTTGAAAGAATGTTCTCTCATTATCCTGAGATTTCACCTAACATTTGATGATTCTTTAGATTTTCTCAAGGGTTTTATTTTCTTTGTTCTTTTCCACATGTCTTTGTTCTCCATTATTGCCATTTATGCCAAAAGGGCTGGGCTTGCAATTATTTTAGCTTCTCCAATATATATTTGACTTTTACCACCAACCTTCTCACCAGCTCCACGTCAGCTCGATCTTCCTGTACCCATGTGCTGGTTCGGTCTGTGGGACTTGTGGTCCCGGGGTCGTGGGACCCAACATGTGGGAGGCAAGGGGGTGCAACTTTCTTGTGGTTGGAGTGTAACACGAGAGATCAGGAAACTCACAGTTTTAAACTCAATTCTGCCAGATAAGTAATTTGTCAAATATATTTTAGAGATGATTCTTTGCCCTGCTGACTCTAACAGATAGAAATGCTCTGCTAACATAGCTCAGTAGGGGGATACTCCTACTTTACTGAATTGACTGGGTTTCTTTAATGCCTGAATTCCTAGATCTAAGGACAAAAGTTATTCTGAAGAGAGAGGGATTGGGAGAAAAAAGTGCTGATTAGTTATAGTTAATTGCAATCATTCTACTTAGAATTATGTAAACGTAACTCTTAGGTATTGCTTTTTCTATAGGATGTGGGCTATAACAATAAGTTATTCAACTTTGATTAAATCTAGTCCTGGTAACCATATTAGCTAAGACATATTTAAACAAATTGTTTAAGTCCTAACAAGGTTTCATCATAACGCTATGCTTCAAATAAAAAGAAAACATACTCCTTTTGTTTCTTTGACCTATGGCTAGGAAAAAAATTTGATGGAACTATTGATGACTTTAGCTCTCTGAACCTAATTCACAGGCAGTGTTTGGAGGAGAAATTAAAATATCCATTGTCTAAGTGATGAACAAAAATAGGAACTTTTAAATTATGAATTGGGTTAACATCTGTTGGACAAACTGTTTGCTTAGCCTTATTTTAACATTTAACTTCCCTCACTACCCTCTGTCTCTCTGACACATCTGGGAATGTGGGAGAGCACCACAGGGGCAATTATAAAGCCAGAGTCCAGTTAAGGACCCTGAATTTTCCATTTTTAGCCTCTGCTGCAACGTAAGGAAGTCCCAAGAGGGGCCTGTTGTGGATTCCACAGGAAGAAAGATCTTGATTTAAAATACAAATAAAACCCAAGTTGCAGCAAAACAAAAGAGAGACTTCTAAAAGGCCAGTGGACACACACACAAAAAAAACCAAAACTATAAAGAGTTCATTTAAAAAATGCTATTGAAGATGCTAAAATATTTCCATTTGAAGGGAAGTAGATCAGCTGCTAAAGAGAAATACTTTAGAAAGAGGAGTTAAGGGTGCCTAGGTGTCCCAGTGGGTTAAAGCCATGATCTCAGGGTCCTGGGATCGAGCCCAGCATCGGGCTCTCTGCTTGGCGGGAAGCCTGCTTCTCCCTCTCTTTCTCTGCCTGCCTCTCTGCCTGCTTGTGATCTCTGTCTGTCAAATAAATATATAAAATATTAAAAAAAAAAAAGAGGAGTTAAAAGTTAAAACATTCTAGTGAGAACTGATGCCAACAGCAGGACCTAGAAATTATCAAGGGTAGAGACTTTGATATAAAACAGCTCTGGGTTCCTGTCTGGGCCCTGCCACTTCCTGGTGTTGCCTGGGAACAAATCCCATAATTTCCTCAAGCCTCCATTTCTTCATATGCAAAATGGGGATATGATGATGAATATACTGCTGCTGATGGCATTGATGATGTTGAAGGATTTAACACAGTAACGCGTGTACATGCTTATCTCAGTGCGTGGCATGTGATAAACAAAATGAGTATTACTAAGGGTTGCTGGTCACAACGAGCTTGTGGAAGAGGGGCCATGATGACTGCCGAGTGTCAGTCCCACGAGTGAAACTGTGGCAATGATTTTTATGGTGAAATGGAAGCAAAGTGACTTGCTAAATAGCCTGCTGGGGCCCTTCTCTGAAGAAGAAAACGTGATCTGCTTTGCTTTGACTTTCTGGAATAGTCATGTTTCTGGTACCTTCCCTCTAAGCCCATTGGCTGAGTGAGGAAGCATTCCAAGAAGGCAAGGCAGTGGTCCATATTTGGTCAAAGACCTCAAACAGTGCTACTCTGTTTAGGAATTCGACCTGGAGGGAGAAACCACAGGGATATCTCAAAATCAGTTAAAACACCAGTCACTCCTCCCTAGTTATTCCAAAAATGCTCTACAGGGTGCCAGTAAAAAAAAAAAAAAATAATAATAATAATAATAATAATAATGTAAAACTGATCATGGCACTCACCTACTTTAAAGTGTCTAAAAGGGGGGCGCCTGGGTGGCTCAGTGGGTTAAAGCCTCTGCCTTCAGCTCAGGTCATGATCTCAGGGTCCTGGGATCGAGCCCCGCATCGGGCTCTCTGCTCAGCAGGGGGCCTGCTTCCCCCTCTCTCTCTGCCTGCCTCTCTGCCTACTTGTGATTTCTCTCTCTGTGTCAAATAAATAAATAAGATCTTTAAAAAAATAAATAAATAAATAAATAAAGTGTCTAAAAGGCCCCTGGGGATATCGGTGTAAACCCTGAAGCCTTCTACCAAGTCCTCCAGGATTGCCCCCACTGCTTCAGCCTCCCGCACTTTTGGCAAGTTGCCCTGATGTCTCTTTTGTTTCTATTACTTGACTTCTATGTCATTTCCCCCTCTTTGAACACTGTACCTCCAGCCCTTGGACAGGCTAATTTTCATTAGTCATTCAAGACTCAGCTCAACCACATTCCTCTTTGAGGAAGAATTTCCCCTCCTTACTCTCATGCCACTCTACCCATTAGGGGTACCTCAATGTGCAGTTCCCCTCCCCCTGTGGAAGTGCAGTGCAGCTCTATTTACGTATTTGTACCCCAGTATCCCCCACCACACCCCCACTAGATTGTGAGTGTTTGAGGCCAAGAACCACATCTTGTCACTTAGAATTTGTATAATCTCAATAAATGTCACATGAAACGATGAGCTGTTCTTCTGATGCTCTTCTAGACCTGCCTTTTGTAATCAGAGTGAATACTGATAGTCTGATTTTTAATTCCTTTGGATTAATACCAACCTATCATAAAAACATGTAAGACCATGCCTAAGAAAGTTCTGGTACCTACAATACACACCATGAGATTGGGCAGGAGTGCGGTTTGGCCAATTGAATTATAGATTCAGGGAGAAGTATGAACAAGAACCTCATGCGTTACATTTGAAGAAGAACATCAGTTTGGTTCTTACCCCAGCGTTCGAGGTCTGGGGTTTGCCTTTTACATAAAAACATGTAGGACTCATCAACACCTGCTGATGTTTCATTCATGAGGAAGTGCATCACTGACATTTGATAAAATTTAAATAATAATAACAATGAGGTTAGCCAAAGCCCAGTTTTAGATAAATCTGTGCTAACTGGAAAAATTAACCCCCTGTGTCTATACTGGCATCTGTTTGGGTGTCCTCACTGCTCTTGGTTTGAGGGTTACTACACCTGATTAAGGGACAGACCCTTCACCGCAGGTTTACACGTTTGTTCCCTCCCAAACATCTGCATTCACTAATATCACAAATTTGGCTGCCATTTCGTTGTGTTTTCGAGTTCTTAATTTTTGCTCAACTTCAGGATGTTACATCTTTAGAACTGGTGTTATAAGTGTGTATATTGCCTTACTCCTCAAGCTTTTTAATGAAAGATAAGCTGCCCTTAAATACAAATATGTGGCTATTTAAACTGTAGAGGGGCAAAGGAGTTGATTCTAAGAAAAGATAACCCTAGATAGTCTTTATTCTGTTGAAAGGGCAACTGAATACTTAGCAAGAATGGATTATTGCCACTGACCTGATTCTTACATGCCTCTCATTTCGTCAATACCCGTACAATTACCCTCTTCATATAGTAAGTTCCATGTGCGGAAGAAATGTGTCCAATTCACAGGCATATAAAACTGTATCCAACTGTATTCTGTAATGGGAAAAATAGCCATAAATATGAAGTGAGTCAAGACATTCAATTATTGCTCTCTTTCCTTTGAAGTAAAATGATATTTTGATTGTCCAGTTGAAAAATACAGTAGCTTATCTGTTCAGAATAAATTTGTAACCTATCAGAAAGCCATTCATTGCCTGGGAAATCTCATTTTCCCCCAATTTATGCTACTCAATGTGTTTAATCATTAACTTGAAAAGAAGAAATTCAGTTAAAGAAAAAAGGAATCATAAGTCTTCATTGTTACTGCTAAATTATCTCTCGATTAGTGTGATGGTAAGCATTGAATGGCAAAGAAAACTAAAAATAGCTTTCTTTTTTTCCCAAAAAGTAGGAGCTTAAGATCTCTGCGAATTGATATCAAATACCAAATATTATTTCAAATAATAAAAAAGGCTCTTTCCACTATCAATAAAGGACAGATTGAAATACAGAATTTAGAATAAAAATTGAGCTGATTTCTTATTATATAATCCTTTAATTTCTTGTTTCTTTCAATGACAGGTAATACAGTTTTGAAACTATATTGAGAAAAATGTTCTTATATTGAGTTTCTTGGGATTCATGTATAAATGAAAATAATACAGTCATCACAATATATAGTGCAGATAAATGAATGAGACTTACTGATTTTTTTTTTACCCTTCGGCTACACATGGTTTCAAACTGGGGTGAAAAAAGGCTTTTGTTTCATTAGTTTCTAAATGCCTGCCACAAACTCCTTACTGGCAAGTGCCATTAGTAATTAGAACCAAAATCATACCCCAAACGCATCTTGTCTTAAACAGATGTGTTCTTAACAGTAAGAAAGCAATCATGAATGATATGGTAAACATGATTATCAGCCTTTTCAGATTCCAAGATATTCGGTTAAATTTTTGGTTACGTTCTGTAGAAGTGTACAGTGATGGACTAGTGGAGTTTAGACAAAGCTCTGCCACATTTTTGTTCACAACAGCCCTGGACACAACAGAGGATTTCAGAGAGGATACATTTCTTTTGTCATTACGGACAAAAGAGGAGGACCATGCATGCACACATACACATACGTACAAAAAAATTTGTGTACATTTACTGGGCACCTCCTAAGTTCCAGATCAGTGGTGGACAGTGAAAATATCAAAATGAGTAAGACACACCCTTTCACTTGAATTCTGCTAATGGAGGAGACAGATATCTCTCTGGGGCTAGGAGAAGGACATTGTTAAAAAAACACAATCAAAATAAAAATTCAAGGCTAACTTCTTCTGTGCTCTCTTAATTACTTCGTTTCCACAAGCGAAACTTCCTTTGGTCTTTCTTGTATAAATAGTGAAACAAATACTAAATTCTGCTTGTCCTTGTAGGCAGATGGTGAGAGCACTTTAAGAGGCTATGTATCAGTGTCTTTAGGTTTCCTTTTGAAGCCGGGTTTAAAGAAAAAAATACGACACCATAGATAGTACACATGTTTGAGGGTAACTGAATACTTCTTTTCATATTTTCTCTTGCCCATTGTTCCTGTCTTCTTTTCCTCTGAATGGTTGCTTATTATATGTATTTTTATATATCTATATATGGGGAAGATTGGCCTGAAAGTGTTTTATGAAACATAATTATAAGAGACCACAAAAGCCACAAGAGAAAGAGGGCTTAAAAGAAAGAACAAAGCTAAAATGAAATCTTCCTATTTCACACACAGTAATTCAAGTGCGTCGGAGTGATGGAATGGTAGGAGAAACAGGTGAAAATGCAGAGGAACTGTGGCTTTCACAGTAGGGACTTGTCAGGAAGCGGAAAACCTGATTGTGGAGAGATCAGGGTCTTAGGGTAAAAGTGCAAACCTGTAGAGATGTTTAATGCGGGGATGTAGCGACGTAAGTTTCATAAGCAGTTGTTTTCAAACATGATTTTTTGTGAACTGAGAACAACACTTTTTAGCATGACTTTTAATAAGTCTTACGTGTGTTCAGAGAGCCTGATTCTGAGACACTATCTCAAGGAGGCAATTGAGTGTGGGTTTATACACCCGCCCTTTCCAGAGCTACCCCTTTTGAACTTTACTTGGAGAGGATTGCGAGTGAGTGTATGCGGAAGGGGAGTGGATATAAATATGTTTTTCTAAGCAATTTCCCTTTAATTAAAAATGTGTTTTGGATTTATATTTATTTACACTTGAATTATCAAAATGTTCCTTTGGAAGAATTTTTTCCCTTTGAGGCATCTTAACTCACCCTCCCGGAAGCCACATTCTGCCGTAAGTAGAAAACTCCACACCAAGAAGCTGAAGTTTTGTTCCAGACTCTAACCCTACAATTTTGTGTGGGTTTTAAACTTGGCAAAACACATGATCCCATCCCTAATCACAATCCATAATAGTACAGTGTGTGACAGTGGGGACAGAAGAAGGACTCTCCTGAAATATACCAATAAATCCAGCTGGGACAGTTTGTGTTTTACTGTTCCCTCTGTCCCTGATCCCTGGGAGAATTTCCCCCCACCCAGACAGCCCTTTCTTTGTTGCCAAGGTATTAGATAATCAGAGATCCTGAAACCAGTGAACAGTGTACCTTATCCTTCAGAATTACAGGTCTCAGTCCAGAGCTGCTCCTCTTCCTCATGGGTCACTCTTGGTTTTCAGTGTGCGGCTCACATGTTCTCATTTGATTCTTGGGACGTGAGTGTGTCCCAAGCCTATTGCATCGAGGATATTCCCACATAGCTGTGTGTGTATGACTTACTGGGTTCTTTATCCGAGAGAGAGTTCTACTTGTAAATGTTCTTTTCTCAAAGGCAGGATGTAAAAGGGACAAGAGGATTTACCCCCAAAGACCCTGATCTCACCACAGTCAGGTTTTCCACTTCCTGACAAGTCCCTACTGTGAGCGCCACAGTTCCTCTGCGTTTTCACCTGTTTCTCCTACCATTCCATCACACTGATGCACTCACTTTGAGGAACTTGAGCTATCTTATCTGTTTATTGGAAAAAAAGGAAGGTTTTCTCTGGGCCAGCCCAAGGGATCCAAACCTGCTTTCCTCCCCCAAGGGGCTACAGGGGGAGGCCTGGTTAAAATCCTGACAGTATCTACCTAAATTTGGCTGGGTTTGCTTCCTGTAAATGTGGCAGGGCCGGTCTTCGAGATAACAGTGTGCCTGCCCCACCCCAGAGGGTGGGCCGTGGGCTGAGGTCGTCTGTTTGCTTGTTAACCGCAACCTCGAGGCCTCTGTGGGTCAAAGCCCCAGGTCTTCCGCTGTTTCTAAAGGCGTCTTTGGAGAGTGCACAGGCATCGAGACAATGAAAGTAATAAGACCGTCTTTAAAAGGTATTTGTTAGCACTCACCCCATGGACTTCACTATTATTTAAGGGAAACATTATAATTGTGGCGAAATTATAGATTACCGTTTTTCTCAGACTTCCTACAGTTAACCTCTACCCATTATGCTCCTATATTTGGAATAGTCCACTGAGCTACTTGGAGGAAGGCCATTAGCTCAGCGCTAGCAACTAGAGTTATAGGAGGAAAAAAAGAGAGAAACTTATATGATAATTCTTATTTCATAAAGTGTCATGTTATTTATAGAAAAATGAGACAGTAAAGTGTGCTTTCTTTCAAATCTGGCCTTTACTGCACCCTATAATTTATGGTAATATAATAAGTGATTTGAAAATAAAGATTTGAGACAACATTTCAGCATTAGTGTTTTTAAGACAAAACAAACATTCAAAATAAAACCTAAACCACCAAAGTGAACTCTATCATTAAATGCCTACTTTTTTGCTAAATTTGTAGTTATGGCAGCTCAAAATCTCAAACTCTTCAATTGTGACCTCTTGCAAAGTAAAAATAATTGTATTATTTTCTGTGGCACAAAGGCATTATGGCCCATTATTTTTTTTCCTCCCCAAAGTCCTAGTGGATTTGCATCAGCTGCTATTAAATGGGATTAATGAACTTAGAGGAATTTAAATAACAGGATGAGATTTCAGAGATGAACAAACTGCCTATAATATTTCAGCCTCCTGATTCTGAATTATTTCAGCTTTGTCTCATCAAGGCTCATTGAATCTTATTCCATTGTACATTTATAAATCAGTGTGAACTTTTTAGCTTGCATGAAATAAATTCAACAATATCCTTTCCTGCCCACAATACGCAATCGACTAACATGCTATTGTGCCAAAAATTAATGTGAGAAATACTGTGAATAATAAATGCCAGACAGTTCAATTGAGATCATTAATGCTGGGAAACAGCTCTCTCACCTTCATTATTTTTTCTGTCATTTAAGAAGAGAACAAACACTGTGTGGCTCGAGGCCCATGGAATTGGGGTAACATGATAAGGAGCAGAAATCCCTCAACTTAAGGACATAATAGCAGCTCCTCCAAACCCCCCCACACACCCCCATTCCCTTGTCAGGGTGGGCTACTTGAAAATATTTTTATAACATTCTATGCTCATTTTACCTTTCCACTTTCAGGTGGTTCTTTCCTAACCAGCCTCCCAGATAACTGATGCTATTCCAGAACCTCCTTCTGGGGACAAAAGCAACTCTGGTTCTTAACCCATCTTTCAGGCTAAAGTTGTTTCCTCTTATTTGTATGCAGTGAAAAAGTGAAAGGAGACCTCTGTTTATAAATTCATTAGCAATTTTAATTTTTGCATGGCATCAAGAGCAATTTCTAGCATCATCTTTAGGTTCTATACTCGTGATAAAAGAATTTTCCACTGAACTCTCTTCTGGGCCAAAAGTTCTGCTTCCTCCTCTTGAGGTGTACCAGAAGTATTTTTTGAATTAATTTAATGGGAAGGAATTGGTATAGATTCGTGATTTCAAATTTGAGCTTGTGCCAGAATCATTGGAAGGCTTATTAAAATCCAGACTTTGGGTGTGGACCTATTTGTTCAGGGATGTAGCCTAAGAATTTGCATTTCTAGCAGAATTCCAAATATTGCTGATGCTGCTGGTCTGATGACCACACTCTGATAACCGTGAGGTAGGTGATCTTGAAGCGTTTTCAGTTTGTTTCTATGCGCTGAAACATGCAAAATACCTGTGATATATATTAGAGAGTGTCTTGCCTTTTGCCATTGAATGGTAAAGTCATTTCAGATTTTTTGAAGGAATATCCTTAGGAACTGAGTATATTTTATTGGTTCATCATTCTCTGATATCAATAAATTAATATTTTCGCTGACGAAGAGGTGGACCTGACTGTATGGATTATTGAAGAGGATTAAAAAAAACTTTTAAGTATTCTACCAGCTTAAAGAATCTGCTTAATTATGGTATAGAGTTCTCATGCAATTTGTTGCCCTCATTTTTTTTTTAATGTTTAATGAATCTTTCGTGTGGGTGTCAGTATTTAAAAGCAGGCGGACATAAGGAGAGGTTAAAATTTGCAACACTATTAAAGGTGGTACATGATTTTGTAATAGATGTCTCTCAAAATAAGCTTGGTCTAACAGAGTTTTAAAAAGCCGGTTCCATGTGAAGGATTCTATCTCCAATGTTTCACAGGCGCATGATGAATGCAGACTGTCCCTGGGCGCCTCAGGCCTCAGGAAAACAGCATCTCCGGGCCTTGCAGAAAGTCAAGCCCTGCATTGCCTTATTTCACCTTGCTGAGCTGCCCTGTGGACACAGCCTGTCACTAATTTGATCACAAACACTAGAACTGGCTCTGTGAATAGGCATAAACTCCTCTGATCACAGATTATGATTCAGGCTGTGGATTCTCCAAAGAAACCCCAGCAGCTGGGGTATCCCTCTCTACACCCCCAATTTATGAGATTCCTAACTTTTCACAACAACACGGAGCGCTCACAGCACTCAGTATCACTCTGTGGGCACCTAAAATGGGAATTCCATGTCCTCAGTTAAGTGTCTGAAATGTCTAGGGTCTGTTCAGGCTGTTGGACAACTCACAGATGTTTCTTGGAAACATCTGCAAACAGCATCATCTCAGTTGTTACTCAAGGGTATCTTAAGATGGGGCGAACCTTAGCAGAAGCACAGGAAAGGGATGAAGGGGCCACTTTGAATGTGCCACGTTGTCAAGCAGATTATTTTGAACTGAAGGCAGTCGAGACCCTGTGGGCTCAAGAGAAACTTTTGCCCCTCCCTTACCTACACAGAAGAATCTAAAGGGGGGGACTTTCCCAGAATAAGGGTTATTAGCAGAGATCAGTTTTATCTGAGTGACCCATCTGGATGGCAAGGCAAACAGCTAATTACCAAACATCTGTTCCTCTTATCGCCCTGTAAATTCCTGTCCTCTGAAGTCCCAGACCCCTACCCCGTTTTCCTTGGTTCAAGATGACATATATACCTCATTTGCTCCCCTATACATAGGCTATTGAATTTGATTTTTTCCTGTTAATCTGTCTCATGTAAATCTGATTCCTCATCTAGGTAGAAGAACCCTTGAAGGAGACAGGAAATCTTTGCTCCCAAACACTTGGCATAGTTGACAGGATGCTTTATTTCTCTGGACACCACTCACCCAGACACTGCTCTAGCTGAGAGATCCTGGGACATCTTCCATACCGCCGACAGAAGGTGAGAGTTCTTAACCACGTCAGCCTCTCTCTCTGTAGAGTCCAATGGAGTGAGAATGGTGAGAGTCCTTTTCCTCTCTTTCTAAATCTAGATTAGCAGGGGAAAATATTCATGGTACTAGTTTCTTAGGCTAAGCGAATCTCTGATTAGTTACTGATCCATTCCTCCCAAAGAAGGTCTTTGTTTTCCTTTGTCTGTGTCTTTTATGTTGTTTGTCATATGTTGCTAAGGGACATCTTGGAAGCCCAAGCTGCAAAATTAGTGGGCACGGGTGGAGCACTTAAAAGCTATCAGAGCACTCACCACCTCAAGAAGTCTCCTGTGATTGGATCAGTTGGCCACAGAATGGGTTAGAGAGACAGTAGGTCACCCTCCAACCCCAAGGCAACTTTTGTGCAATGAGGTACACCGTAAAACAACACAGAGTTCCTAATCCTGCGGCTTCAAGAGACTCAAGGCGTAGATAAAACTGTAAGGACATGGAACAAGATGAAAGGAAAAATGTAAGAGCTCTGCTTTATGACCACTAACAATATTCTCATTGGTCTCCAATATCCAGGGAGTGCACTTAGCAGAGTACTGTAGACAGGGAACTGAGCCTCTCTCTCTCCTTGTCTGGCTGTGCCAGCTCTCAAGGGTGTTTGTCATAAGAGGTTCCAGATGGGAACTTTTGTTGTCTCAACCTGCATGGCTTGATTAGTGCTAGAAAGTCCCACTCCAAAAGTGCCTACCTGGTGTCACAGATTAGTACGTCTATAACTAGAGGCATCTTATGTTTTCAAGGGAAAATGGAGATCATCCTTACCACTGATGCGATAAAGGCCTTTGCTTTTTTAGACTAATTTGGGGAGTGACTTTTTGATCATGGGGGCTACATCATCTGTGCCCTCTCTGGAAAACTCTTATGTCTTCGGTTAAGCCATTAAAAGGCTATGGGTTTAAATAATCCAGTTAAGAAATGGGCATAAGACATACAAACGGCCAACAGACACATGAGAAGATGCTCAACATCACTCATCATCAGTGAAATATGAATCAAAACCATGGTGAGATACCACCTCACACTTGTCAGAATGCTTACACTTAACAACACAGGAAACAACAAATGTTAGTGAGGATGCAGAGAAAAGGGAACTTGAACCCTCTTACACTATTGGTGGGAATGCAAACTGATGTAGTCAGTGGAAAATAATATGCAGGTTCCTCAAAAAGTTAAAAATAGAGCTACCCTACGACCCAACAATCGCACTACTAGGTATGTACCCAAAGGACACAAAAATACTGATTCGAAAGGGCACATGCATCCTGATGTTTATAGCACCATTATAAACAATAGCCACGTGATGGAAAGAGCCCAAATGTCCACTGATGAAGATAAAGAAGATGTGGTGTATAAATATACAATGAATATTACATAGCTATCAGAAGACTGAAATCTTCCCATTTGCAACAATGTGGGTGGAGCTAGAGTATATTATGCTAAGTGAGATAAGCAGAGAAAGACAAATACCATACGATTTCACTCATATGTGGAATTTAAGAAAAAACATGAACAAAGGGAAGGAAGAAAAAGAGAGATTCAAACCATAAGAGACTTAACTATAGAGAACAAACTAAAGGTTGCTGGAGAAGAGTTGGGTGGGGGGATGGGCTAAATGTGCGATAGTGTTAAGGAGGGCACTTGTAATGAGCACTGGTGTTGTATGTAAGTGATGAATCACTAAATTCTACCCCTAAAACCAATATTCCACCGTATTAACTAACTAGAATTTAAATAAAAACCCCAAACGCAAGTTATTGGTTTGAGCTACAGAATAGATTCTACTCATCAATGGCCAGATGTTGGATCGTTTATTTGGTTTGGTTTGGTTTTATAGATGATGGATCCTTTAGGTTGTCTGTGTTTTAAAAATATGTATATCATAAAGAATTCTCAGTCGTCTTAGTATAACAGCTAACCATACAGACTTCCTTGACAAGGTAAAAGAAGCTAGACTCAAGACAAAAAGAGATGTCCCAGACCATCTATGTAAGTTCCCCTTCTGAAAAATCTGACCGCAACTGTCTTTTAACTCCCTTTTCCCCACAAGATTGTCAGAGATCACTCTGGCCTAATCTCTAGGTTCGGAGGATATAGGTTGTTCGTGTAAATGCTGAACGCCAGAAAAGAAATTTAACCAAAGCACCCGAGACTAGCAATAAAGCCTTGCTTTGCTCCTACCTTCTAGGGCTCTGTATGCAAGCCCTACCAAGCCTCAGTCATTCATATACAGTGTCCTTTGCAGTGGTGTCCCAGATGCGCCACAGCGAAAATTTGTGTGTCCTGGACAACAGCAGAGCTTCCAGGTTATAAAGGCGCTTACCTCTACTTTCAAAAGATTCTACCGAATTGAGAGTCATTTGAAACATTATTTGACTATATTCACAACTTCTCCATCTGAGGAAATAGACAACCAAAATTTCTCCTTCTCCTACAAATGGTCTGCAAAAGGCTGTATTTAGGGGCCAATAGAAACCAATGTTAAACTGTGTACCCAGAAAAAAGTACTTTGTTAAAATATTGTATATAGACGTTTACAAGGGCATAAATTTTTTGGTTCCCTAGTCTAAGTTAAAAATTCTCCCTAGTAGAAAGAAGCAAATGTAGTTAAAAAGATATGGGCCAGTCCCTTGATATTCAAGCTGAAATCCAGTTCTTTGGGGAATTAGGAACTATCTTTAGATAAATCTCTGCAAAACCAGTACTATTAACTCTAGAAACAAGTTAAAGCCCACTTATCTTTACCAGTCTGCAAACTGCACCTATTCGTCTCAAAATGTTTGTGCATGTGATTTAAAAAATCAGGCTACTGGAACAAAATTTTTCTGTACTTAATTTTTCTTTATATTCTTTATGGCCCTTGAAATTATAAATCTTATCATGTCTCTGATATGTAAATAGCCCACAATCTCCTGAGGGGATGGGGGGAATAAAAAGAAAGAGGAAAAGAAGCTTTTTAAAATACAAACTGCTTCAAAGGGGCTTTTATGCCCAGACACTAGCACCTCTGATAATGGGTAGGTATGCTCCAAATACCTACCTTGGAGAAAACTTAGATAAATTCTCTGTGCCTTTGACATAAATTTTCTACCCCATCTTCTCTAAGCCTAAGAGTCATTCCTTGACATGCAAATTTAAGGGAAAAGGTTTACATAAAAATACATACATACACACATAGAGGGAAGTATTTAAAAATTGGGCCTATAATGTCCTTCCTACAAATATTAGTAGAAACAAAACTAAGATTTTTGTTTACATCTTGTCTGTGTGTGTGTGTGTGTCCATGTAGGTCATAAATTTGAAATATTTTCTGTACCTCTGGATGGCATTGCTAAAATGAATTCATAAAAGAGCTCTATTTAGTTGGTTTGAAGGCAAGCGCTTGTATGAATTGGGCATTCTACAACTAAGAAAGATTAAAAATGTTTACGTGATCTGGAAAATATTCAATATTAAAGCTAATTTAAGGTTATTGGTTTAATATAAACTTTTATTCTGCTTGTGTTTACTAAAGGTCAAATGAATTTGTGGTACCTCTGTTGCAAAATTTGTCAGAAAAAAAACAACTAAGAATAATGGTTGACTTTGTCTAATGCCTCATGAACTTTTTGTACGTAGTCTAAGCATAATTGAGAACAAGTAAATAAAAAGATTTGTAAGCAAACTTTTAAATAGCTTCCAAAATGTTTGGTAACCTAAAATTTTAAAGTTTTACTAAGTTAAATGATGAGTAAAGTTCATTGATTACCTAGATCATTTTCAAATCAGATAATGACACCGAGGGTGGTTTATCTACTTTGTCTTATATATTACAGAGAAACTAAATTTGGATCTGTTGATAAACATGATACACCTGCTTTATGTTTTATTGAAAGATCGTATTATGAAAAAAAAGTTTCTAAAAATAAAGTAATATGGGGCGCCTGGGTGGCTAAGTCAGTTGAGTGTCCATTACTTGATTTTGGCTCAGGTCATGATCTCAGCGTCTTGAGATCGAAGGAGCCCCTGCATGGGCTCTGTGCTCAGCAGGGAGTCTGCTTCTCTCCCTCTCCCCACTCACATGTACTCTCTCTCTCTAAAATAAGTAAATCTTAAAAAAAAATAATATAAATACTGATAAATTTGCCAATCAAAAGAGTTCTGGTGTAACACAGTTGCTTACTACTTAGTTTTCACTAGAAATTAAGATTTCTGAGCATTAAGAATTGTAATAAATGTAATTAAAACTACAGGAAATAAAGGAAACAGCTCTGTTTTACAAGGAAAATAATGTGTTTTTGGTAAGAAGAAGTATGAGGAGTAAAAATAGATATTTGTTGTGGGAAAATTTAAAACCAAATCCATGTAAAATAAGGAAAGTTATAAAAGTTTATAGAAAAGAATCTTTTCGTATGGTCAGTACTGGCTAAGATTAGGATACATTTAACACTGGTGCAGAGTTTTCGCTTTGTTAAAAGTGCAAAGTTTTCTTAAACTATTTGTTCTTCATAAGAAATGGTGAACAAAAGTTTATCTTTTAAGTTACCTACCCGTACCCCAACCCCCCAAAAAACAATGATTCTATGTTTGCCAAAATAATTTCATATTGTTTACCAGGTCTTTGATTACCTAGGAAAATTTAGTCGTAATAGTAAAATGGCTATATTTTGCTCACAACTATGTAACTTTTATATTTGCCTTTTTTATTTATTTTTTAAAGATTTTATTTATTTGAGAGGGAGCGAGCATGAGAAGGAGGGAAGGAAAAGGAGAGCGAGACACAGACTCTCTCCTGAGCTTGGAGCCCAATGTGGGGCCCAATCCCAAGACCCTGTAATCATGATCTGAGCTGAAGGCAGACACTTAACTGACTGAGCCAACTTCCCTTATGTATTTGCCTTTGAAATCTTTTATTGTCACTTCAGGTAAATGTATAATTTAATTTGTGATCCTGTTTAATCAAGTGTTTAAACCTTTGATATTTTTTACTTACTTCCCCAAATCAAATTCTAAAATGAAGTCTTTTGACCACAATCTATGTGAAATTTTTCAACAGGCCTCTGTAACATTTCAAGAAAAAAAGGTTGTGAGAGGGGCACCTGGGTAGCTCAGTGGGTTAAAGCCTCTGCCTTCGGCCCAGGTCATGATCTCAGGGTCCTGGGATGGAGCCCCACATCGGGCTCTCTGCTCAGCAGGGAGCCTGCTTCCCCCTGCCTCTCTGTCAAATAAATAAATAAAATCTTAAAAAAAAAAAAAAAAAGGTTTTGAGCAATTAAACTAATTAGTCTTGTTTGGTATGTTAAATTATATGGGAAGTATTGTCAAACAAAGTGATATTAAACCCTCTTATATTTATGTAGATATATTATTTAAAACAAGTTCTAAAATTCTATGAAGCTCCTAGAATTCCAATGTCCTAGTATGTTATCATCTTGACATGTTGTATGTCACAAAATACAACCTAATTTCCTTTATCAATTACATTGTAATTAACTCTATTTAGATCTTTGATCATGGTCATTTTTAAGTCTTCTGTCATTTACAGTTATATTTTTACTCAGATACTTATAAGTTTCCTGCAAATGTGCTTCATCTTCAATGAGAATCATGGAAAAAAACCTTTGAGTTCAGGTCTCTGATAACTAAGATCATAAAAATGAACTACGTAAAAAATGCCCAGAACTAATGAAAAAATTGGATTCAAGCAGAACGAAAATTAAAAACGTGGGACTGAATGAATTGAGAAAGATAATATTTTTTATGATATTTTATTTGAAAGAGTGTTTTTTTTAAAAAAATTCCTAGACTTAAGAAAACCTTTTCTCTTAAGCTAACTGATTTATTGTGATTTGATAACATATACCTTTGTGAACAAATTGAAACATTTGTCTTTTTTCCCTACTGGGACCCTCCAGAATTCAGAAACTCTCAGTGAGTATTTTTATATTTTTCTGGCGATATATTTATTTGCACAAATTCAGTAAGAATCTGTTCTCTTTATGACAGGACACGATTGGAAACATTGGTTATATTACCAAGGCTTTGACTGGAATTAGTTTTGTCAGAAAACCTGCATAGACTCAGGTATGACGAGACAATTTTTAAGGATCTAAGGTTGACTTTATAGAGCCAATAAATCCCTCTTGGAAACAGCAGCTTGATACCTCGCTCACACAGTCCTCTGCAGCCTTTGCAGGCAAGTAAAGAATGTCACTTTCTGGCAGGTGCAGGGACCTCAAGAAGAAAGGAATTCAACCAAATCTATAGGTATTGCAGGTAAAGTCTGATGACAAGTATTTGGTCTAGCTTCTGGCCTCCACAGGCTGTTAAAAAACTTTATATATGGACAACCACTATTCCTTTTACACTTATGTAAATGATCAAGCCAAGTTTTGTTTTGTTTTGTTTTGTTTTTAAAGATTTTTTTATTTATTTGACAGAGAGAAACACAGCGAGAGAGGGAACACAAGCAGAATGAATGGTAGCGGGAGAAGCAGGCTTCCTGCCGAGCAGAGCACGATGCGGGGCTCGATCCCAGGCCCCTGGGAACATGACCTGGGCCAAAGGCAGACGCTTAACGACTGAGCCACCCAGGCGCCCCAATCAAGCCAAGTTTTTTTGAAACTAGATTTATTTTGCAAGCAAATTAGTGTTAACTTGGCTATTTTTGACAAAAATGAGGGTGATTATAGACAGAAAATGTTTCAGTAACATCTTTGAGGATATTTGATTTTAATACTATTCATTATAAAGTGGACTAGATCCTGATTTCTTCTTTTGCTTACCTTCATAATTGGAATCATTTGAGAACTAAAACTGCCCTTCTTCCTGAAGCCCTGCAAACTAAATATAAGTGACTTGATGTAAAGACTATCGTAATAGCTCATGCATAGACCATCCTTGGGCCTGTTGCTTAGTGGGCCAGAGATACCAGAAACATTTGAGCTACAACCTAGGAATATCTGTCGGGTCACAGCTACCTGACCTCACTCTATCTGAAGATGCTTTGAGTCTGATACCTAGCAGTCTTCTCAAGTAGCTGCCCTCAGAACTCAGAAGCTGGCTTTAACTTTGATCCAGTTATTAACCATTGTTTTTCTTCTGTTTCCATAGAAAGGCTTCTTATTTAATACCTGATGACTTGAACACTTTGAGAATGTACCTGCATCACTGCCTCCTGAAATGAGTTTGACTAAACCATCCTCTAAGAGACAGGATCCTTGAGATGAAACAACCTACCAGCTCGACTTGGAATAGGTGAGACCCCCAAGGAAGTTGCAGACAGGGGGACAGAAAGGGTGCAGGACCGCCACCCCAGTGTGCCACTTTGGCATGCAGAGTATTTCGAACTAAAGGCTGTCAAGACCCTGTGGGCTCAAGAAACACTTTTGCCCCTCCCTTACCTACACAGAAGAATCTAAAGTAGAGGTCTTTCCCAGAATAAGGGTTATTAGCACAGAATAATTTTATCTGAGTGACCCATCTGGATGGCAAGGCAAACATCTAACCTCAAACATCTGCTCCTCTCATCACCCTGTGAATTACATTCTTTTCCTCTTGAAGCCCCAGATCCCTACCCTCTTCTCTTCAGTTCAGGACGACATATATATACCTCATTTTGCCTGTCTATTCAGCTACCCCATTAATGCTATTAAATTTGATTTTCCCCTGTTGATCTGTCTCATATCAATTTGATTCTTAGTCCAGCTAGAAGGAGCCTTGAAGGGAACAGGAATCTTTGTTCCCAGACAGGGACTATGAGCAAATCTGGGATCATACAAAGGGTCTGACGATTATTTGTATGAAACTTGTGATACAAAGGTTTGAGGATGTTTTCCAAGACATTATACTCCAAGTCACCTTCTCACTCTTTGCCTCACAATTAAGTACGTTGTATTCAAAATGGCCGAGGGCTGAAGGCCCTGAGATGGCCTCCTGAGGTCTTGCTACTCAGAGTGCAGTTGGCAGGTCTATAGTGTGGGCATCACCTGAAGCCTATCAGAAGTACAGCCGCTAACTCAGAATCTGCATTTTAACAAGATCCCTGGGAATCCATATGCATAGTAAAGTTTGAGAAGCATGTTCTAAAGCATTTGTTCTTAAAATGTGGGCTACAGACCACCTTACTTAGCACCACCTGGGTTGCTTCTTAAAAATTCCTGTTTTGCTCACCATCTGGATCCCATTTAGATCTCGTTAATCAGAATTTCAGAGGGTGGTGCCTACGAATTTGCATGTTAAACAAGAAATGCAGGTCATCGATGCTTGTAATGTGGCCCAAAAACCAACAGGATGGGCATCATCTGGGAGCTTGTTAGAAATTCAGACTCTCAGACCCTACCTGCAACCTGCTGAATTAGTACCTACATTTTAACAAATGCCCAGGTGATTTTTCAGGCACATTAAACTATAAAAATTATTGCTCTGGGTGATTCTTATACATAATAAATTTTTAAAAATACTGCTTTAAAATATGTAGAATACTGTGGTAGGTGTTTTTAAATAACAACAACAATTTGTGATGTTCAGCCTCCTGTAGCTTTAAATGGCAAAAAAATAACTTGGCATCCAGGCCCACTCCTAATAATTGCAAGGCTGAGACAGACAAACAGTTGAGGCCCAGATGTCATGTGTCTAAGAGTTTTCAATCAAGTTTAAACAGAAATAAAATATTCTCTGTTCTACTTAGAAAAAAATCATCTTTTTATTACCTGAAAGGCCAGGTTTTAGGATCTTTAGACTCCTTGGATTTCTGTGCTAGAATGTGGTAGAGAAGAGAGTCCAGCCCAGCCCCTGGTTTGCACTCTGTTCCCTTTCTCCTGACCCAGCTCTACCTACACTCTCAGGCCTCAAGTACACTTTTGTGGGCACCCCAGCTTCCAACTTGGCTAAACATGTGGATCTGCCACCAGGTCTTTGCTCAGAACAGACCTAGGGAAGGCGCATGTGCATACCCTAGAAGTGGACAGAGGAGAGAACGTATGCTTTGGGTGACATGTGCCCTCTGCAAAGCTAACTTTTTACCCTGTGGAGAAGAGTTAGAACAGAGCCTGCTATAGGACCCAGGCGAGGGCTCTTCTTCCTTTGGTCTAAGGGTAGTACCATTGGCAATACTAGATGCTGGCGATATTCTGAACATTCCATGTCAGAAGGCCATGTAGAATCTGGCTAAGAGCATGAAATCCAAAGTTATGCCTATCTAGTTTCATAGCTTATATCTATCACTTATCTTCTGTGTGACCTTTAACAAGTTACTACC
Source organism: Procyon lotor (assembly GCA_028646535.1). Classification (NCBI taxonomy): domain Eukaryota; kingdom Metazoa; phylum Chordata; class Mammalia; order Carnivora; family Procyonidae; genus Procyon; species Procyon lotor. The sequence continues at coordinate 30,210,114 of CM053605.1, forward strand.
CTTCGTTTCTGTTGTCAGTAAATGAAGGTAATAAATGATAACACTTCATAGTATTATTGTGAGAAATAAAAATATGCATTTAAAGCAATTAGCACAATGCCTAAAACTTAGAAACTCTCAATAAATGCCAGGTGTCATCATTATAGATTATTACTCTGCCAACATAGTTACTTAGGCAGGACCTAAACACTGACAAAAGCATTTTAATATATATAAATCACCATTTGTGATAATTCATATTTTAAATCAAAGAGACACTTTTGTTCATAAGTAATGGGAAATCAGGAAGCAGGTAGAAGAGAAACCTCATTTCCTTTAAAAGGACAATAATTCTAGTAGTTGGTGAAAATGGTCAATTGACGCAACAGGCTAGTGCCAAGAAAAACAATAGAAGGGGGAGAAAGACAAACTGGGAGGAAGCATTTGGAAGAAGGTATCAGACAATCCAAGGAAGAAAGAACTGGAGAATTTCAAGAAGGTGGTAGAAGACTACACTGTGCTGCAGAAAGGTTAAGCACAATGAGGAATGAAAAACTCTTCAACTTTGCAGGAAGGCACTAACTGGTTGTATTGCCACCAACTGCTGCAGTTGAGTTTTGGAGATTGGTCCAGGAGCAAAGAAGAGTCACACAGTGTTAATTTCTCTTTCAAGAAACCTAACTCGAAAGGAAGAGGGAAAGACAAAGATAAATGGCATCTTCAGGGGAGCAGAGGGTCAGGAGAGGATAATTGGGTGTGTTTTACCTGTTTTTACAAGTTGGTGAATAAAGCCCTCATCTTACACATTCATTGAAAGCCCCCTACTTATATCAAATATTGATGCTAGTAAATACTGGAACAAAGTTGAGAGATGAAAAGTTCAGAGGAAAAGGACAAAAAAAGAAGGCATAAATGGTACAGCAGTATCTCAGAGAAACAGAGTCTGACCCTTGTATTGGTAAAATTATGGGACATAGGGGCACCTGGGTGGCTCAGTGGGTTAAAGCCTCTGCCTTTGGCTCAGGTCATGATCTCAGGGTCCTGGGATTGAGCCCCATATCAGGCTCCCTGCTGATCAGGGAGCCTGCTTCCTCTTCTCTCTCTACCTACTTGTGATCTCTCTCTCTGTCAAATAAATAAAATCTTTTTAAAAAAAAATTATGTGTCATAGATCACTTCTATTTTCTCTGTAAAGGATAAAGAAGGTCATCTGCTGAGGGTGAGAAGGGTGGTAATGGAGCGAGGGACAAGAGATCGTCTATAGAATGTAAGCATAACAAAGTGAAATAAACCTAACAGGTAAATATACATTTTGGACTTGGTTATCTAGGTACGGTTGGGTAGGCAGGCTTTTTTTGGCATAGATTGTGTAGATAATTGCCTCATATTTCCACTGTCTGAGTAGATATTACTTATGGATTTTAGATGTTTCCCTAGAGCTATGAACTGTCACCATAGTTCATGCCTTACAATAGAAACTAAACAAGGCTTTTTGGAAAGAGAGAAGAAATGTTTTGCATCAAACTTCATGACGTGCTGTGCTGCTAATGCGTTTTGAATTCCACACTCCAAAACATCTGGCAAGGCTCCCATGATTCATACATCCATTGAGAGCTTGGAGCTCCAAATTTAGTTAAATAAATTGTTAAGAATGTGTTTTTATTATATAAACTTGAGCTCCAAATAAGTCCAAATACGCTTGGAAATTTCAAACATGAATCCCATAAATAGTTCTAGATTTTGACTGTAAGGATCTTAAGGGCTACATAATCATTTAGCAATGATTTTAGTACAAATAACATACCATTGAATTGTTGCTTTGCCTTTAACCACTGTGTACATTGTTTGCTTATAAGAAATTTCAGTAATCGATAATTGATATTTAGCATGGCTATTTCTGCCCTACGAGGAAATATGCATATACTCAAAATATTTTGCTGTGTTTTGAGTAAATTTTAAACCTTGAAACTGTTGGCATCATGCCTAGAGTAATTGTTTCCTAGTGAAACATTTTCCATAACAATAATTAAACTTGAATTTATGAAAGTGTTAGGGACATTTTACATTAAAATGATAATTAACTACAAGGAAGCTAATTTTAAATTTACTCTCGATGCTCTAATTTATACATTATTTTGAATTCATTTCTTCTAGTACCTAAAGCAGCTCTTAAACTTTAATATGCACAAAAATCTCCTTGAAATTTTTGATAAAAATGTAGAATCAGTAGACATGGGGTAGGACCTGAGACTCTGCATTTCTAACACTTTCCCTTTGATGCTGCTGGGCTGCAGACCACACTTTGAGTAACAAGAATCTAGTGTCTTTCAGAAGGTGCAAACTCCAGATAGTTCAGGGAATGTTTTTGAGTCTACCCTCTAGCCAAATAAAATAATAAGGGAAAAGCAATTCTACAATTTAGAATTATTCTGATCAGAAAATTTTGTTGATCTGAATACTTTTTTTTCTGGAAATGGTAAATTCAGGTAAGCTTTATTGAGTCTCACACTCTTGTTTTACTATGACTTACTGCATTCATAGTAAGTAATCAGAAACCTGAGCTATATATGCTGATAAGAAAGTGGCTCTTTCATTGGAGCACTCAGAGTGAAATGAATCCAACATAATGTCTAAGATAGTACACATTATTTCTTCCCATCACAGAAGTAGAAAGACATTCTATGAATAACTAAGAATTTTTTTTTAAAACAAATTTTGAGCGACTTATCAAAATGATATTTTTGTCTAGCCTCATGCCCTTGCATGATGTGGCCCCTACCTGACCCTCCAACTTCAGCCATTCTTCTTTCCCCAGGGGAGTGATACCAGCCTTCTTTCAGTTGCAAACTTATTGTTTCCTTTGCCTTGCACACTTTGGCACTCTCTCTTCACCCCAAATCCCAACATGCAATTAATTTGCTTATACTACTCATACATATACGTACTATGCAAACATATACTTTCTACATATACTATATTATACATCTGGGCTCAAAAGACTCATACAACTCAATAGTAAAAAAGCAAACAATCTGATTGAAAAATGGGCAGAGGATCTGGATAGACACTTTTCCAAAGAAGACATAGATGGCCAAGTGATATATGAAAAGGTGCTCAAAATCATTGTCAGGAAAATGCAAGTCAAAACCACAACGGAATCATCTCACCCCTGTTATAATGGCTGTTATCAAAAAGACAATAGGTAATTAATGCTGCCAAGAATGTGGAGAAAAGGGAACCCTTTGCATTGTTGATGGGAATGTAAAGTAATGCTGCTACCATGGAAAACAGTGTGAAAATTCCTCAAAAAATTAAAAATAGAACTACCATATGATCCACTCCAGGGATTTACCCAAAGAAAATGAAAACACTAACTTGAAAAGAAATATGTACCCTCATGTTCATTGCTGTATTATTTAAAATAGCCAAGCTATGGAAACAACCTAAGTGTCCATTGACGAATGAACAAAGTAGCGTGTGTGTAATTAAATATTAATGAGCCATAAAAAAGGAATAAAATCTGGCCATTTTTGACATGGATTGACCTTAAGGACATTATACTAAGTGAAATAAGTCAGACAGAGAAAGACAAATACCTTATGATCTCACTTATACATTGAATCTAAAAACAAACAAAAAACTGAGCTCCTAGATACAGAGAACAGATTAATAGTTGCCAGAGGCAGGGGGTTAGAGTAGGAGAAATAGGTGAGAAGGGTTAAAAGGTACAAATTGGCAAGTACAATATGAATTAGGCGTTGGGGTGTCATGTACAGCATGGTTACTACAGTTAATAATACTATATTGCATACTTTAAAGTTGCTAGGAAAGTAGATCTTAAAGTTCTCATCATGACTTCCAGGGAATATGGTGGAGTAGGAGGATCCTAAGCTATGTCCCACAGATCCATCTAGATAACACCCACATCAATGTAAATAATCCAGAAAATGACCTGAAGACTGGCAGAACAGACTATAGCCAAACATAGAGACGTCACATTTAAAATGGTAGGAGAGCAGAGATGTGGTCAGGAACCAAACCAACTCATGAGACTATCTGCAAAGGGGAAGGACAGTGCCAGCATGGAAAAGGGAGAGGAGCAGATCCTACCCCAGGCATGGGGCACCTATACTGGGATGATGAATCCCCACAATATTTGGCTTTGAAAACCAAAGCAGCTTAACTTTGATAGGAAATTGAATCCCCATGCTTAAAGAGATAGTGTAACAAACAGCCCCTCTGAGATACAGCATAGAAGCAGCAATTTGAAAACTGCCTGGAATATACAGGAGGGAGATTTATTTACTAATCTCAGAATGTGTGCTGGAGGCACAGGGATCTTTAGACTTCTCCAAGAACAAAAGAGGTGGCAGGTACCATTTCCCTACCCATCTCCCAGCTTAAATACATAGACCATGTAAACCATCATGAATATTCTTCACCTAGCTTGCTAACAGCGTGCTCTGCTCTCCTCACCCACGCACATATGCACACACACTCCACCGCCCCCACAACTCCCCTGTAGCAGTTCTCCAAAGCTGCTCAGGGCTCCTCCCACAATAGACCTCAAACCGTGCTTAACATCCTATTCCCCCACCCTTCCTTCTCCTGCAAACCCATCCCATACAACATGCCTTCAGCAGGAGTCCATTCAGTGGTGCCACAAGCCTGGCATTGTGCAAACAGCCACGACAGGGGCCAACACCACTCCAAAGTGACTCCTGCCCTAGGAAGAGGGGAAGAAACCACATACACTAGTTTAACTGCTGACCCAGTTGTGGGATGGGAGCAGGCATCTGGTCTGACTGTGGGCCCCATATACCAACAAAAGCCTCTTGGAATAACAAAGAAGAGCACCTGCAGTTTAGTGCTGCTGAAGCTCTGACAAACACCTGGTCTGACCCAACTCAGACCCAAAGTGGCCCCAGTCTGGCCCATTAAAATAGGGACCAACCCTGCCCACAATAAGTAAAGAGAGTCATTGCAGATGACTGGATTGAAGGCAAACATGGCTCAGTCACAATACGATGCACACACACATAGGACATACCCTTGAACTGCTAGGTTCTGGTGAATAGGGATACAGCACTGCAAGACACTATAAGACCCCTTCTTCATAAGGCTACCACTTTCAAATGCAGGAGACCTAGCTGATCTTCCTAACACAGAAACAGACACATAGACAAAATTAGACAGAGGAATATTCCCCAAGTGAAAGAATAAGAAAAACACAGCAAAAGACCTAAACAAAACAAAGATAAGTTATATGCCTGATAGAAAATTTAAAGTAATGGTCATAAGTATACTTACTGGACATGATTAAAAAGTGGAGGATCTCAGTGAAACCCCCAAACAAAGAGACAGAAAACAAAACAAAAAAGAACCAATCAGAGATGAAGAACTCAATAACTGAAGTTACCTATACACCAGAAGAAATAAATAATAGACTAAAGAAAGCAAGAGTGAATCAGCGACCTGGAGGACAGAGTAGTGGAAAGACAAAAGAATAATAAGATGAGAATAGATTATGGGAATTCAGCAACACCACTGAGTATAGCAACATTTGCATTATAGAAATCCCAGAAGAACAGAGAGAAAAGGGGGCAGATTTATTTGAAAAAATAATAACTAAAAATTTCCCAAATCTGGGAAATGAAAGAGAAATCCAGATCCAGGAGGCACAGAGGCCCCTAACAAAATCAACTGAAGAAGATCCACAACAAGATACACATTAATTAAAATGGCAAAAAGTAGTGATTAAAAGAATTTTAAAAGCAGCAGTAGAAAAGAAAACAGTAACATACAAGAGAAACCCCACAAGACTAAGTTGATTTTTTAGCAAAAACTGCAGGCCAGAGGGAGTGGCAGGATTTATTCAAAATTCTGAAAGGAAAAACCTGCAACCAAAAATTCTCTTATCTAGCAAAACCATCAGAAAAGAATGAGAGATAAAGAGTTTCCTAGGCAAACAAAAGTTAAAGGAATACACTAAACCAGCCCTAAAAGAAATGTTTAAGGAGATTCTTTGAATGGAAAGACCAGAAGTAGGAATAAGAAAAGTAGTAAGCACAAAAGCAGTAAAATTAAGTATATCTGTAAAAATCAGTGAAGGGATTCACAAAATAAAAGGATGTAATGTTTGATACCATATTCCTAAAACCATGGTGGGGACAAGAGTAAAGACTGGGTATAAACTCAAATGACCATCAACTTATTATAGATTGCTATATGTATAAGACAGTATATATAAACCTAATGGTAACTACAAATCAAAAACCAGTAATAGATATGCCAAAAATAAAGAAAAAAGAATCCAAGTATATCACTAATAAAGCCAACAAACTACAAGAGGAACTGAGAAGAACTACAAAAACAATTATAAAACAGTAACAAAATGGCAGTGAGTACACACCTATCAATAATTACTTTGAATGAAAATGGACGAAATAATAAGAAGACACAGGATGACAGAATGGATAAAAAAGCAACACCCATCTGTACGCTGCCTACAGGAGACTCATTTCAGACCTAAAGACACATGCAGATTTAAAGTGAAGGGATAGAAAAACATGTATCATGCAAATGCAAGTGAAAAGAGAGCTGGGGTAGCAATATTTGCATCACACAAAATAGACTTTAAAATAAAGACTCAAACAAGAAGACAGTGAAGGATACTAAATAATCATAAAGGGAACAATCCATCAAGAAGATATAACAGTTGTAAATATTTATGAACCCAACATTGGGAGCAGCCAAATACATAAAGCATCTATTAAATATAAAGGAAATAATCAATAGTAATACAATAATAGTAGGGGACTTTAACACCCCACTTACAACAGTGGATAGATCATCCAAACAGAAAATCAGCAATATTGGTTTTGGATGACACACTGGACCAAATGGATCTAACAGATATATTTGGAACATTACACACTAAAATAGCAGAATACACATTCTTTTTAAACACACATGGAACATTCTCCAGAAAAGATCACATATTAGATCATAAGTCAAATATCAACAAAATCAAAAAGATTGAAGAGATATCATGTATCTTGACCACAACACTATGGAACTAGAAATCAATCACAAGAAAAAAATCTGGAAAGAACATAAATACATTAAGGTTAAAAAACATGCTATTAAACAATGAATGGGTCAACCAAGAAATCAGAGGAAATAAAAAAATACATGGAGACCAATGAAAATGAAAACACTGTGATTCGAAATCTCTGGGATGTGGTAAAAGCTATTCTAGACAGAAGTTTATAGCAATATGGGCCTACTTGAAGAACCAAAAAAAATCTCAACCTAACCTTATTTTTTTAATAAGTTTTCACTTTATTAGATTTTATTTATTTATTTGTCAGAGAAAGAGAGCACAAGCAGGGGAATGGCATGAAGAGGGAGAAGTGAGCTTCTCACTGAGCAAGGCAAGGGGTCTGATGCAGGACTTGATTCCAGGACCCTGAGATCTTGAACTGAGCTGAAGGCAGAGGCTTAACTGACTGAGCCACCCAGGTATCCCAAACAACCTCACCTTATACCTAAAGGTCTAGGAAAAGAACAACAAACAAAACCTTAAACAAGTAGAAGGAAGGAAATGATAAAGATTACAACAGAAATAAGCAAAATAGGAACAACAACAAACAGTAGAACATATCAGTGAAACCAGGAACTGGTTCTTTGAAAAGATCAACAAAATTGATAAACCTTTAGTCAGACTCATCAAAGAGAGAGCTCAAATGAAATAACTACTGGAAGAGGAGATATAACAATGAACATCACAGGAATACAAAGGATTATAAAAGAATATTATGAAAAATTGTATGCCCAACAAATTGGACAACATAGAACAAATGGATAAATTCCTACAAACATACAACCTCCCAAAACTGAATCAGAAAGAAATAGAAAATTTGAACAGACCAATTTCGTAAAGTGGCAGGATACAAAATTAATATACAGAAATCTGTTGCATTTCTTTCTGTACACTAATAATGAACTAGCAGAGAAATTAAGAAAACTATCCCACTTACAATTGCACCGAAAATAATAAAATACCTAAGAGTAAACTTAACCAAGGAGGTGAAAGATTTGTACTCTGAAAACTATAAAACACTGATGGAGGAAACTGAAGATAACACAAACGAATGGAAAGATACTCCATACTCACAGACTGGGAGGACAAATATTGTTAAAATATCCATACTACCCAAAGCACTCTACAGAATTAATGTAATCCCTATCAAAATACCAACGGCATTTTTCTGAAGTAGAACAAACAATCCTAATGTTTGCATGGAACCAAAAAAGACTCCAAATAGCCAAAGCATTCTTGCAAAAGAAAAGCAAACCTGGAGGCATCATGATCCCAGACTTCAAGTTATATTACAAAGCTATAGTATACAAAACAGTATGGTACTGGCATAAAAATAGACCCACAGATTACTGGAACAGAATACAGAGCCCAGAAATAAATCCACACATATCGTCAGTTAATCTTCGAGAAAACAGGAAAGAACATGCAATGGGGAAAAGTCTCTTCAAAAAATGATTTTGGGAAAACTGGACATGCAAAAAAATGAAACTGGGCCATTTTCTTACACAGAACACAAAACTAAATTCAAAATGGCTTAAAGACCTAAATGTAAGACCCGAAATCATAGAAATCCTATAAGAAATCTCAGTCAGTAATTTCTCTGACATTGGTCATGGCAACATTTCTCTAGCTATGTCTCCTGAGGCAAGGGAGACAAAAGCAAAACTAAACTATTGGGACTACATCAAAATAACAAGCTTCTGCACAGAAAAGGAAACAACCAACAAAATTAAAAGACATTGGGAAATGTTTGCAAATGATATATGTGATAAGTGATTAGTATCTGAAATATATAAAGTACTTACACAAAGCAACAACAAAAAACCCCCAAATAATTTAAAAAATGGGCAAAATATATGAACAGACATTTCTCCAAAGAAGACATACAGATGGCCAACAGACACATGAAAACATGCTCAACATCACTCCTCATCAAGGAAATGCAAACCAAAACCACAGTGAGATACGACCTTACACCTGTCAAAATTGCTAAAATGAAGAACACAAAAAACAAGACTTGGTGAGAATCTGGAGAAAAAGGAAACTGTATGCACTATTGATGGGAATGTAAACTGGTGCAGCTACTATGGAAAATCACACACAGACACACACACACACACACACACACACACACACACACACACACACAATGGAATATTAGTCAGCCATAAAAAAGAGTGAAATGTTGACATTTGTATAACATGGATCTAAAGGGTTTAATGCTAAATGAAATAAGTCAATCTGAGAACAAATGCCATATGATTTCATTCATATTTAGAATTTATGAAACAAGAAAAATGAACAAAGGAGAAAAGAGTCAACAAAAAACAGACTCTTAAATATAGGGAAGAAACTGGTGGTTCTCGAGGGGAGGTTGGTGAGGAAATGGGTCAAAGACGTAAAGGGGATTAAGAGCACACTTATCATTATGAGCCCTGAGTAATGTATTGAATTGTTGAATCACTGTATCATACACCTGAAACTAATATAACACTGTATGTACTTATACTGAAATTTAAAAAATAAATTATAAAAATACACACAGGGGCGCCTGGGTGGCTCAGTGGGTTAAAGCCTCTGTCTTCGGCTCAGGTCATGATCTCAGGGTCCTGGGAACAAGCCCCACATCAGGCTCTCTGCTCAGTGGGGAGCCTGCTTCCCCTGCCTCTCTATGTGCCTCTCTGCCTACTTTGATCTCTGTCAAATAAATAAATAAGATCTTTAACAACAGAAAAAATAAAATAAAAATACACAGAAAAAATTCTCATCACAACGAGAACAATTTTATAACTATGTATTATGGATATTAACTAGACTCACTGTGGTGATCATTTCACAATATGTACAAATATCACATCATTATTTGTACACCTGAAAGTAATATAATATTGTATATCAGTTGTGCCTCAAAAAAAATAGATTCTCTCCAAAGGGTTCCCTGAGACCCCAGCCAATGGTAGATTCATTCCAGCACCTTGTACCTTTTTCCAAATCAGTTAACAAAATTAGCAATTATACATTTATTTCTTCCCTCAATTATGTAATGTCCCCCATTATACTAAAAGCTCCATACATACAGGGACTGGGTTTGTTTTTTTCCTTCATTGCACATAACTGGGTTCTGTCAGACTAAACAGTTGAGGAAGGAAAGCCTGATTATTTTCTTTTTGAAACTTGTGCTTTGTACTTGAATGGAATCTACACATAGGCATAAGGGTTTTAACACTGTTGGTATTCTCACAACTCTAAGATGGTTAATAACAGGATTCTAGAATGAAAGGGCTGAGCAGAAAGGACATTTTATCCAGCTTCAGATCCCACTGAATGTCGGAATATACAACCATGAGCTACACAGTATGACTAATATTCATCATATAAGGTGAGTTTAGACTATCAAAATAAGACATCAGCATTTCCCCAAATTTATGTCTTTTTAAAAAATCTTCCCAGACTAATGCCACTTAAATATATTGAAGCCCATCAATCTAGGACATCTATAAATTTATATGTATTGTGACCCGCCAATATTAGTTATGAACTTCTTTATATATTTTTGATGCCTGGATTATATATCTGTGGTTAAGAGATCCTTTTAAATTGTTAGTTCTTAAGGGCAAAGGGGATCATATCTACAGTTCCTTCTTAACTTCACAGATAATATAAAAATAAATATTCTTCCCTGACTTTGGCACCAGCAAAATCAGGATCAAAACGTATAACTTTACCCAAGAGTAAAATTCATTCATTTGTCCCATCTTTTCTTCTCAAAGAGATCTCTAAATTTGAAATTTATATTTTGTACCAATTATTTAATTCATGACTCGCTTTAACATTCTCACAAGCTCTATCTCCCCAATATAAACTAAAATAAGAAATCACGCAGTAAACCTTTGACTATCAGTGGTTAATCCTGATAATAAGTATTCAGAAGGCTCAGAGATGCAGACAACACATGAGTTTCATGTATGAAAAGCCTTTAAGGAATTTGCCAACGTTTCATATGTCACTCCATGACAACCTAATATTAATGAATACATGTCTTGAAGGGGAATTCTGAATTAAGTGATGGTTTTTATTAATTTCTCAAACTGCTTTGGCCTAGTGAACCGTGGGCTTTGACTACAGAAGGTAGGGAGCATGGGCTCTGGCCCAAACGCTGTCAAAAGTAAGAAATGGCTCCGACAGACATCAATCTGTTCCTGTTCACAGGGCTGCCTCTTCCCCGCCTTCTCCTTCCAGTTATTAAGCCACAGTGTCAGTCATGGACCCGTTCCTCTTTCTCTTTTTATTAATGATTTAACATGGATATGTCATTACTGCTCTATACATCTTTATGCAGATGGCACGACTGTGCATTTTAATGGCAAATCTGTTTCTCACTTAACTACTGAACTGCAAAAAGACTTTGGCAGACTGGTTCCAGGAAAACAAACTGGTTTTAAAAGCAGCAAAAACTAAAACAATGGTTTTTGGCTCTACTGCTCATCAGAGCTTGAATAGTGATTACTTTAAGAGCCAGAATGATTTGAGAAAATGGCTTATTAGAGGCAATTTTAAAATAGTAGGTCGAATTTGAGTATAATACATTATTTTTTGAAAAGTTAGGGGACTGGACTATGGAAAGAATAGAAAGAATATCCTTGGCTTTAAGTTAGAGTGTTTTTAAAACAATATGTAGTATTTCTCATTTACTAAGTAGTATCAGTGGTGATTTTCTGTTCTTCACTTTTCTAAAGACCAACCATAAAAATTAAATTGGTCTTAAAAATCTTCGTGTTTAATGTATATATTCAACAAATATAAACTCTATCTGCTAAAATAATTTCTAAGACTGGAGAGCCCCTGGAACAAATATAAGTTGGGGCCAATTCTGGTTATGTAAGTCATAACTCATGTTCTCATCTATAGAAAATGATTTTAAAATGCTTTGCTTTGAAAACAACCAACTCATAACTGTGTACCTTTTTCTCTGTCTCTGTCTCTCTTCCCCACCCTCTCTATGTAGTCTATGTATATTACACATATATATATTTCAATAAAAAGTTTAAAACCCATGGGGTTTTCCTACCTGCAAATATTATGTGTTTTAGTTCTTTTTAAAGAGTATTCATTTTTGAATAATAATGATAATGTATGCTCACTGTAGAAAATACAGGAGGAAAAAAAAAGCTAAAAACCTTGCCTAATCTCACCACCCAGAGTGCTTTCATGTTTCTTTGCTGTTTGTGTAATCAACAGATCAAAAAACTGCTCTAAAATAATATCATAAAAATAAGTCAATACTAGAAAGAGCCTTGATGATCATCTAGCCCAGAGATTTCCAAACTTGTATTAGTTTTGAGATTCTTTTATTATCTAAAACTTCAGTATGCAAAATAAATCAAAGTGAGAATAGGAAACCAGAGCTGCTTATTATATTTGATATGCTTATATCTGCTTATTCTATTCCATTTTCCAGAACACAGTGTTCAGTCAGCTTTCTAGCTCAATTCCCATATTTTAAAGATAAAAACTATTTCCAGAGTGGTTAGTCACTTGTCCAACGTCACACAGTTAACAAAAGAAACAAATAATTCTCCCGGCTGTGTGTCAAGTATTAATGAAAGCACTAAATTAAGAAAGGATCCTCACTTTGACAGCATCCACAATGGTATGGAGGACCAATTATTGCCAGAGTATGGAACATGTACTATGACTTAGAAAAGAATTAGAGGGTATTGGATGCACAAAGGATGAGGTGGGAGGGGATGCACAGGTTTACACAAACACACGCACACTATAATAAAAATCAAATTGCTAGTGCATCAATAGTGTGAGGCCCGTATACTCTATAAAGCCAAAATACCACCAGTCAGAAAATATGTCACTTTGAAGGCTGGAAAATAATTCTGGACAGAAAGCAAAATCTCTTAAGGGTTCCCTCAGAAACGGAGTGTCCTAGTACAGCACATACAATGAAAGTATGTTAAAACCACAGATCTAAGGCATCTGAATTTTATTTCAGTGGCAGGTCCACACTAGTATCAAAGATGAAAAAGAAATTGATGCCTGCTTAGGAAAAAATTGGGAGGGAGTAAGGTATTAAGACTGCTAGTCTAATGGGAAATGCATTAATCCTTCCTCACCTAGCGGCTGACCACACTGCTTTTTATATCGAGTACAACAGCCACGTGCATTGTGGCATCTATAATCATAAATCAAGGAGTTGTTTCAAGAACAGTGTATATATTTTTAAAAGCATCACTTGAAACATTCTTTCATGACAAAGTATAATGTCATTTTTATCATAAATAAAGGGAATGCAGGATAAATTCTTGGCACAAATTTACCTGCCAAAAGTAAATGTTTGAATTTATCATAAGTGGTTGATTACCATTATTATGATTCTCTGATACACTGAGTTGGTTAGTCACATCTTTTTTTGGCCACACTGACTCCTTTTCCTTCATTCTCCTCAACTTGTGCCATGAAAGGTCTGTAAACAGCAGGATAATGTTTACAGGGACAATGTCCCTCAAGGAGGTACAGTGTGATGAAGTGGTTTTGTAAGATGTTTAAGTTTTATTTCCACATACATGTCATTCCTCTCTGATATGGAAGAAAACAACTGGCAGGATCAGTGTTCTAGATATGGAAGTCAATTTTTCTTTAAAAATTCAGTAATTCATCAAATGCATTCAAAACATATTTATGTAGCACCTACTATGTGCCGGGCACTGTGGGCACTGGGGACCCAGCAACAAACAGAACAGATTAAACCCTAAACCCCTGTCCTCACCAAGCTCACCTTTGAGGGGAAGCAGTGACAAACTAACAAACAAATATTACAGATATGTCTGTAAGATGCCAGATAGTGAGTGTTCAAAAAAGAAAAATCAAATGAAAAAGAGCAGAGAGAATAAATCACAGTGGGTCAAATATTACTTTATATATTGGTCACATGAGTTGGATTTCTGAAATAGATGGAGCCAAGGCTAGTTTAGAGAAAACAAACCACTAGTGAAAGAAGAGATACCCAGTCTCACTAATATCTTGAGAAATTGAAAATAAAACAATAAGGAGAACAATGTAATCAGAATGCTTTCTGAAGAAGTATGCTTCTGTCACAATGGAAATTATAATTCAAGTTCTAACTGTCCAGGTTCCCATAAAGGATTCAGATTTCAGACTTTTAGAAAATGCTTCAGTAACTGACATTTTGGAGTAAGAAATAACAATTTATTATGAAATGCAGTTTGAAGGACAATGCTAATATGCCCCATCCTTCTAAAGGGTTTCTTGTTCCATAATTTAAAAAATCATCTCTGAGCAACAAACTGAGGTTTTGGAGGGGAGGGGGTGGGGGGTTGGGCGAGCCTGGTGGTGGGTATTGAGGAGGGCACGTATTTCATGGAACACTGGGTGTGGTGCATGAACAATTAATCTTGTAACACTGAAAAAATAAACATATTTGGGAGGAAACAAAAATCATTTCAGGTGGCAATCATGCCTTCAGAAACCAAAGGGCTGCTGATGTTTGCACTAGGAAAACTGCCATCCTGAAAAGGCCTCTGAACATTCAGCCTCTTGACTCTTTCCTGTCCGCTAAGGAAAGGCTATATATTTATAACTTTTAATGTCAGTCTTGTATAGTATTTAACCCTGAGTTTCTTAAAGTGAGGATTGGTTTTAAAAATGAGTGGGACAGGTGCACCTGGTTGGCTCAGTCCGTTAAATATCTGACTCTTGATTTCGGCTCAGGTCGTAATCACAGTGTCCTCAGAAACAAGCCCCATGTTGGGCTCCACGCTCAGTGTGGAATCTGCTTGAGATTCTCACTCTACCTCTTCTTCTGCCCATCCCACCCCCCATATATGCTTTCTCTCTCTCTCTCTCTCTCTCTCTCAAAAAAAAAGAGCTAGACAACTCACTCTGAGGATAATTTCAGAAAGATAAACAAGTATATCATTGAACACAATTATTTAATAGCTTCCTCTAGAACTTTATTTCTAATAGTAAGCTATCTCATGTTATAATTATATAATATACATATTTTAGAAAAATATAGTTATTTGTATTATTCTCACCTATATATTTTCTCTTTTGAGAATCTACTATAGATGTTAAACATAGGATTTATACTTGCAGACAGAAAATGATTAATTTTAAGTTTAATTTTTTTATTATATATACATAAAAGTCTAGACTCATATAGATTAAGTTATATAAATTACATACACATTTGGTTTCACTTTAATAAAAATCATGAACTGGTACTGTATCTTAGCTGGAGTTTGTTAGCATAAATACCTACAACATCTACCGAAATCATCTTTAAAAGATCTGGATTTATGATATCTGTGGAGTGAGAGTCACACTGGCCAACATCCAATCAAGGCATTAAAATTTAGAAGCGGATCTTCCAAAATGAGAGAATAAAATCATCTTTGAATATAAGTTGTTTTATTAGATAATGTGTTGATAGTGTAATATTTCAATTCAGGTAGAAAGCATTTTAATTAATTTGTGGGTTAAAATATCTATAAATTTTAATGAAGATAAAGATAAATAAAGATAAAATCTACCCTAAGCTTCTTAGCCAGACTACAAATGGAACAGGTCCTTGAACAAGACCTTGTATGGGGACCCATACTGCTTAACGTGAGACGTGCTTAGAGCTGTGGGCTTACTAAATTTCCTGCTTCTGGCCTCTGGTAATCTCAGCAAAGTAAAATAAATTCAGTATCCCCAAAGTTAAGGTTTCATACCACCACATCTGAAAGCACAATGCGTTAGAAGCATCTAGCCTAAGAAAGCCTTGATGATCTTGGCACCAGACAGCCCCTTAGATGTCTCATAAGCATGTCCTCCACTGTTACCCTGGAGATGGATTTTCTCTGCCTTCTAACACAAAGCAGCACTAGAGGTACTAACTCTCAGCAATTCTCAACTCAGAATCAGACCAGGTCTTGCATAGGAGCTAATTTACCCAAACTCCTGACACTGGAGGGAAGAAGTATTTGCATTGCTAAAAAGTAGCCATTTTTACTGCTCCATTCCATTACTCGCATTAACTGGGCCTGTTTTCTGACAAATAGGTTAGAAAAGAAGGTGATGAAATCAATCACTAAAGTCTGTTACAATTCAAAATACTTAAGATTTTATTTTTTTCTTTTTTTTTTTTTTTAAGATTTTATTTTTCTGAGTCCCATCTTAATATCCGTTATCCCTTAAAGAAGAGTTACATTTTAAAAATTATCACCCATTACAATATAAATGAGTTACTAAGGGACCCAGACATAGATGATTTTTTTATGTTGGGGAGAGCTATGATAGAGGTCAAGGGCATGGAGAAATAATTGCCCTCAAAAGTAGCTTCAGTTGAATGAAGATGAATGAAATGCAAAGAAATAAAAATAGATTTCTTCCCAGGATAAAGTACTAATTAATTTATGAGATAAATATACCTAATATTTTAAAGTCAGGACAACCATTTACCTATGAATGTATCAGTTATGGGAAATTAAATGTTCTTCAAGGCCAGTTGCTTTGTCATTCACGATATCTCATCTATAATCTTTCCCATTACTATAAACTTTCAAGTGGGAGTTCCTTCTTATTTCACACCTAATTACTGCACTGCTCCCCACCTGGTCCCTCTGTGGTCAGACTCCTACCATATTCTCTACCTGCTGTTTTCCATAAAATAGCACTTTCAGTGCACTGTATTACCTCCCTCCCAAAATTCCTTTACTGGATTCTCATTTCTGACCTAATGAGACTAAACACCAATACTTTTTATTCCCTTCATGTGGAATGTTAGTCTTATCTTTCTGCTCAAATCCTTGAAGTCTGGTCTACCATGATCATTTGTACCTTGATGCCATATTCATTCTATCTTCCCTAAGAATCTCCCTTTCCCCCTTTCACCTATACCAGGTTCTTTTAAATTCATCTAAAATTCATCATTCCCACATCAAATCCCTTTATTCATGAAGCAATGTTGGAATACTTTATTCTTCATTACCCTTCCTTCCTTTTTACTCTAATGCTTGAAGCAGCTTTGAGTGTCTAAAACAGAGGTAAAAATTACGTAAATATGTGTTAAGGCCAGGCTGGTTATGCAAATGAGTGAAGTGGGCTAGACCAGAGGTGTGGAAAGATCATGGCAAACCTGAGCGTGAGTACTGCAGCTCAATGAGACAGCCTCTCCTCAGATCACACCAATTGCTGCTGTGTGGGAATGCCCACTCTTGCCTGATTTTCCAAAATCAAATCGGAAATCCAGATTTTTGTGTGGGAAATGTCCCTCTGCTCAAAACAAAGCATGTCTTCATGTCTGCAGGCTGAATTTGCCTATAGGACCACCAGCTTTGGTCCTTGGATCCAGACTCTTAATATTCCACATCATACAATAGACTGTGGACATATACACATGCGCGCACACACACAACCACAGACACACACACACACACACACACACTCACTTAAATCTTCTACATTGTTTCATGAGAAAGAGGCTTTCTCACATTCTCTATGAACTCTGTGAATTTTTTCTGTATTTTAAAAGTAGTCCTACACTAAGTGTGTGGACAAAGACTTAACGATGTAAATGAGCCATCACATATGTTTGAAGATACTACTGCTCTCTGATGACAGGTAAGCCTCATTATGAAGTAGTTACCACACTGTCCGAAGCAATAGAAATTTATCTCTTTTGAGGGTGGCAAGATCATAGATTTTTATTGACAGGAAAGTCACATTAGACCACATATTTAAACCCTGCCTCGATTTATTACTATTAATACTTAATTAAGTCAATTTGTATCTGTCAGCAAATGTCGGATCTGTCACATCTAGTAATATGGTTCAGATTATATTATTAGTAACATGTGCTTTCTAAGTAAAGTTTCTAACAAAATTTTCTTTCCTTAAGACAGACCTCTTTAGTAAGGTAAAGTGTCAAGCAACCTTGTTAGAACTTGGCATGTATAAGGTCTCACAGATTTCAGCTAATTTAACCAAGTAAGTAATTTGTTATATCAAGTAATATAGTAATGTTTACTAATTTTAGTAATTCAGTAATATGGTAAATCTTTGATACATTCACATTTCTTTCTAATAAGCAGCTCCTATATCTATCCCCAGCTCCTTGTTGTATAAAGTTTAATGAATCAGGATCTCATCAAGCAGGGTCATCTAGAAGAAAGATGAGGCTGGGCCACTTTCTGGGGAAGAAGATCACAAATACGGATTTCTAAGCGAAAAGAATAGATTCTTTGGAAAAGATGTCTAGCCATGATATATTGATATATAAAGACAGCAAGACAGAACTGATGGGATCAAGAAGTCCCAGGAGGGACTGGTGCTGGGAACAGAACAGAGCAGACGGCACATGTCAAACAGAAATGGAGACTGTGGGTCTGGGAAATGCAAGCTCTACACCAAGGCACCAGGTACCCAGCCACGAATCTGAAGACTTTGCGACCATGGAAGAAGGGAAGGAGGGATGCTGGGGCTGACTGGGGCTACACAGTCGTAACCACGGTGCCAGTGTGGGCTATGGGGTGTGGCCTTCCACACCTCCACGCCACACTCCATGGTGCGGTCCAGGCTTTGTCCATGGGAAATGACAATTCCCTGGGCCTTGCAAAAAGTTGGATCATGTGGGATAACTCAGAGGGCCTACATTTTAGGACACAGGTGAGTACTAACTGGAAGACAATCTAGAAGCACTTCGGTAGGCCCTGTTCAAATAGCAACCAGACCAGCTGGCTGAGCTCCCCGACATAAGCCTAAGCAGTGGTGTCCCCCTAGTACCAAATGGTACTGGGGGTGGCTCACTGCTGGCTCAGCTCCCACATCACCCTCAGTGTGGGTAATGGACAGTGCTGATGTAGAGACCTTGGGAAATCTCTCCTGCTCAGTCTGCTCCTCCTGACCAGGTCAGTACAGGTACTGAAGGCCTCGATGACCTCTCTCATCACCCCTTCAAAATGCCCACTCCTGGGATAAAACTGGCTTCTATGTGACCATTTGTGGATATTCTTTATGTCCTCTTCCTTTACGACTCTGCCTTTCGAGTCTCAACATTTTCTGCTCTCAAAAATCCCACTTCCTGCATACAAAGGCTTTGGCTTAAATTGGCATACAGGCTTAAATAGCCCATCTTAGGAGCCATAACTGACCCCTCACTGTTTCTCTTTGTCACAAAAACCTAAAGCGGCCCAAAGGAACAGATTCCTCCAACTAGCCAGGGGGAGAATCACCTATCAGAAAGTGTAGAAAATCAGAGCGCACTAATCAGGACTTTTTTTTTCTTTTTTTGTAAAGATTTTATTTATTTATTTGACAGAGAGAGAGATCACAAGTAGGCAGAGAGGCAGGCAGAGAGAGAGGGGGAAGCAGGCTCCCCGCTGAGCAGAGAGCTCTATCCCAGGACCCTGACAAGATCATGACCTGAGCCAAAGGCAGAGGCTCTAACCCTAACCCTAACTGAGCCACCCAGGCACCCCACACTAATGAGGATTTTTAAAGTATTACTAGCATTTTTAATTGCAGTTAGGCCTCCCTTTTCAGATGGTAAGATCCTACAGGACCAGTCATATCTTAATGTCTTATTTATCGTGAAAGCTTCAACCCTGGTACAGTATCAGACGTCTATAGGTTTCCTTTTTTTTTTCTTTTAAATGAATTATTAGAATGAGAAATCAAAATTGTAAAGATGCCTTGATCTGAACTGGATTTTAAAAATTACCATATACCGACTTAGAGCAGGCTGTCCAGAGGAAAGGTGATGAAAACATACTGACTTGCCTGTATCCTTCCATTCCCACGGATTTGGTTGGTGCACTTACCCTCTTTAATTCTTCTCTGACCAATAGTCCTGTCTGCAAATGAGTATGAGACTGGGAACCTATAGTCCACTCACCAAGCCATTTAAGAAAAAGTGAATACTCACATCCCAGTCATTTCCTATTATTTTCTGGGAAATACTTGCTGGGTGAGCGACGTTAATGCTCCATGAAGGAGCCCCCAACCTGCACACTTCCACAAATTCCCTGGATCTCTCCAATGTCCTGCCTGCCAGTCACCTCCCTTGAGCCAAACTTAGTTTAATTAGCACAAGGGAATATTTCCTTTTGCAGTGTAATTCAAGGCTGAGAAAGAGAAAGTGTTTGGATATAAGGCACAGGAGATAAGGTAGCAGAAGATAAACCACAAAAGATCTGATTTTATCTCAGGGGTTCTTCCAAAGACTAGACCTCCGAGACAGTCCCTTCATCCCCCATTTCTCACCTAGAGGACTCGCACGGGGAGAGAGTGACCACAGGTCTGGCAAGAGCAGAACCTGGGGACAGAGCGTGGGCAGTAAAGGGATGGAAGGCACATGTGTGAGTGGGGGTGGGGTGTGCCACCTTGACCATCCTTCCTCCCTAAATAAGAGCCCTAGTGCCTCTCTGGGTTACGTTTGTACCCAAGAAGCAAATTGAGAGAATCTTAGATGTATACATTTCCAGTAGTTTCTAATTGGATTAATTTCTTTACGATCTTGGGACTATATAAATTGTGTACAAATGACTACACTTACTTTCCCAGGTTCGCAGGCCCTTCACTGGGGAGAGTTTGTGCCATATGCTGGGTGGGATCAAGGGAGGTCCACTCAGGCCAGCCAGTCTTTCTGAATCCATACCAATTTTGTGTGGGAAAGCTTTAGGCATGGTTGAATGTACCCAGATTCTAGAGTCCCACAGACATTCACAACTTATTTGTTTTGTGACACAGGGCAAAGTTCTGCAGATTTTCAAGTCTCAGTTTGTCTACAAATAATAATGACCTCCCTCACAAAACTGTTAGAAGAACGAATTAATATATATTAAGGGCCCGGTACACAGAAGAATTCTCTCCCTATCAGCGAGGCAATTTGTAGCCATACAGAAAAGCTCAGTGTTCTTCCAATTCAGAATTCTTGGCTGGGTGTTTCTTTGTCTAGCTTTTATTTTTTTTCCTCACGTAGTTTACTTTTAAGGTAAGGAAAAGTTGACAGCTTTATGAAAAAAAAATCTGGGCATGAATTTTAATATTTAATTTACTTCCAAAATGCTTTAGAAAAAAAAAATGCCTTCTTTTTGTAGAAAAGTTACATTCGCATTGGGGTATGACTACCAATTCATATAGCAGCTAAGTTTGTCTCTGTAGCAGTGTATAGGAATATAAATATATTGAAATATCTGGATATTGTCACTATGACAAAGAGATCACTTGAAATTCTCTTTGTTAATACGATTTCAGTATTTGTGATTTGGATTTGATATTCACCATCCTGAAGGAGTTAACATCTTTTGATAAGGGAAAATGAGGGGGTTCTTGAGAGAAAAAAACTTTTCTCAAGTTTGTTAAAACTGGTTTAATTATCAATGTCAAATGCTGATGTGAAAATAAATTTTAGTATCATAGGTAAGATATGGATGGCATAATGCAACTGGGCACTGAATCAATAAAAAATCTTTTTTCCTTCTTACTATATATGCTTTTAAAAATAATCTCACTGAGGAAATGGTGATTTTTAAAATATAGCAAATAAAAAAACTCACCTTAAGATTATGGTTTGTGAACTACAGAAACTTACTAAAATGAAAAAAAGCTATAAAAATCCTAACTGTTAAGTTATTGGAGATTTACACAAAGGTACATCTACAAAGATTTATCTATAAATATATTTGTGGTGGCACCATTTAAATTTGAAAGAAAATAGAAACAATCTTAAATTTCCAAATCTGGAAGATGAGTTAAACGGATTATGTTGTATGTCCATATGATAAGATACCACGCTGCAGCCAAAAATCATTTCATAAAATACTTGTAAAGAATGGTAAATATTTACATTAAGTTATAATTCATTCAGCAAAAAGTTTGTGTATGGCACCACAATATCCCAGAGTTTCCCAACCAGCATGACCAGGAAATGGTCAGAGTTGTGCAACTTCGGACCCCTCATGGCAAATCAGTAATCTAGTCACTTTCCTTGGCTCCCACTTGCTGTATGATGCAGTCCTTCAAGGTTTCTTGTATCTGTCCAGGCTGTTCACCTGCTGCCACCCACAGACTTTTCTAGAGGTCAGGTCTAGAATGTTAGGCTCCCGGATGTCAGCTGCTCCCCTCACAGACCCCAGGATCTGCAGTTCTTACCATCGTACTCTCTCCTCAGTGCTGGGGGCTGCTGGACATGGATTACTAGAGACCTGGAGTGGTTGGTAGACGTGCCCAATCTCTGAAGACCTTTTAGGTTCCTTTTAGGAACAGCAACTGCCTGAATCACCCTTCCTAAAGACAGGAATTGTGTTATGTTGCCCTCCTGCTAAAGTCCTGGACAGGCTACAAACTCCACTCCTTTCTACGCTTGTCCTTGGTGAGGGCCTCTGCCATTTGCCAAATTTGGCTGGATTCTAAAGTACAAAGGAAGATACTCCTTGAACACATAATGTTCAGTCAGAGGCTCTATAGCAAAGCTGCCTGAGACCCACGATAACTGATTTCCGAGTTCCTATTCTCTAACATACAAGCAGCCAATGTCCCTAGTATACCAAATGACAAAGTCCTTGATTTCAGTTTGGGGTCTAAATCATCAGAGGATGCTCTCCCACTTGCCGCCTTTGCTGGTTTTCCTTTCAGAGGATCCTCTGGGATTTTTCTGCCATCTCGCTTTACTCAATGCCTTTGTCATACATCAGATATGTTTTACTAAACTTGAACCACAAAGTGAAAAGTCTCATGGACTCAGTCCCCCTTCTCTCAAACCCTCTGGAAATGGGCAATCGAGAGTATCTATCACAGGGGAGTTTAAAGGAACGGTGTTCTGAGTTTACTTTAGTTCATCTTTTCAATTTTATTATTTGCAGAGAGGTCACTGTGTGCATGTGTGCGTATCAGCCCCTCAGAAGATTCTTCATCTTGTGTAAAATGCACAAGATCCATTGCTATCTTATATCTTTTTAAATGTGGAAGCATATAAGGATATAATTTATCTTACATTCTTTCAGCTATGGGTAGGCTTCATCCTGAACTCATTCTAGTTCAGAAACATCTTGCCATTTTAGGCAGGGACATAAATGGTAACTACCTGTCTCCCCATTTCCCCTCTATAGCTCCCAGACCTACAATTAAAATTTTTCTCTTATGATCCCATTAAAAAAAAAAAAAGCCTATTTTTGTCCTAGATCAACATATCATGGGCCCTCCTCCATTCAAAGATCAGAAGACGAACCCAGTACATGCTTAAATCATATTCGACCTTTGTGGTCCCAAATCTCTAAAACGTGGAACCATAATACCAAGGATGCTCATAATTAGCTCTCATGACTCTTGATGTTACCAAACATCCAAGAAGAAAAATTTCAATCCTGTATTTGCTCATGTGTGTCAGAGGCTGAGACTTACAAAAGACACATTCTTAATTTCCTTCATCAGAGATAAGAAGAGGTCGAAAAGCTGCATTAAGGACACCAGGGGGGAAGGAAGAGGAAAGAAGGATTGAAGGAAGGGAAGGAGAAAAGAGGCAAGGCAAGCTGAGGCAAGGAAGAAGAAAGGAAGACCAAGGAGAGGCCTTTCTTGATCCCTGTAAAAAGCTGATGTGAGAGCAGAAACCTCACCTTGAGAATCTTATCCTCAAGGTACTAACACCCAGGTTTTTGATCCTGAAGGGGCCATACCTTCCAAATGATAGACTTAGAAAATCTACTGTACCTCCCCAGAAGAAGTGTATTTTTATTGAATTTATAACTCCATCAACTAAACCTTAAATTCTGAATAATTAGGAATAAATTAGAATAACTCTTCAGAACAAGCCTAGATCACAAAAGGACAAAGGTGGAAGAATGGCTTACATTGAACACAATCCTATTCCACAAGAAAGCCTGAATATATCTTGAAATTGAAATACTTCTTATGAGAAGCAACTATCTCTGAAAATCGCCTGGAGTGCTAAATTTGATACAAACATACATTTATTGAATTAAAAAGGCTATCTTTAGATTTCAGGGTCTTAAGAATGAAACTGTTAAAAAATACTCTGTTGAAATCATGGACGTTTCTACTGGTAACATTACGAAATGTAAAGAGCTTGTGTTTGACTATTTTTGCTAGCAAGTATTAATGTGTTTCTAGCCAGGAAAACAGGATGACATTGTAAATATCTGTATAAGGCTAAAAACTACAGACGGTTCCAGACTAACGACGGCTTGACTTACAATTTTTCGACTTTACCATGGTGCGAAAGCAATACAGATTCAATAGAAACTGTACTTCAAATTTGGAATTTTGATCTTTTCCCGGGCTGGCCATAGGTGGTACGCCACGTGCTCATGATGCTGGAAGGCAGAAGGCACGGCCCCCGTCACTCCCAAATCACAAGGGTCAACAACCTACACACCAACAACCGTCCTGTCCCCGTGCAGCCGCTCTGTTTCTCATTTTCAGTACTGTAGTCAATAAATGACACAAAGTATTCAACATGTTATTATAAAATCGGCTTTGTGGTAGATGACTTTGCCCAACTGTAGGCTAATAGAAGTGTTCTGAGCACGTTTAAGGTAGGACGTTCTGTAAGATAGGTGTATAAATGCATTTTTGACATGATATATTCTACTTATGATGGATTTATTGGAACATAACCCCATTGTGAGTTAAGAAGGGTCTTTATATTTAAATCAGTAGTTCTTTCACCTGGCCCTGCTGGATTTGAAGTCAAAAGGAGAAATTGAACTTTGGGGTAAAAAAGAAAAAAAAAAATCCCTGAGGCTAAAGAATATATAAAAGATTAAGGCAGAGAGGAAAAAAGTGGCAGCTTTGTATTTTTATCATTACCAAAACTCATGATTCTAGGAAAGTCAGGGTCGAATCAACTATTCCTCTCTTCTTGGTTAACAAATTGTGCCTTTTAAATATCCCATGTTGACTAAAATATATTATACACTAAAACTGCAAAAATTAATGCTTTTCCCTAAATTTAAATGCTATTGTTTTGTGTGTTTTTTTCTCTGTAGATTTTAATGCAATTACTACCAAAAGAAGTGGGAATGTTGAGCATGATCTATTTTGACTGAAGAAATTGGATTTCTGCTTTATCTAAAGTTTTCTACTAATGTTTTATAAAACATAGACATAACTGAAATCTATTACAATAAAGTATATTACAAGTAGAAAAACTGATTTTTTATGAATTAGTTCTGGCAGGAATCGCTAAGTATATGATCCCTATTAAGTTTTACTGATATATCCCCCTAATAGCTAGCTAGCTAGCTAGCTATGTATTTATGGTCTATCTCAATAGACTCTAGGTTTTCTTTTTTTCTTAATTAGGTTTTAGAAGTATGAATTATAGTAAGTCTGCTGAAAATTTCGAGTTCTTTGGTAGGGCTATCTTTAATTAAAATAAAGATTCATATATATATGTATATACACATATATTTACGTATTTTATATACATTGTACATTATAGAAATTAAAATTATATCCTCTCATAATAAGAGTCAAAAGAGGATTTTGGATAAAAAACTCAAGAGCCTGTATTTACACTCAGTTCTTTGGTAATCTAACTTTGACTATGAAATCATTTGGCTCTTTATTCCACCAACTTCGTTATTACAATACATAACACGAATATTGTGTTGATAAGGAATGTCGCATGGTGTAAAAAAGGAGTTTGTCATTTTGAAAAAGGAGCAAGATAAATTTAAAATCTTTAATATCAGAACCGGATTTAGAAAAGTTGCTATGTATTTGAATATATGAAAATATGATGGTTCTAATATCACTAGAAATTAAATAGTAGGAAGCAGATTTTCTTTTTTTGTGTGCCAGCCAGCACTGAAATATATAAATCTTGCACTTATAAATATACATTATCTCATTGTAGATGAACCAGATGGTGGTGAAATGAAACTCGTGTACAAAATTTTGGATACTGAGCTGCTCAAGTTTTCCTATCATCATCTCAAGGTAGAATGGAAGTGTGGAACTTCACCCTCTTCCACGAGGTGAGCTCTGCCATCAAGGAAAGATGAGGGGCTTAAAACAGGTCACCTTATGAGAAGTCTAAACCGTCAACTTTACAAATGCAAATGTCCTTAAATAGAAAAGGAACTGAAATTATTCAAAGAACTATCCAGGGAAGCTCTTTCATGGCAAAACTGAGTGAGAATTTGTGAATGAGTCAAGAATAGAGAAATAGGATTGTGTGTACCTGGTAGCAATGACATGTGGGGCTGTGAGGGTGGAGATTTGGGAGGTGGGATAACCTGGGTTCGGGTGAGAAGGGTGCGTAGCCTGAAAAAATTTAGAAATTGAAATATGAGTGTCATAGTCAATAATATGAGTGACTGTGAGTTGGTCTTTTTATTTTTTTAAAAGATTTTATTTATTTATTTGTCAGAGAGAGAGAGAGAGAGAACACAAGAAGGGAGAGTGGCTCACAGAGGGAGAAGCAGGTTTCCCACTGAACAGGGAGCCCGATGCAGGACTCAATTCCAGGACCCTGGGATCATGACCTGAGCTGAAGGCAGATGCTTAACCGACTGAGCCCCCCGGGCGCTCCAGTTGGTCTGCTTTTTATTGTAACCGTATGGGCAGTTCTAACCATGTTAATGATAGCATGTTTCTCCCAGGGAGCAGAAGACTCACACTGTCCTCCCCTACCTTGGTATACCACTCTCTAGTGGGATGCATTTTAAGAACAGAGAAGACTACATAGAAACCCTTGAGCTTGATTCAAGAGTGTCATTATTGGCATTGTTATTTTGAAAAAAAAATTTAAAGATCATCAGATAACTACTTTTATTTTCTCACAGAACTAAGAGTTTGATATAAAAAGGAATGAAGATAGAATTTTAGAATTCAAAAAGTATAAAAACACTTAGAACTGAGTAGTAAACATCTATATGCATATGTTAACCGAGCTTGGTCTAGTGATAAGATCGAGAAGCAACATTTCACCATTATTTATGTTAGTGCCTAGATCGTTCAGTTAAAATCTCTGATGCTTTTTCTTTTTCCTACTGAAACCTAGGCTTTTAAATCCAGAGCAGGGACACTGTGAACCTGGAACAACTAGTACAAGAAAGCACAACATTTTTCAAAGATTTATGGGCCATATCAAAAGGGCACAAGTGCTAACCTCAGGGGCTCCAAGGCCAAAATTTCTACAATGTGAGCATCTAGAATATTAACTATGGTTGACTGAAAACCATGAAATTTATGAAAAGCCACACTGTACAACATTATACAAAAAGAGAAAGGTAATCTTAATATTCTAAAGAGACTAAAACATATTCTTATTAAATCTTATCTCTAGATCATGTTGGTATTTTTAATTCATTTATTGTATCAATGAATAATACAGAAATTAATGAATATCAAATAAGTCTGTAAGAAGGCATTTCTGACTAAAGGGGACATGTCATTAGAATGACCCCATAAGTTGTGATAGCCAGCAAAGCAAAGCCATTAAAATTTAATCAAATATGATTTCAAATATACCTATGAATTATATTGTCCTGAGAATATAAAAAATGGGAAAATCCACTAAGTTCTAAGTTTAAATAATTTAAAAGTTATTTACAGTTAAAAGGAAAATTCATTTGTATGAGTTAGGAATCAAAATGCTCTATTGAATCAAATGATCGTACAGGGCAGACTCTACAGGGTTCTGTGAGCAGACAGGATGAAGTAATGTGTTTAAGCAGAACCCAGAGAAATGAACAAAAGATAACACTTCTTATGTGAGTTATAGAACCACTGACACAAAAGAGTTCAGGGATGCTCACAGAGTCATGAGTAAGAATCTTCTCGACATCTTAGTTCAGATATCAGGTGATTACCTCAGTTACCTGCAATGGTAAATCTTTTCCTTATGTCAAACATTCTCAACTCATAAAAGATTTGAATTTAACATAAAAAAAAACCTTCAAACAACTCAAAACTCTAACATTAATACACGTTAAGAAATAATCTGTATATTTTCTATTTTGTGTAAGTATAAACTAAAATGAATTATCATCTTAGGGTAAATCTAATGTGAAATAAGTAGTTGAATAATTGATTTAAACTTATGATTTTAAATTGGAATCCTATTATGTTCAGTATTAAAGCTTTTAAAAGAACTTAAGTTCTGCCCTATTTACAAATTTAGCTTATTAAAGTTATAATAATAACTCCTAAGGAAGTCCTACTGTGAATTACTTAAAAATTTATTTGAAGTACTCAAAAAGGAAATCAGCTTAATAAATACAACTTAAAATAATATATGTGATAAATTAAGTTCATTCATGGGACCAATTAACTATTGCTTAAAATTTCCTGAAAGGAGATCATTGACATATTAGAATTAGCAGAATTTGTAAGATAAAAGTAAAAGCATAGAAAAAAAACCTTTTTTTTTTTTTAACTTCCTCTCTTTTTTTACTTTCCTCTTCCTCAAGGAGGAAGAAAAAGAACCCTGGCATCACGGGAGACAGAGAGAATGCCACAGAGAAGCCTAGAGGAACTGCATGGAAATGGAGGACCTGTGTACCCCAAACCCCTCATCATCCACATCCCCCTCCCTCAGTCCCCAGAGCCCTCGCCCTGGCTGCCGAAACAGATAGAACCTCATGCTCTGAAAAATCCAGTTAGAAAAAAGTGTTAAAGTCTTAGGAAAGAACCTAAGGTTTTACTGAGCAGACACTGTGCCTGCCTTCGTATGCAGGTTAGCCCCTCTCCACCTCCATCCACCTGTCCCTTACAAGTTACTTTTTGCAGTTTGCTGACTTGAGACTCCATGGTCTCTCCTGCCTCCAGTCGTCACTTGAATTGGAGGGATATTCTTAAATGGAAATGTGTTTAAAAGGAAGCCTGAAAGTTGATGTGTTAAGGAACTGCATTGTGGTGGTCAGACAGCCTCGGAGGTAAATACTCACCCTTCCTTCCTATAAAATAATTATTCATAAATTTGTTGGTCTAGCTTTACAGGAGGAGTCTGTGGTATTTTTTTCTCACAATAATGTCGGTGTGAACATATGTATCAATATCCACTTTCCATCTACAAAGGAATTAAGAAGCTTGTGGCTTAAACTTTAAGAAAAGAATACAAACAGGATATTCAGTCACTGAATAAATAAGAGTTCATTATATTTGTAAGCATGTGCTTCTTCATTTCTTGTATTTCTCAATCTGTTAGATGAAACCATTACAAAACTCTTATGATCCATCTTGTTCCACTCAATGATACGATGTGACCTTATACAGGTCACTTAACCTCCATGAGCCTCATCAAATCGATCAGTAAAGTGGAGTGAATAATTCCTAAATCACAGAGTTATCATGAAAATGAGAGAATATTAACATCTATAACAGGAGATCGTTGGCATGTTGATGATGCCCAATAACCATTAGCTTGTTTTATTAGAAGTTGAATATAGACTCTTAGAAAAAACTAAGCATCCATGGTTGCAGCCCCAGACTAGGGGGCCAGGTGCTTTCACTTAGTCATGATACTTGATATACGTGATACATCCCAACTGTGGGAAGAGCTATTATTATCCCTCTTTTCAAGTGAGAAGCCTGCGACTCAGAGAAGTATATGAATTTCCAAAGACCATATAGCTCCTCAAGGACAGGGTCAGGATGGGAGTCTAGTTCCATCAACTTCCAGGCTTTCTGTCTGGAAACTGAATCGGAGAAGGAAAGGGGTTAAGTGGGGAGTACAACTGGCAGGAGCAGATTGCACAGAGCTTTCCAGTCTTGTTGGGGGAGCAAGTGGGATTTGAGTAAGAGGGTGCTGGGCATCCAAGTCACAGGACCAAGGAAGGGGACAGATGTTTTGTCTTATCCTGTGGTACTTAGCCTGAAGTCATCATGGCCATGATGGCCGGTAATAAGATGCTATTATTATACTCAGGCCATTTTGAAGATGTGTAAAGACATTTTTGAGTCCCCATTCTATACCATATCAAACACGTTAAAATGCTTCTAATTCTATGATAATTGAAACACTTCGCAAACTTTTGAAAGATATTTTTATTTTTGAGATTATTTAGGTTCTGAGTCATGTTAAATTTATAGTAGGCTATGATGTCTCCAAAATCATCATGCATACACTCAGGAATCTTGTGACCTGAGTCATAAGACATGAGCCTACAAATTTATTCCAAATGTCATGATATTTTAATAAAGATTCAACTTAAATATGAACAACTTTGGCAGGTTTTATATTTTTAAGATTTAATAAATGTTTATTAGGTTAAAATTTCCTATTATTTTAACATTGTGGAACCAATTTTCCTTAAGGTTTTAGAGCCAAACTTTACAGTATAGTATTCACTAGTGGCCACATATGCCTGTTGAACCACCTGAAATATGGCTAGTGTCAATTGAGGTGCACTGCGAGTATGCAATATATACTGGATTTCAATGACTTAGGATAAAAAAGATACAAAATTTCTCATTAATTTTTATGCTTATTACCTAGTGAAACATTTTTGACATTTGTCATAATATATATTAATAAAATAAATTCACCTTAAAAAGTTTTTAGATGTGCCCGCTAGAAAATTTAACATTTCATATGCAGCTAGCATTATATTTCTATAGGATGCTACTGCTCTACTCATGGATCGTAATGTCTAACGGTTAGAATCCTCCTGACCCATATACATGAAAGTTT
Organism: Procyon lotor; assembly: GCA_028646535.1. Taxonomy (NCBI): domain Eukaryota; kingdom Metazoa; phylum Chordata; class Mammalia; order Carnivora; family Procyonidae; genus Procyon; species Procyon lotor. The sequence goes on from CM053605.1 coordinate 30,240,872, forward strand.
GCTGGTACATTTGACCTCACCTTCACCCCGAGAATCTGCATACATTTTGGCATGTAGATTTCTCTCACTACCAATATTAAAAACTCTAAGAAATATATGGATTATTTTGTTATCTTCATAAATAAGTTTTAATTTATAGCTTGACAATTTCCACAGCATCTATATTTTAGAGAGAAAAACAAATATCTTACACACACACACACACACACACACAAATTTCATACTTATTCCTTCCTGCACAATTTGAGAGTAGATTTACTTATTTGGAAGTACGTAAACACAAAGGATTTTACTTAGTTTTCAACATTTAATGAGTGTCCGCTATTTGGTATAAGCACTTACTTGCACAAGCATACCTTGTTTCATTGCACTTCACTTTATTAAGCTTTGCAGATACCGTGTTTTTTTACAAATGGAAGCTTTGTAGCAACCGTGCATATAGCAAGTAAGTCCATCTGTGCCATTTTCCCAAGAGCACTTGCTCACTTTGGATCTCTGTGTCACATTTCAGTAACTCTTGAAATATTTCAGACTTTTTCATTATTACTGTATTTATTTTCATGATCTGTGATCTTTGATGCTGCTATTGTCGTCATTCAGTCACACTCATGCAAGACACATACTTGAATTGATAAATGTGTGGCTTTTGACCGGTCCACTGACTGGCAGTTCTGCCCTCTCTCTCCCCC